>CM035785.1:23274638-23724638 GCA_020466265.1 Siphamia tubifer | reverse complement strand
TCCGCAAACAACAGTAACTCTGTGATGAATGAGGGTCAAAGGGTGAAAAGCATCATGGGTAGCTCCCTTATAGCCAATGGGATGCTATGTACAGTACATACATGATGCATTTACATCAATTACGTAGTCACGTACAGTACCTACAGTAGTACAGTAAAATACATATTTATGTCTCAGGGGTTTCGTTTCGTGAATTGAATTCTTTTTCATATTTAAAGATGAAAAATTAAGGTAAAGTTTTTTGGTTACTTGTATTATTCATTAGCTGGGTCTTTAATAAGTAGAGGTACCACTGTATATGTCTTTATGTCATTCCACCCTGTGTGTCTTGACTTTATGCATATATGAAAAATTCCCAGCTTGTACCATCAACAAATGTATTTTATATATACGTATATATATATATATATATATAATTATTATTTTTTATTTTATTTATTTATTATTATTATTATTATTATTATTTTTAATTTATTTATGTAATTTGATTGTTTTTTACTTTGCAAAGGAAATGTTTTTATATTTTTCTATGCATATTCCATTCCATGTACCATATTCTGTGTATTTGTGTGTGCATGTGTGTGTGTGTGTACTGACCCTGAAACACACACCAGGCTGCATTTATTGATCACCTCAGTTGACCGAACACATGTATTCAGTGTATTGTGGGGACTGCTGGTGTGTATTGTACTACATTCAAACATCCTCAAGCTGGCAGGCTCAGCGGCGCTCAGCAGTGGACGGCACCAGGAGGGTTTTTAAGACCCTGACAGAAACTTGTGTGAAGGCAGATGAGAACACATTAAAAGTAAATGGTCCAGTGGGACTCAGCTGTCCTTGTGTCCCTGCAGTGACCTTGGTCCAGTCAGGACTCAACACTCACTCTCCATCTTACTTCATGGAAGGAAAAAAAACCCTCATCTTTGTAAGCAGTCTATAATCTAACTGTCCCTTGAAATGAAAGCCTTGCAGATGTCCTTCATCTAATGTACCCTCTTAGTTAACTGGAGTCATAGTACCCTGTCTACCATTAACCCTCTGGTAATGGGGTGGACATTTTACACACACTTTGTACTTGTTAAAAAAAAAACTTCATGTTATTTTTCAGAATTTAAATGAGGTCAGAATTTTTTCTTTTTTGCATCCTCTTTAAAATTCTGACACAAACTAAAATGTTCACATTATCAGACTATCAGCTGTACAATTACTGCCATTATAAACAGTGTTTTTTTTTTTTTTTGTTTTTTTTTTTTTTTAAATTTTTATCGATAAGTCATTCAGACATAAATCCTGCTTTTACTGACATCTGGGCTTCATTTTAAAGGTAAGAATCTAAATTAAATACTGAACCAATTTTAACCTGTGATGTCACAATAGCTGCGTTTCCATTACAGTTTATTGCAAAACAATAGTGCATTCCTCAAATTTCGACAAAAGTATATTTGCACTTGACGGTTGTTCAAGGCAGGAGCATTGTGACTATCGTGAAATATCATCCTGCCAGGTTTCACTGCTGGAAGATGGACCTTTCCAAGTCTTGATAGCACATTGCATTTCTCTGCTGTTGGCTGTCTAAAATTAGCCTAGCCATGCTATACTTATGTATGCAAAAGGATGGTACTACAACCAATTAGCGTAATCTTTAGGATGATGTAGTTAGACGCCAGAAAGTTCACAGAGGAATCTGGAGAAAGTTAGGAATGACTAAACAAAATGGTGGATTATGGAGCTTAACGACTGTTGTCGTTTCTGTAAAAAAGAATTTAAAGATTTAAAGATTTCTCACATTCTTCACTCATATTTGATAAAATGAAATCGTCACCCATTGTTCTTCTTCTATGGTTGTTTCTGGTTGTTTGTCCCCACCTTCTATACTTCAGGTGATTCGTCGGCCAGTTTCAGAGAAATCTAGCCAAAAGTTACAGTGAGCAGAACTAGTCTACTACACAGTAGACTAGTAGCACATTAAAATTGCTGTTGCTATGGGGTCTAGCAAGGCTAGGCTAGTCTAAAATAGCAGTTATGTTTTTCTATATGTGACCCACCACCACGAAACCAGGCATAAGTGTCTGGAAATCAAAACTGAGTTATCTGTGTAGATTGGTAGAGTGGAAACTAAGGTTTAAGATGGTGAAAAAATTATGTTTCTATCATAAGTAGAACCAAAGTTATGGTCATTTTAATATCCACAGTTGGACCTATTATGCAATTTGCATATTTTTAGATATTGTCCGTTAAAGTTTTGGACTGTTTTGGGGTAGGAAGTCTTTAGTAATGCATAATAATTCGTATCTGATTGACAAAAATTATTCACAGATGTTAAAGGTCACTCTGATGGACATGTCACAGAAGTTCTATATATTGTAATAATAGGACAGAATTGCAACGTATTATAATCATTTGGCTTACGCCATTGGACAAGAGCATTCAATATAAGCTTTTACCTCGTACCGAACACTTGGATGTTTACGCACGGAACGGAGATCGGTTTGTTCGGCGAAAAGAGGTGGAAGTCGTCTTTGTCTTTGCTCAGCAATCCTTGAACTTTTGTCACCGCTTAAATAATTGACCCAATAAACACCTTTATTGATTGGATTTCAATGTAATGACCACAGGAACTGAACATAGAGGTGTTACGGTACCGTTTTTTGATAAGGTGTAAACACAAATAAGAAATAACCTTCCAGCCTAAATTTGGCTGTAGCTCTGAACGGCTCAGCGCGACTTATGCCTGGTTTCGTGGTGGCGGGTCACATATGTACGTCACATCTTATGATGAATAATTGCAGAAAAAGTGCTTCCATTTTGCTTTTGTGATATATTAGAATATCAAAACGTCTCAAAAACCACCTCACGAAAGCGTAAAAACTTTTGATTGATATTTGAGTGTTTTTTCAAAACTCAGGTGTTTCCATTACCAGTTTTTTTATAGCGTTATTTATATTTTGTAAATTTCCTAGGGGATTGGTAATGCAGCTTTTGACCATATTTAGAAGAAGAGGAAATCACATGTGTTTTTTTCCACTAGATGGCAGTGTATTGTTCTGTTCTGACCTAGTGCCAAAAATAATAATAATGTAAATCAAGTAATGGCGGTGTGAATCATTGACATACAAGGCTGTATTTTTTTTATATGTTTCTCATTATTTTCTTCATTTTACACTATTTTTCTGACAATTATCTTAATTTTTTTGGCAGTATTTTCTTAATATTCTCTCAGTATTGTGGTGAAGTCCATTACATTACAGTCATTACTTTCTTAAATTTTCTGTAAATTTTTTCATAATTTTCTCTTTTTTTATTATCATTATTACCTACGATGTCACTATGACCATATTTGGAAGAAGGGGAAATAATTTTTTTTCTCCACTAGATGGCAGTGTATTGTTCTGTTCTGACCTAGCACCAAAAATAATAATATTGCAAATGAACAAATGATGGTGTGAATCATTGACACATACGAGGCTGTGAACATCAAATCATATGTGATGACATTTTTATGGAGTAGGTGTGGAAAGAAAATATTTTTTCTGGGGTTTTTTTGCATCAAAAATGTCTTTTCATATTATAAACATGGCTTTTAAACAGTTAAAAAATTACAATTATTGAGCATTTGGTATTTTTATTCACAGCTCAAGTAGATGAAATAGAAAAAAATGTAAAGAACTTAAAAATTAATTGTATGATTTTTTTTAAACCTCTTCCAAATACCATACTCTCCATAATCAAACTTTTCTTCGCTCTTTCCATTTATTTTATCTGTTACAGCCACTTGTTTTTATCCATTTGTTTTTAGGCCTGTTTGTATACTGTTTTAATTCTGTTTGTTAAGTGACGTGAGATTTTTTAAAGGCACTGATAAATAAAATGTATTATTATTATTATTATTATTATTATTATTATTATTATTATTATTATTATTATTATTATTATTATTATTATTATTATTATTATTATTATTATTATTATTGTTATTATTACACAAATGTAAATTTTACATACACTTCATAACTTCTAAGGGCATTTCTGGATCGAATACCTGAGAGTTAAACAAATGTAATATATGCATTAAATATATTGAATTGCCTTGGTTGAAATATATACATATAACCTGAAGCAATATATGTTCAGATATATACAATGAAACCCATTAAAAAGTGAATGTGATATAATAAATAATTATATGAGAAATGCATAGAGCTAAAACAGCTTTCAGGGCATGTATGTCATAATTATATTTCCAGTTAATATTTAGTTTTCACTTTCATAGATGCAGTTCACCCCAGTTAATACAGATATAGTGTATGTGACATATTACCAATGTTGAAATGAACCCTTTCAGTCATACTGCTAACTCCACACTCAGAAAAGTCTGACCATTGTCAACTTATATAAATTATGACAACAAAATGAGAATCAAAATAATTGAATAGATAAGTATTTCAACTTTGATCAAAAAGTATTGATTTTATGTAGTAAATTTCAGTCAATTTAAACATAAAAATTACATTAAAAATAATGTTGGATTGTTGTTATTACATGATGAGTTATTACATTATAAGCTGTTACTACATTGAGTTATTACATTATAAGTTGTTATTACATTATGAGTTAGTACATTATAAGTTATTACATGATTAGTTATTACATTAAAAGCTGTTATTAAATTGTTATTACATGAAGAGTTTATACATAGTTCTTTTGGATGGTTGTTTGTGGACAGATGTCTCAGTCTCACTTCATCAAGTTCTTCTGTGCTTTGGTTTGACTGGTCTGTGGTGGGCTCAGGTTCTGATGCCATCACCTGCCTGGACACGAGCTGTTTCTGACAGCTGTTACCTTCAAGTCCTGCGTCCTACTAAAGCTTACACTGTTACTATGACAACCGGCATCCAATCATTGTTGTCAGCTGTGAATCTTGCAGCATGATGCCGTATTTAAAACATAGACCTCCTACCTCAATGGCTATGTAGGTTAATTACCCCCCCCCCCCTCTAATCCCACCCACAGGAATCACTTCTAGAATGGAGTTAAATTAAGCTCTTTGTCAAGGTGATGGAACCTTTGTCATCACACTTTCTATAATAAACACACCTACAAAAGCAACGCTAAACCTGGATATTTAAAGATGCTGAAGGACAAAGTGGGCCGTCCCTTCTCAGCGTAGACCTGCTCTACATCACAACACCACACACTTCTGCCTTTGTTTTTGGTTCAAGGTGCTTTCTTATCCTCCAGGGGAGAATTATTGAACAGCCTGAAGTTCCACACATGAAAAACTAATGACAAATACAATAGAAAAATACACATGAAAAACTAATGACAAATACAATAGAAAAATACACATGAAAAACTAATGACAAATACAATAGAAAAATACACATGAAAAACTAATGACAAATACAATAGAAAAATACACATGAAAAACTAATGACAAATACAATAAAAAACACACATGAAAAACGAATGACAAATACAATAGAAAAACACACATGAAAAACGAATGACAAATACAATAGAAAAATACACATGAAAAACAAATGACAAATACAATAGAAAAATACACATGAAAAACTAATGACAAATACAAGAGAAAAATACACATGAAAAACTAATGACAAATACAATAGAAAAATACACATAAAAAACTAATCACAAATACAAAAGAAAAATACACATGAAAAACTATTGACAAATACAATTGAAAAACACACATGAAAAACTAATGACAAATACAATAGAAAAATACACATGAAAAACTAATGACAAATACAATAGAAAAATACACATGAAAAACTAATGACAAATACAATAGAAAAACACACATGAAAAACTAATGACAAATACAATAGAAAAACACACATGAAAAACGAATGACAAATACAATAGAAAAATACACATGAAAAACTAATGACAAATACAATAGAAAAATACACATGAAAAACCAATGACAAATACAAAAGAAAAATACACACGAAAAACTAATGACAAATACAATAGAAAAATACACATAAAAAACTAGTAACAAATGCAATAGAAAAAGATACATGAAAACTAATGACAAATACACTAGAAAAACACATGAAAAACTAATGATAAATACAATAGAAAAATACACATGAAAAACTAATGACAAATACAATAGAAAAATACACATAAAAACTAATGACAAATACAAAAGAAAAATACACATGAAAAACTATTGACAAATACAATAGAAAAACACACATGAAAAACTAATGACAAATACAATAGAAAAATACACATGAAAAACTAATGACAAATACAGTAGAAAAATACACAAAAAACTAATGACAAATACAAAAGAAAAATACACATGAAAAACTAATGACAAATACAATAGAAAAATACACATGAAAAACTAATGACAAATACAATAGAAAAATACACATGAAAAACTAATGACAAATACAATAGAAAAACACACATGAAAAACTAATGACAAATACAATAAAAAATAAATCACACACTATTCATTATTCAATTTGCATGAAATTAGATAGAACAATGGGTGTCTTTGTGGGTTTTTTGGGTGTCTGCGGGTTTTTGGTGTCTTTGTGGGGTTTGTGGGTGTCTCTGTGGGTTTTTTGGTGTTTTTTTTTTTTTATGTCTTTATAGGTTTTTTTGGGTGTCCTTATGAGTTTTTTGGGTATCTTTGTGGGTTATCTCTATGTCATCTGGCTTCTTGCCAGGTTCCTAAGGCATGCCGGTGAAAAGGTTCATGTTCTAATTTGGCCCCAGCTGTGATAGTGAATGTTGTTTCTATGTGTCAGCTGTGCAGTGAACTCATGACCTGTTCAGGATATTCCTGCCTTTAGTAGGTGTCTGCTGGTCTGGTATTTAGGAGAGAAAATTTTAGACGTAATTTTTATGTCATAAAATGTTGCTGATAAAACAGGATGAGTGAGTGTGTTTGCTTTTGCTATTTTAATATTTGTGTTGCTAATCAGGGGATTGTAGCCGTCACTCTGTTGCCTTTAAATATAGAAAGTGGACGGCAGAATGAGCGTTGGACGGCTGAAGCTCATCAGTTACACTGTAAAAAAAAATAAGTCCTGTTGTTTTTACTGAAAAAACAAACAAACTGCCAGCTATGTTTGCCAGAATAATCCTGTAAAAGACACAAACCATAAAGAGCTTGACAAGAGTAACATGTGGAATTAACATTTTAAACATTGAAAGTAAAAAATAAAGTCAGAGATAGGAGTCAAACTGCCAAACCTTTGATCATTGGGCAACCTGCTCGACTATCCGAACCACAGAAACCTGTTGGTTAACCTATTTAAAATGTAAAGCTTACTTCTCTATTACTACTTTATTTGAATGTATTTTTTAAAAGCAAATATTCTGTTATTTTAACATTGAGTTCTTATACTTTAAATAGTTTTTATTTTCTCAAAACAACAGAAATACATAATTTCTACAAATAAATCTGTTTTGGTGTACATACTCTTATTGTAAAAACTACAATAACACTTGATTTAATCATTAACACAAAAATCTTCTCAAATAAACAACTTTGTAATGTATTTTCACAGAGGTGTTTTTATTTTATTTAAATTTTTTTGCTGTTAATTCCACAGACATTTTTTTACACTGTAGTTCATGACTCAGATGTTTTCCAGGGATTATGAAAGTACAGACTGTAACAGAAGGAAGTTCATATTTTAGACTAAATTGTCTTGTCTTTTACATGATGAATGTAAAAAAGTCATTTACATTAATGACTGAAATTGTCAGGGATGTGAATCCATAAATGAAAATATCGAGTCTCAGCAGAATTTTGCTCCCAGACAGAGGTCACTAACATCTACAGTAGTATTCATTCCCTTTCATTTTGCAGACATATCAGTAATCCCTGTTTACAGGACCGTTTTTATTCCTGCTCAATCCAGAACAAAGTTTCATTCCTCTCTCAGATGAACCATGTACAGTAAACACCTAATCATAGGTGCAAATTAGCGATGCGCGGTTAGGGGGTTTTACAGAAACCCGCCCCGCCCAAACCCAAGACGTGGCTCGGCCCACCCCGCCAAACCCGCATGATGTCACGTATCGATAAACCCAACCCGCCCGCTATCAACCCGCAAGCTTAAATTAGGCTCTAAACTCACATAGTACATTCGCGGCATCTTTACCTTGCGCTTCTAATGTTAAAAGTCATGAAGCATAATTTTTGCCTCCTTTCTAACGTCTCAATATGCACTCCAGCACATAAAACAGACTCCACCCACATCATCACTCTACAAAGCGAACACATACAACGTTTCCGTACAACCTTCGCATCGCCTGTTTTAATCTTCTCCCTGATCAAGTCCGACATTTTCACTCTTATCTCTGAGTGTTCAGGGAGATTTGGCGCTAATAACAAATAACAAAAAGTTGGGATAAAAAAGGATTCAAAACAGGAACTGACGGGCTTGCACATGTGCGAGCCGAGCACGCACGCATGCACACACACACACACACACACTTCAGCGGGTATTGATCGTCCCTGACCCGCCCCACCCGCATCCGCAATATGTATTAATACTGCGACCCACCCCGCCCGACTCGCGGGTCATAGGAGAATTAAGTGTACGAGCAATTGGAAGGAGAGGAGAGACGAGGATGCTACTGTAGGTTAGCGGGGCTCCTTTCCGTTTCATAACACGGCTGTGGAGACTGCTCCATGCACGCACACACCTCTCTATCCTCCCTCATCGGTCTTAACATGGTCTGTAAAGATATGAAGGTAACCCTTTCCTGTTGATGGCAATGGAAAGGATGTGAAAATAACTTGGCTGTTACCAATTCATTCTGACTGGAGCGTGCCGCCTCTCGTGGAATGAAACTGCCGATGTCAATTGAGTTGTCTTTCATCATCATATTTTTTATATGTCGTTGATTATTCTTACTGAGGTTATTTTAAGTTGAAATATTGTATACCTTCAGTCTATCCATATTGTGCCATTTTTGGGAATGTCGTATGGAAAAATGCGGGTATTGATCGTCCCTGACCCGCCCCACCCGCATCCGCATTATATATTAAATACTGCAACCCAACCCGCCCGACCTGCGGGTCACCCGCGGATATCCGCGGGCCAGCGGGTAGCCTGCGCATCACTAGTGCAAATGATAATTCACAATTAAACTAAATTCAGAATAAAGTCACTGCTTTATGCTGATCTTAATTCTGAATTTGATAATTCCTTTGACATGGAAACACTTACTTCCTCTTTAACATTATTCCTGTTGTTCGAAACATGCTCCTGGTCTCGTCACCATGATGCACATATTTGATGTAGATGACGCACATATTCCGTTGTCAGTTTTTTGTTCTTCGCTGGTTTTTTTTGTTCTTCATTGATTTTTTTGTTAGTCTACTTCACTATTTTTTTTCTTCTTCGCAGTTATTCACTGGTTTTGTACCTCCTCTTGCAGTTTAGGAGTCGATACAATTCACTGTTCACTGTTCACAGTATTTATTTATTTATTTGCAAAGAGTGTAAAAAAGGCGACCCACTACTGTACTGTACTGCTGTGTGGAGTGGAAATTTTCACTTATTTTCACTCCAGCTCTTTAGCTCTGTGGCTAATGTTTGCAGCTCAGTGCCGGCAACTCCAGATGGATAATTCCTCTGACATGTGAACACTTAATTCCTCTTTCATTCCTGTCATTCTGCACATGCTCCTGGTCTCATTACCATGATGCACATATTCAACATTGATGATGCACATATTCTGCTGTGGGCATTAGTTTGTTGATTCCTATGGTTGATTGGGTCAAGCTTCTGCTTCATAATTATCACTCAAATAACGTCAAACAACACATTTAGTATCTGTTCTAACATGTTGATAGACATGTTAGAACAGATACTACATGTAACGCAAAATAGGAAGTGGGTGCTATCGTTTTCTTCCAGTTAATGTTAATCGGCCGTTCTGTCCAATGATAAATGTTCTCCACTTATATAGTTCTTTTCCAATTTCATGGTGCTCAAAGCGCTTTACAGTAGCCTCACATTCACCCATTCACACACACACCAGTAGGTTTCTAAGGTTCTGTCAGTCCTACTGGGAGACTAAGTCAGGGTTCAGTGTCTTGCCCAAGGACATTTCGACATGTGGACAGCCAGAGCCAGGAACCACCCTTCAGTCAATAGGGAGGTTAAGGCACGCCCTCTACCATGGGTGCTTGGTCCATGGAACAAGTCAAGCTCAATTCTGATTCCATTTGACAAGTGCTGTGAAATTCATATATGATATCATTTAATACGAAATATTTGTTGTGGCATAGACAGATGGGAAGAAAACATGACGTTAGGCTTTATGTGGGCTTAGTAAGAAACTACAATGCATCACATATGTGACATCACACTCCGCTCAGCTGTGGTGTGGAGTCTGTAGTGACATCACATGTGCGCCAAGCATGTGGTCCAAATTATTAACAGCTTTTACTTACAAATTAACAGAAGCAGTTGAAACACGCATCAATAATTGTCATTTCTCATGAGGTACAACGTGTGTGATTCTGGGCACATGACAAACCAGATACGATCTTAGCATTATATTTCTCATTGAATAACATTCATTAATTTTCCGATCTCAGGCCCCATGAGCCTCCTGGAAGGGGTGGAGACTTAAGCTCCCCATGGAGGACCTGCTCTACCAACTGAGCCAGAGCCATCCAATCAGAACCCTCTGTACCTCCAGCTCTGAAAAATCAATTAACTAGAGCGGAATGCACCCATTTCCATGGAAACTATTATTCAGAATTAACACATCTATATAAACACAAAGGAAATAATGTTAATTCAGATGTATTTTATTCAGATTAAATAATTCAGTGTTTAACATCTATAAACATGGGCAGTGAAACCTTTTCTTTGCAAACTGTTGCTTTGCTAAGTCAAAGCAAAGTTTGGACAAATTTAGATTTTATTCAAGGATCATTAGGGCACAGAGGATTTCAAGAAATTTCATCATCCCATATTTTCTGCACTTCAGAGGTTTGAGTATAATGTATTAATAATCACACAAGGTCCCCACATCATATGAGTCAATGTCAACAGAGTCAACAAGAATAAACAACAACACGTGGTGCATGTATGATCAGCAGGGGTGGGAGCTCCCACAGTCAAACTCATTTCCTTTGGTATTTTGTCCTGAAATGATGCAGTGGGGAAAAGTAGCATCACAGCTCTGACAAGACTTTGATGGAGAAACTGTCTGGCATGTCAGTCAGGAAAAGTGACTTGCGGCAGCAGCTGTCTACGTTTGACATTGTGAACTGCGGAGGTTTCTTATTCCAGAGGAAGCCATCACCTGTCAAGCATCACTAATGTGTTTATTGTTAGTGGAAAGAGCAACGTGTTCGCCTCTGGTTACGTTAGAACCACGGCAGAAGGAGAAGCAGTGATTGGATGGATCCTGTATCTGTGTCAGGCTCAACTGCAGCGCCTTCACAAGATGATTTTTACTAAATGTTTACAAGTACACTGTAAAAAAAATGCCAATAGCTTTAACAGTATAAATTTGTAAAATTGCAACATAAAAGAAATTGTTAAAATGTGTAAATTTAAAATTTTAAACATGTAGAGTTAGCATTTTAAACATGTAGATTTAACATTTAAACATATAGATTTAACATTTAAACATGTAGAATTAACATTTTAAACATGCATATTTAACATTTAAACATGTAGAGTTAACATTTAAGCATGTAGATTTAACATTTAAACATATAGATTTAACATTTAAACATGTAGATTTAACATTTAAACATGTAGAGTTAACATTTAAACATATAGATTTAACATTTAAGCATGTAGATTTAACATTTAAACATATAGATTTAACATTTAAACATGTAGATTTAACATTTAAACATGTAGAGTTAACATTTAAACATATAGATTTAACATTTAAGCATGTGGATTTAACATTTAAACATATAGATTTAACATTTTAAACCTTTTAAACATATAAAAAAAATAGGTTCATTAAAAAATACTTTAATCACATTGTTGTTTTCAGCCTAAAGATGAATAAAAACACTTAGGAAAAACATCTTGACTAAGGTTGTCAAAAGTCATGCATGAAATGGATAATTTGTCAGCAAGTTGATGTGGGGTCAGGAGTCAGATGTCAGGGCCAGCTTTGTTGTTTAGTCCAGGTGTGGTTTCGAGCTAGTGTTCCTGCAGGGAGGAGGACCAGGAACATGTGGGACAGTAGGGTCCAACTTTCAACCTCCCAACAAAGACTCATCCTCATAACAATGTTTTTTGGTTATAAGGTTGAATGTTACAGAGGTTAAAGATTTTGGCTAAAATAGCCATAGATCCACATTAGCTAGTATATGTAGCATTAGGAAACATGAGGAAAATGTCAATTTGATGATAAAAACAATGAAATGTAGATAAGGACGTAAGGACGTTTTTTGGTTATGGGATTGAATGTTACGGAGGTTAAAGATTTTAGCTAAAAATAGCTATAGATCCACATTAGCTAGGGTATATAGCATTAGGAAACATGAGGAAAATGTCAATCTGATGATAAATCAATGAAATATAGATAAGGAACTATGGTAATACTGACCTGTCTTTACAGTTTGAGTGGGAAAAGCCTTCCTGGGTGCTTTGGAAGTTGGAAATTATTTTCAAAAAACGGAGTGATTAATATCCTGTTACAGGTTTGAAAGAAACTAGAGGAGAAAATTAAATACAGTAGTGTTATTTTTTCCCCATATTTCTTATGTTAAGGTTAAAGTAGACAGATACATTATTGTATTAGCAGAAAAAACTGTGGTTACTGGATATTTTTATTATTTTTATATTCAATAAAACAGTAACTTTGCTCAGTGGGAGAAAATATTTGAAAATATAATATTCAAAATAGGTTTGTGTGTTATAATGGATTTTTTTTATTTCATGTTTTAGAATGTATTTAGTGTTTTAGTTTATATGAAAATCTTTCAGGTTAAACTTGTGGGGACACAAAGTGACCACATTCAGAAAATCACCCAGGAAGTGTTTTGTTCAAGTGAAACAGGAAACTCTCCTGACTTCTATCTTTTTTGTGGTAATTGGACGATACTCTACACCTGTGTCAACACTGCAGGATATAAGAACTAGATATGATTGCCTTACACAGGAAACAAGAAAAGACATTTTGGTAGAATTTAACAAGAGCCTCCATTTCTGTAGATGTTTACTGAAGTGGAGGAGTGGGTTTTTCTCATGTTTATGGTGTAATAATGAAAGGTGTCAAAGCTTGACGGTGTTAACGGCACCTCATCTGTCATCCTTACCTATGGCTGGTTATCAACAGTTTGACTTTGTGTATCATCCCAGCAGTGGTGTGTGAAGTTCTGCACAGAAATACGGTTGAAGACGCTGGATCAAAGGTTGACCGTTCCATCCATTAGTCGACTATAGGATAATAGTTTGTACCGTATTTTCGGTGCAATAAGGCACACTCAACTCTAAGGCCAATTCAAGGTTGGGTAGTAGATCTTGGAAAACGTTTCCTGCAAGCTATTTTTGTAAGTATACACACCCATGCCTCTTCGTCAGCCCATCCCTTGAAACCACACCTTCAAAAATATATCAACGCGCTGTCTGGAACAATCAGGGAGGTTCATGATCATTCACCAGAACTCAACATCAATTCTCATCCTAAATAACAAAACAATAAGCAACATTTATCAGTTTTTGTCACATGAAGCTTAGCTAACAAAACGTTTAGAAACATAAAATAAACACCATGGGAAAAACTAACAGATAAGGAAAATAGTTTATGGTGTTACACCAGCAGTTTACACACAATGTTGGTAACTTAGCAAAACCTTCTGGAACACTCTGTTTGGTCAATATGTTGTAACTGACTAGATGAAGACGATACCCATTAGCGATGATTATGTCAAAAGATTATATAATCATAACGGTATCATCTTACCTATCAAGTAGAAACATGGTCACCGTAGCAACAGTTTTGAGCCCCTTTTTCCCTTTTTCAGTTGATGGAAGCACTGGAAAACCGAAGCCATTACCACCTTTGTCCTGTTGTGTTCTTCACTCAGCTTCCTCATGGCCGTAGTTTTCTCAAACACAGTTTTTACTTTGGTTTTGCTGCTGGTTGTCGTCTTTTCCACCATAGTTGTTTATGTGAACATGTAATCAATCATTTGCGCAATCAGTCAAAGCAGTCTGATTCCTATGCTAAACCTCCTCAACAGCAAAAAGCTAATTAGCTCATTAGCATACCTACCTATTCAGTTAACCATACATAGCCTATGTAACAATTGCAGTATTCAAAGTTGCACACTGTTTACAACATTTCACAACATTACACAGGTTACAGCTAAATAACTTCATCAAGGTACAAACGACTCACCTTGGCCATCACATAGACCCTGTTCTTCTGCAGAGTTCTCTCCTCAGGCAAAAATATAAACATCTACCTCGAGTGCTGTGATTGGCTAGAACCGCTGGGGACGGGGAGTACCTTCCAGGCACAGCTGCCTTGGAGGCTTGGTTAGGGGCTCAAAACCCTACTAAGCCTTATTCTGTTGAATCAAACTTTTAAAAAGTCAAAATTCTGATAGAGATGTTCATAAGATAAATAGTCAAAATTCCAAGTCACTAAACTATAAGGCACACTGTCATTTTTGGAGAATATTTTAGTCTTTTCTATGTCTTGATTTTAAGTGTCTTTTAATGCATCTTTATCATTTTAATTTTCTTCTGTTTCTGTTTTTGTGTAAAGCACCTTGAGTTGTCCTGTACATGAAATGTGCTATACAAATAAATTTGCCTTGCCTTGCCTTGCCCTTTTCAGTTCATCTTATAATCTAGAATATACAGTAATTCAATAGAGCTTTATTGAAGAACATGACTCCTACACTGACAAAATATGGATGATTTATTAAGTACTTTTAGCGTTTAGCATTTACTAGTCAAATTTACTTACATATATGTTTACAGATTTATTTAGTTAAACCCAAGTAAAGTTTACTTCAGAAAAGAAAAATAATAGTTTAGCTTTCTACAAATTCATTTTACTGTCAAACTTTATCTTATTTATATGTTCTTCTTGTTGTTATTATTATTATTATTATTATTATTATTATTATTATTATTATTATTATTATTATTATTATTATTATTATTATTATTATTATTATTATTATTGCCTTTGACCTCCTCTGTCTGTTCTACTGACATTATGACTGATTCAAACTATTCAAATATGAGTTAATGTTCATGGACTTTTTAGATATTTTTTGTTTTGTTTTTACTTTTTGGTAGAACTAAATAAAGAAAGAGTGAACATCAGTCACTTCTGGAGTCCTACTGCACCACCTGCACCACCTGTATAGGGAGCCTAAGTGACGCGATTCGATTTCCGGTCGATTTCCGGGCAATGGGACCTTAGTGCCATAAAAAAATGAACGCGAGTCAATGGAGAGATAAAAGTAATTTTCTGGTCCCGTTTGAAATGTGCTACGGTTTTCACATATGATGTCTGTGAATTTTAAAGATACATTTTCACATTGAGAAAGCACTCACTTTGGACAGGCATCAAAAGTTACGTTAGGTTTTATGTGAGAGTAAGTAATGGACTACAACGTTCGTCTCACAAATATTACGTCACCACCAAGATTCACCATCAAACTCTTTGAAAATGGCTGTGACTTTGGGAGCTTCACCTCCTTCTTTCAGGACGAAGGGAAGAGCATCAAACATGGAGAAAAACACTTTAAATCGGGGCATGTGGAAAGTGGCAGCTACTCCGGGTTAGGGAAAGATTCTGCTTCTGACGTCAGCTATGCAACGTCTGATATGTAGTCCAAACAGAGTCCAAATAATTACATATTTTTACACGCTAATAAATCACAAAACACGTATCAAAGAAACTCCAAACGCACATTGTTTGTTATGATTTTAATTGAAGTACAGCAAATATGTGATTCAGGGCATAAAGTAAAGTGGACCAGAAAATATTTATTTGCTCCTCATCCACTCTCATGTTAAATTTTTCCTGAACTTAGGCCCCGTGGACTGACCGGAAGGGGCGGAGACTTAGGCTCCCTATAGACAGTTCACTCAAATACTCTCGCCTATAGACAGAACAGGAGGCGCTAAACTAACATAACACAAACCTGCTTTTAACCAATATTTATAACTTGCAAGGTAGCGTACCACATGACTCAGTGGCACTGTAACCTTTGTGAGTCATGTGACTCGATACTAACTGTACCTGCATCACAAAGTGTATGGGCAGAGTCAAAACACACATGGGCGGAATCTAAACACACAAAACTTACTTGGTATTTTTAGGTTTATGTGCGATGACTGAACCTTTGAATATTATGTGAAAATACAGACTAGCTACCATGGACTCTTCCCACCCCGTTCATTCATTACACCTATTAAACATTTAGTTTGACTTGAATAATTCCAATTGTCACTGATACGATTATAAAATAAAAAATAATTAAATTGTGACATTTAACCTAATGAATATGACTTTTTTGTCAGTGTAAAGGGTTCACAGAATGGCAGCTTCAGTCTGATTCCTAATCATCTGTCTCTTCTCAAGGTGAAATATTGAATAAATTCAAGCCTTTGAACAAAAATATAATCTTTGATCTTTGAAGGAAATGAGTGTTTTGTCTTGACATTTCTCCTCCACCAAAAACAGGACACGTTGGCTCAGCGTCAGCCCTGTTAACCACAGTCGCTGCTTCACAAAAATAGCACCGTGTTATTTTGACACCTGGTTAAATATCACTGCGGCTGAATCTAATAATTCCAGCTGTGAGCCTCGTTCCGTTGTTGCAGGTGTAAAATTCTTTCTATTAAAGTCCTTCGTCAACACCCAAATGCTAATTTATTGGTAGCTGTAATTAGTGTGAAGACTCAGGTGAAGAAGTGTCATACACACGCTTTAACCTAACCTTTTACTTTGATTTCCCTGAAGCTTGATTCCTGGTATTTACAGGAAAACAAGTCACATGCTTCAGGTTAATGCACTGTCGCATATTTAGAGTCAAATTAATGCGGTGCTGGAGAATCTTATTAGTTCTTTCTTCCCATTACTGTGAGCCTTTTGCCCTTCTACGCCATAACACATTAAAAAAAGTGTAGGTAAAGAGTAAAAAGAGGAAAGTGTCATCTTCACTTTCTGTATTTGAAGAGAGGAAGTCATCAAGCTCTGCACAGATTCAAACAAACCTTCCAATTGATCCAATCCAACACTTAGCCTGTAGCACATTAGCCTTCTTTACATAAGAGGTTTTATTCCTGTTTAATTCAGAATAAAAGTTTAATTCTGCTTTTCATGACCGTGTAAACACTTAATTCCAGTTGAAAATGATAATTGCCAATTAAACTACATTCCGAATAATGTAACTGGTTTTTATTCCAATCTTAAATTTGGATTCCATATTTCCTCTGACATGTAAACACTTGATGTGTTGTAAATTTTTAAGCAACATGTTGGTATCAAATTCAATAGACCATGTTTTTTATTCTTAAATGAACTCTATCTATCTATCTATCTATCTATCTATCTATCTATCTATCTATCTATCTATCTATCTATCTATCTATCTATCTATCTATCTATCTATCTATCTATCTATCTATCTATCTATCTATCTATCTGTCTGTCTGTCTGTCTGTCTGTCTGTCTGTCTGTCTGTCTGTCTGTCTGTCTGTCTGTCTGTCTGTCTGTCTGTCTGTCTATCTATCTATCTATCTATCTATCTATCTATCTATCTATCTATCTATCTATCTATCTATCTATCTATCTATCTATCTACCTACCTACAGTATCTATCTGTCTGTCTATCTATCTCCCTACCTACCTATCTACTTGTCTGTCTGTCTATCGATCTATCTATACATTTGAAATGCTTACTGGTTTTTGCTGTGAATAAAATATGGCTTTTTGACATTTACAAATCAGGTCATTCTGTTTTTATTCCCATTTTGTTTAACATCCCAGCTTATTTGGTATTAGGGTTTGCATACTAATTTTGGGGGGATTTACTTTATGTAAGACAAGCTCCAGGCGATCTGTACCTCATGCCTCTAGACTCTTAAATCTCTTTAATTCATCCTCTGACACACATCTTCTCTTTCTTCAACAAATAGAAAAAATAATATCATGCATAGATATCATGTACTGTGGAAACACACACACACACACACACAACATTTACTTTTAAAGTTTGCACCATGAAACACAAACCTTCATGCTGAGATGATTTTCTCACCCCTGAGGATAAAATAAAAGTGTCAAGAGCAGATGCTGCTGACACAAACTTGATTCACGTCAACCAAAAGAGGTCGACTAGAATAAAAAAAGCATGAACATTCTGCTCACATTTTGCATTCCAAATGTCTAATAAGATGGTAATTTTGATATAACTTCATGGTAATAATAGTTATTACAAGTAACAGATCACTAATTACATGGTAATTATATAGTAGTTTTTTATGTAATTTAATAGTAATAATGCCCTTGTAACTGCTTATTACAAGTAACTGGTGGCTATAAGATGGTAATTTTGATATAATTTCATGGTAATAATGCCTCACATTACAGTATTACCACCACCATGCAGTTTACAGAGCAATTACTCCAAACTGTTTCCATTTCAAGTAAAATAAAATGGTAATTATTTGAAACTAATCTGTAGTTACTGAAATGATGAGTCCAGAATTGACTTGTTTTTCTTAAATTACCTGAATTTCCAGGTAATTTCAAGGACATTAGGGCATTTTCCTGAAAAAACCAAATAGAAACCATTCATCACACAACTTATATGTCCATATTGTACTTTTCCAGCTTGTTTCATAAAGGGTCATACAGCAGGAGGCATTTAATGTTATTTTTTTCTGCATGTTCAGGTCATTCAAAACACGTGTAGAAAATGTCATTATTGCCTCTCAAATGAGACATCAGACAGAGAACATCTCTTAATATTCCAGTTATATGTTCAGCCTGTAGAATTTAAACACTGTGTGTAATAATGAGGGACGTGTAACAGTGAGGTTCCACATGATAACCTCCAGAATACAATACCCCAGTCTCCCACATGATCAGAAAAAAACTAAAAAAACTAAAACCCAGAAAATACAAATGCCCCTATAGAGAGCCAGTGCCTGTTGTGTCTGCTCTGGGTCTTTTAATTAAGGGATTATTAATTCTGGTTCACATTGGAACATGTTAGGTGAGGGTATTTCACCTTAACACAGGATTACACCTGCTGTAAAACAGAACAACTACTGGAGCTGGAGCTAATACAAAAATATATGACGGTGACCAGACATATAAACAGACCATTTTACCCTTATCAAATAATATTATTCCTATTTTACTTGATAATTTAAGTAACTGAATAGATGTAGAGCCTTCAGGGCATGTATGTCAAAATTATATTTCCAGTTATTATTTAGTTTTCACTTTCATAGATGCATTTGACCCCAGTTAATACAGATAGAGTGTATGTGACATATTACCAATGAGCCCAGACCTTAAACTGATGAGTTAAAATGAACCATTTCAGTCATACTGCTAACTCCACACTCAGAAAAGCTTGACGATTGTTTACTTAAATAAATAATGTTAATAAAGTGACAATTAAAATAATTGAATATATTATCAACAACATTGATTCAAAACTATTGATTTCATTTAGTAAATTTAAATAATTAAATCCATAATAATGAGATTATTATTAGTTGAATTATTTAGGATTTACTGAATGTATGTATTTTGCATTATGTAATTATGTATTTTGTGACAATTAATTAAGACCAGTCAGACTTTTTAGAGTGTATAATAACAGTAACATTGCATGAATATTAGATTGTATTCAGTTTCTGTAGTTATAAACACCTACATATGTCTACTACGCTGAGTTAAGGTTAACTCTAAGGTTGATCTAATTGGAACTAAAAATAAAATGAATACTACAATATGAAAAAAAAATACTGTGATAATCAGAATTATATTTTCATTACTGTGTAATCACATGCAAATAATAATGAGCTGTTAATAGCAATAAAGGGATCTAGTCTATTTCTACTCTTTTATTGGCACACATATTCTCATATACATGTTCAACTGTAGAAATGAGGCTGAATGTTATGACATTAAGTATCACTGATGTGTTGAAGAAACAAGTGACAGGCTGTAGATGTAAAAGTCAGGCTTAAGGGAGAGTCATTCAGTCTGTGGAAACACTACATATTGGTTTTGAAGAGACTCTTGATATCAGCAGGTCACCCTAACTTTATAAAAAGTGCCTCCCAGACACCCCCTTGGGAAATGTCATCTTGCTGGCTTTGATCATCACCCACTTGGACTTTTGCTGCTAGACACGTTTGTATTACGACCAGAAAATGGAGCTTAGGAAACTCACCAAGACCAGGACAATTATCGAAAATACCTTCATACTTGGAATATGACGTTCAACCCAGGAAGCAAATTCAGCTGCTGTATGAATGTAAGAGCTGCTTATCTGAAGGGGGGGGGGGGCTGGTTCTGCTCCAGTTCTCTAACCCTAAACCCTGCCTTTGTTACATTAGTTATTAGCTTGGCCATAAAACTGACATGAAACAGGATTTAAGAACAGGTGGTGCCTGCCGCAACAAGCCCTGCCCCCTTCGCAAGCATTTGATGTGATTTTCCCTATCTCTTATTATTTGTGAAAACATATTTTTAGTGACTTTGACCTTTGACCTACATTCACCAAGCTTTAATGGGATCTATTCTGGACCATCTCACACCCTTCCCTGAAAATTCCATGGAAATTGATCCAGTAGGGTTTGTGTAAAGCTGCTGCTGAAAAAACAAACAAAAAAACAACATCCTGGAGAGGGGGTGGAGTAACACTACCCTCACCTCCCCTTTCGAGGCAGGGTAACAATACAATACAACAATGTGATTTCCCAAACTCAGTAATGATCAAAGGTATGACACATGGGTGTCACCACCATACAAGTTGAGGGGGACGGATCCCCCTCTCATCTCAAAATTATTCGTTTGGAACCCCCCCCCCCCTTTTACTTAAACAAAACACCATAGAATCCACTCCGGGATTTGTCTCCTACTCACGTGGCCTATCCATCTTATATTCAAATATGGTAGTAAAATAGGGACTTTAAAACTTTAAAAAGCCTAGACAGTGAAGTGAATTGCCAGTGCAGCTGCAAGAAGCTGGAGGTAAAATCAGTCCCATAACTACCTCACTATGCCCAGCTTTGGGTAAAGCCTTAATACTTTAGGCCAATTAAATACATTTTCAACTTAACAATGAAATATAGAAGTAAGCATAACTTTATTTTAAGTTGTCTAAACAGTAAATGGTTTTGCTACTGTAAACATAGTCTAATCTTGGTTGAACATTTTTTGTAAAAGGCTTCTATTTTATTTGCTCCCTCCATAGATGGACATAAGAAAAATCTTTTCTAAGAAGCGGAAACTAAGTAAAAAATTTCCCCACAAGAAAGTTTTTTTTCTCCAAAAAAAAGTGAATGCAGTTAGCTAGCTAGCCTATGCTAGCTCTGTCAGCTAGGTTCAAGTTAACTATCATTTCGTCCAAATTCACTGCTGATATAAAAACTGATTTGTTTGTGATGAACCAATAATGGGCCACATTCGTTCTGATATTTTATTATTAATATTTAGTCATTCCCTGTTGTGATTTGAAATGTCATACAGTGAGCGGTGCTGTAGGCTAGTTTAGTTCATTTGCTGTAGTGTAACTGCATACTGAGTACTGTTAGCATGTTTTACTGGAACCACAAACCTAAGATTTGTGGTTATATGGCGTCATAGTACATCTAAATTTAGTGGATATAGAATTTGTTGTTACTGTGTTACAGTTCATCGAAACATGATATTGTATTACATCTAAAAAAAATTTAAAAAAGAATACTCAAAATAAAAAGTACAATTCACATATGAAGTAATTGTTGGTGATAAATTGTCACATTAATTTCATTATCTTAAGCAGTGAGTTTAAAAACAGGCCAATGAATATATGGACTAAATAAAAATTGAATTGTTCAATCTAAATAATATTGAATTAAGTGTCTTTTGTAGTTAAAATGGGTGTTTAAAAACCAGCTAAAAATACACCAGAATGCAGGAAATTGTATCCAATTAATTAAAAATTTTCTGGGGAGGACCCCTAGACCCCTGTCCTGGTAGGTCCCCCCACATTTTGAATGCTGCTGACACCCTTAGTTTTGATCTGTTGTCTCTTAGCAAACACTAGAAAATGATAATGTTCTTTGTGGATTAATAAAGCTCAACTACGTTAAGGTAAAAAGCCCATTGATTTTTCTGAGGAAATTGGAATTTGTAAAAGAAAATATTTTCATAATTTAATGGAGGTGTTTTGTACTAAATTAAAGACAAAAGTTTATTCTGTTATTTTACTGGAAATTAAATCAGGCTGGATATGGCCTTGGAAAGAACAGGAGTTTAAGAGCCAAATGTAAAGCAACTGGTTAAATCTGTACAACGCCAAGGAAGAGTTGAATTCTGGCTGCACAGATAAGCTTTTTGTAACAGATAATGGCAGCGGTTTCAAATGTTTGTTGAATCATTCAGCTTTGTAAGTGAATGTTCGCTGTCATCAGTGCGAGGCTTGTTTTGTGGAATGCCTGATGTGACTGCAGAAAAGGCTGAAAGAGCTGAAATATTATATGTCCTTACACCAATTTCATCCTAGGGTTGACTAAAAATGGAGACTAATATCAGCAAATATTAAGGCTTTAACCCATACACAGAAAATGTCCCAGTGTTAAAAATGAAGTGTCAGAGTATTTTCATTCTTTCAGTTATTCTAACAAGAGAGGCTAATGTAACCAACATATATAGTGGTACCTCTACTTACCAAATCAATTCGTCCCAGAACTGCTTTCGTACCGTGAATCACATTTTTGTATTTTACATGTAAAAGGCCTGATTATAAACATTTACCAATTTTGTATGAAATATGTGTTAAAAGTCAAAGAAAATGTAGATTTAGATTTTAGATTTAATTTATTTAATTTAATTAATCAGTGGGTAAATGAACATTAAACCATTAATATGAACCTGACATGCAAATCATTTCCATCATTTCCATTCTTCTTTATCCAAATGAGTAAGAGTTTCTCCATCCGGTCGTTCAGTGATGACCTCTTTTTCCATATCACAGACATGCCTTTGGAAGGGGTTGTTGCTTTTAGCGATATCATTCAACCACGTGCCACTTTCATTTTTTTTAATCATCTCCTGTTTCACTTCTATTGATAACGCAGCCCACTTCTTCTTTTTATTCGCACCAGGAATCACTTACTTTGGGCTCATGATGAATAAGATAAGATAAGATAAGATAAGATAAGATAAGATAAGATAAGATAAGATAAGATAAGATAAGATAAGATAAGATAAGATAAGATAAGATAAGATAAGATAAGATAAGATAAGATAAGGTAAGGTAAGGCTTACAGCAGCACATAAGAGCAGCACAGCAACAAAAATTTTATAAAAAACTATCGAATTCTATGCACACCATACACACTATTTACACTATTGCACATGAGATTGATAACAAATGCATACTGTAATCAAGTTTCACACTGGGAAAAACTCACCAAACATCAGTAACTCTGTGATGAATGAGGGTCAAAGGGTCACGAAAAGCATCATGGGAAGGTCCCTCATAGCCAATGGGATGCTACATACAGTACATACATGACACATTTATGTACATTACGTGCGGTAATGTACATATTTATGTCTTTTGTTTTGTTTCATAAATTAAATTTTCTTTCATATTCAGAGACAAAAAATTGAGGTAAAGGTTTTTTGTTACTTGGATTATTCGTTAGCTGGATCTTTCGTAAGTAGAGGTACCACTGTATATATATGTTCACTGAGTGTTCTACTAACACTGGTGATTTTACAGTGTAGGATGACTCTGCCTTTTAGTGGTAATAATAGTTGTGCCTTTGTAACATCATCTCATAATAGAGATTCTTATCAGATACTATTAAAGGTAATTATACTCTCCGCACTATTAGGTACATCCTTCACACTCACTTTCAACACTGTGAAGTGATCTTAACTTTAGATGGAGAACGTGGACATGAGGCGAATGCTTATGGACAAACAGCTGAAGACACACACTGCCATAACCCCCCCCCAACACACACACACACACACACACACACACACACACACACACACTAAGTAGAAGTACTTCCATTACTGTACTTAAGTATAGTTTTTTAGGTATCTGTACCTTACTTGACTATTTATTTTTCTGGTAACTTTTTAATAGTACTCCCTACATTTTTGTATAATATCTGTACTTTATACTCTTTACATTTATATAAATATCTGTACTTTATTCTCTTTACATTTATATAAATATCTGTACTTTATACTCTTTACATTTGTATAAATATCTGTACTTTATATGTTTTACATTCTCAGAATAGACTCATTACTTTTTCAAACTAATGTGACAGTATAAAACACAAGTTGTAAATGCGAAACTGTAACTTATATATCATAATTTTGCCCTTTTTTAATCTCATATTTATCAATTTCTTATCTCATAATTATGACTTTATTTCTCATCAGTTTGACCTTAATCTCACAATTTTTTTGGATCTCATATAGTTTACCCCCCCCCCCAAAAAAAGAATCTCCTATTTATGATTTTTGATGACTTTCCTAATTGTCCTGTCCATACTAACTAAACTGAGTACCATGACCCAATAAAACACATGATCTACACACTAACTCAGTTTTAAAGGCTTTAATTTTTTTTTTATTTTGGAATTTTTTTTTCTCTTTTTTTCCTGCTTATGTATTTTTATTACTGTTGAGAAATTAATACTTTTTTACTTTTACTTCAGTGAAGCAGTTGAATCAGTACTTCTACTTTTAGTATTTTTTTCACACCAGTAGTTGTACCTCTACTGTAGTACAGAATGGGAGTACTTTGACCACCTCTGCCACAGATAGAGAACAAAGACAGAGTATATATTAACTGATAATCCAGATGTGAAGCAATTACAGACTTGAGTTATTGATCAGGGGTGGGGGGGGTCTGGCAGGTTTGAAAAGATCACAAACTTCCTTAAAGGTTATCTCAACACGTCTGGAGAACACCAGTGCTCTGCTGCCTGCCTCCTTCACTCATATTTCAATCTCCTTCTACATTTCAAACTTCTGCACAATGACACGCAGGCTTCTGAGAGTGACTTTAGAAAGCAGATGAACTCTGAGCTGGGCTAGGCAAATCAATCTAGGAAGGCAGCGCTTCATTACTGGGAGCGCCGAGGAGCTCTGCCATCACACCTCTAATATCTCTGTGATCCTCTTCTCTTTTCTTACCTAATTGAATTCTCCAGAAGAAGTGCCCCTCAGCTGCACATTTATCATATCCTGAAATTGGAGGAGACGAGCTCCATGAAGGACGTGTGCAGAACATTTAATCCACCCTGATGCTATAAAGCTCTGGACATTAACTCATCCCTCTGTGGACCAGGAGCGTCTCCATTCTGTGTTAGTGGACATTCAGCAGCAGCAGGAGGAGGACAGAGGGGGAACTAACTGAGTACTAGTACTGCCTTTACTGTACTTTAGTAAAGTATCTGTACTTTACTGGAGTATTTATTTTTTTGGCAACTCACTACTTATACTCATAAATATCTGTACTTTATACTCCTTATATTTATATAAATATCTGTACTTTATACTCTTTACATTTAAATAAATATCTGTACTTTATACTCCTTACATTTACATAAATATTTGTACTTTATACATTTTGTTGCTTATTTTATCTTATTTTATTTCTTACTGTGGCTTAACTACAGTGCATGTGATTAATGTACATGTTATTAATATTTATATAAATATCTGTGCTTTATAGTCTTTGTATTCTCAGAATAGACTCATTAGTTTTTCAAATTAAACAAATCTGACAGTATGAAAAGTATGAAGTTAAAAATAAGAAATTATGACTTACTATATCATCATTTTGACTTTTTACTTAATAATTTCTTATCTCATAATAATGACTTTTCTGGACTCATTTTTACTTTAACCTTGTAATTTTTACTTTTATCTCATAATTTTAAGTTTTTAATCTCACAATTAATTTTTTTTTTTCCATAATTATGCTGTTATTTAATCTCCTATTTTTGACTTTTGAATTTTTCCTAAATGTTCTGCCCATACCCACTAAACTGAGTACCATGACCCAATAAAACACATCATCTCCACCAGGGGTGTCCAGTCCTGGTCCTGCAGAGCTACTATCCTGTATGTTTTCGACATGTTCCTCTTCCAGCACACCTGACAATCATTATCAGTCGTCTGCAGAACTTGTTAATTGGCTGATCATTTGAACCAGGTGTGTTGGAAGAGGGATACATCTAAAACAGGGGTGTCCAGTCCTGGTCTTAGAGAGCCACTATCCTGCATGTTTTAGAGGTTTCCCTCTTCCAACACACCTGATTCAGATGATCAGCCTATCATCAAGCTGTGCGGAAGACTGATAATGTCTGTCAGGTGTGCTGGAAGAGGGAAACATCTAAAACATGCAGGATAGCGGCTCTCTAGGACCAGGGTTGCAGACCCCTGATCTAAAACAAGCAGGATAGTAACTCTGCAGGATCACACCTCTGATCTAACTCACTTATAAAGGCTTTACTTTGGGGTATTTTACTTTGGGGTTTTTTCCTGCTTAAATAAGTATTATTTCATCCATAGCAAAAAAAAAAATTAAATACCATTGAGAAGTTGTACTTTTTAAATGTTTACTTCAGTAAAGGAGTTGAATCAGTACTTCTACTTTTACCAGAGTATTTTTTTCACACCAGTAGCTGTACTTCTACTGTAGTACAGAATGTCTGTACTTTTATCACCTGTGCAGGAGGTGCTTGTGCGTGTAGCAGGAGGTGTGTTCCCATCCTGACTCTTCATTTTAGTGCTATATTCATTCTATCTATGCTTTCCTTCTCACTCCCTTCTACACTGCACCAGTGTTTCTAATATTTTGTCCTGTCACACACATCATTACTAATATAGAACCACAATGGACTTCACCAGTGGCTCACTGGAGCCACATTTTCACTAAAGCAGAGTTTAGATGGAAGGTTAGTAGTGTTTGATTTATTATTCATAGTAATTAGTAATGTTTCCCTTGGGTAGAAGGTTCCGGACATTGAAGACCAGGACAAACCCACTAAAGACAGTTTATAATAGCACTACACACTGCTAGATGAGATTAACAAATGGATAGCATTAATATGATAGTGTTTTTATTATATTTTCTAATTTTTTTGTGTTTTACACTCTGTACATTGCATGCTTTTATCTTGTTTTTAAAGCTTATATATATACATATATATATATGTGTGTGTGTGTGTGTGTGTATGTGTGTATGTGTATATGTATATGTATATGTATATGTATAGAGAGAAAGGGAGTTTTAAATGTTTTTATTTCATGCCACATAAAGTAGATTGCACTTCCACTTATGTCATACTTGTACAGTAACAATAAATTCATTCTATTCTGTTCTGTTCCATGTCCTCTCTATCCTATGAAACTATAATACAAACTGTTTCTCAGATGTAAAATGGTAGCCAATGGATGTGCAGATGTTTCCTTGCATCCACATCAGTGCAGATGAAAGATCACATGTTCCTTCACATGTGAATGTTATTATTTATTATTAGTTATTATTACACATCACTTATCTGATGAAGCATGTTCAAGTAGAACTGAGAAGAACCTGAACCACCTGAAGAGTCTGGACCACCTGCTAAGAAGAGCCTGGACCACCTGCTGAGAAGAGCCTGGACCACCTGATGAGGCTGGACCACCTGAAGAGTCTGGACCACCTGCTGAGAAGAGCCTGGACCATCTGAAGAGTCAGGACCACCTGCTGAGAAGAGCCTGGACCACCTGAAGAGTCTGGACCACCTGCTAAGAAGAGCCTGGACCACCTGCTGAGAAGAGCCTGGACCACCTGCTGAGAAGAGCCTGGAACACCTGATGAGGCTGGACCACCTGAAGAGTCTGGACCACCTGCTGAGAAGAGCCTGGACCATCTGAAGAGTCAGGACCACCTGCTGAGAAGAGCCTGGACCACCTGAAGAGCCTGGACCACCTGATGAGGCTGGACCACCTGGAGAGATTTGACCACCTGATGAGAAGAGCCTGGACCACCTTTAGAGTCTGAACCACCTACTGAGAAGAGCCTGGACCACCTGATGAGGCTGGACCACCTTTAGAGTCTGGACCACCTGCTGAGAAGAGCCTGGACCACCTGATGAGGCTGGACCACCTGGAGAGTCTGTACCACCTGCTGAGAAGCGCCTGGACCACCTGATGAGGCTGGACTACCTGGAGAGTCTGGACCACCTGCTGAGAAGCGCTTGGACCACCTGGAGAGCCTGGACCACCTGCTGATAAGAGCCTGGACCACATGAAGAGTCTGGACCACCTGCTGAGAAGAGTCTGGACCACCTGCAGGGCCTGGACCACCTGCTAAGAAGAGTCTGGACCACCTGTGGGGCCTGGACCACCTGCTACACAGTAAATTTTGCAGTGTTAAATCAACACTTAGAGAGTTTATTTAACTTTTTCTAGAGTGTATTTGGTCCCATTGTCTCCAAATTAACACTGCAAAATCTACAGTGTAAGAAGAGTCTGGACCACCTGCAGAGCCTGGACCACCTGCTGAGAAAAGTCTGGACCACCTGAAGGACCTGGACCACCTGCTAAGAAGAGTCTGGTCCACCTGCAGAACCTGGACCACCTGCTGAGAAGAGTCTGGACCACCTGCAGACTGCAGCAGACCACCTTCAGAACCTTCAGAGGGGTTCTTCTGCCCTCCATGACCACTAGTTGAGAGCTTAGCTCCAAGCATGAGTGTGTAGTTGGTCTAAAGTGATGTCCTGTGTGCTCAGGCTTCTCCTTTGTCTTGTTCCTATCAGTGTTTTTGTTCATTTATTAACAGGCTCCCTGTGTTCTGTCATCCACATGTAAATGTGAAACAAAGCTCTGCTGTGTTTCATCTAGGATTCTCCTTGTTCACATCCAGAATAGACAGCTCCTGAATTCCTCACATTGTTTTATCTTTGGTTCAAAGATTCAAACAGAAGGTGTTGTAGAATTTCACCAGTTCAGTGAGTTTTCAAATTAACAGGAGCATAAAATCAGCTCTTTTACATTTTCTAAATGAGTACTGTAACACATGTAGATTTACCAATGAAAAGAACTCACACTATTCATGTTTACAGGAGAGTTTTTATTACTGTTTAATCCAGAATAAAGGTTCATTCCTCTTTCAGATGAACCATGTAAACACCTAATTCCAGTTGAAAATGATAATTCACAATTAAACTGAATTCAGAATAAAATCACTGGTTTATTCTGATCTTAATTCTGAATTCAATAATTTCTCTGACATGGAAACACTTAATTTATCTTTAACATTATTCCTGTCATCCAGCACAGGCTCCTGGTCTGGTCACCATGACGCACATATTCCACTCTGGGCATTAGTTTTTGTTGATTCCTATGGTTGATTGGGTCGAGCTGCTGCTTCATATTTATGACAAAAATATAGTAGTAGTGTATTTTTGTACATTTTAGTATATTTTCATTCCATTTTGATGTATTTTCAGTGCATTTTATTCTGTTTTTAGTGTATTTTTGTATAATTTTTAGAAAATAGGAATTAATAATAGAAAAGTGTCATTGATGACACACATATTCCACTCTGGGCATTAGTTTGTTGATTCCTATGGTTGATTGGGTCGAGCTGCTGCTTTGTAATTATGAGAAAAATAAAGTCAAATATTACATGTACTATCTGGTCTAAAATGTTGATAGGTGACAGGTTGATAGGTCATTTTCTTCCAGTAGACACGCGGATGTTAAGCGGCCGGTCTGCCCAATCAGAACCCTCTGTACCTCCAGCTCTGAAAGACCAATTAACTAGAATGGAATACACCTGTTTCCATGGAAATCTTTATTTAGAATTAACATGTCCATGTAAACGCAAAGGGAATAGCTTTAATTCAGAATTATTTTATTCAGAATGAAAAAAAATATAATGTAAATCTACCGAACTCATTGACTTCCAGCTGTGGTCACAATAGAGAGTTCGATACTATCAAAGTTTTTGGCCATTTTCGTTGAAATTTCAAGACCCAAAAAATAGGTGTGCCTCATTCATGTGAGATGTTCACAAGTTTTAGTATGTACCAAACCAGCACACATGCACACACACAAACAGCAATATGGCGTTATAACATTTTTACCTGCACTCCCAGAGTGACGGCCTCCACTGGATTCCCAGAGATTATCAATCACGACACTCTTACTTTTACAGATCCACCACCAGACAAACTCTGTGCCAGTGTAAGCTGCTTGTATTTATTTATTTTTGATCCACTCAACCAACCTCAGTCTTCTTCGAGGCACAAATCTGCGGTTGCCTTTTATAGGAAAAATGAGCTTCTGCCCAACTGGGACAGAAATACATTCCCCACAAGTCTGACATTCACACATATGATGTACAAGACTTTGGTCCACTACCCCCATTAATAACTCTTTTACAGGCTAGTGATAGTTTTTACCCTGCCCCCCCGAAGGAGAGGTCAGGGTATTGTTTTTGGTTGCATTTTTCAGGTGGTCCAGAATAGATCCCATTATATTTTGGGGAATGTAGGTCAAAAGTTAAGGTCAAAGGTGTGTTTTTGCAAAGATAAGAGTGTAAAACTGTGAGCAGGGTTTGTTGTGCCTGGCACCACTTGTTGGTCCTGTATTTCCTCCAACAGTAAATATGTGTCCAGGAGTGTGTTGGCTTTTATAACACTGTACACTGAGTTTATATACATGTTGATGCTGTAAATGCCTGATATGAGTGATTTTTTGTCAGTTTATGATCATATAACAGTTGGTTTATTGCATGCGTTTACTTTTTAGCAAGTGGTGCTCAGATGTTTTATGGGAGGATGAGGAAGGTGACAGTGTTCAGAGGTGGTCAAAGTACTGAGATTCTGTACTGCAGTAGAAGTACAGCTACTGGTGTCAAAAAAATACTCTGGTAAAAGTAGAAGTTCTGATTCAATTCCTTTACTTATGTCAAAGTAAAAAAAAAGTACAACTTCTTAATTGTCTCGTCATCTGAACCCACTTTATCCTCACTAGGGTACCAGGGGTCACTGGGAGCCTAATCCAGCTACAATGGGTGAAGGGTACACACCCTGTATGAGTGTCCAGTTCATGTCAGGGCTGAACATATATAGACAAACAGTCACTCTTACAATTTAGATTAACCAATTAACCTATCAGTGCATGTGTTTGGAGGGTGGAAGGAAACTGGAGTCCCTGGAGAAAAGCCACACAGACACAGGGAGAACATGCAAACTCCACACAGAAAGGTCTGGTGTAGGAATCAAACTGGGGTCCTTCTTGCTGTGAAGTGTTAACCACTGCACCACTGTGTCACCCACTTCTGACAGGGTGGTGCGGTGGTTACATTTACTTCTTAATTGTAATAAAGTAAAAACTAAAACTACTTTTCTTTGATATAATAGTTATTTAAGCAGGGAAAAAAACAGAAAAAAATAAACAAAAATAAAGCCTTTAAAAATTAGTTAGTGTGTAGATGATGTGTTTTATTGGGTCATAGTAGCCTCCTCAGTTTAGTGGGTATGGACTGGACATTTAAGAAAAATTAAAAAGTAATAAATAGGAGACTTTTAAAAAAAAAGCATCGTTATGAGATTTTAAAAAAATCTTAACTGTGAGATAAAAAGTCACAAAATTATAAAATAAAGAAAATGTAAATTATCACAATTTTTGATTTACGACTTGTTTCATACTGTCACATTTGTCTAGTTTGAAAAAGTAATGAGTCTCTTCTGAGAATGTAAAGAGTATAAAGTACAGATATTTATACAAAAATGTGGGGAGTACAAGTAAAAAGTTGCCAGAAAATAAATACTCCGATAAAGTACTAATACCTAAAAAGTGTACTTAAGTACTTGTACTGTACATGTACTTCCACCTTTGACAATGTTTAGTAATAACACACTGAATCCCATTTCACCCCTTACCCCTTCAAATGAGCTATAAGGGGTAGGGATTGACACTCAACCCCTATGGGGACACCCCTTCAACACTCACCTACATCACCAGTTTGCTCTGCCAGTTGTTACATAACCAAAAACCACAGCTTTAACTGGAAGTAAACAAACATGTCTGCTACTGTAGTTGTCACGTTCTCCTGGGATATGCCCATATTTTTACTAATATCTGCGTCGAATCAGAGAAGTTCTATGCATTGATTGATTACTTCACATTTATGTAAATAGCATTTTTTGTCATATGTGTTTTATGGAGAAAATAACCATTACACATTGCGACAATGTCAAACTTAAAAACTGAAAATACTACATTTGTGTAATTCTTTCGTAGATTGAGGCCATTTTTAAAAGGATTCGCATTGTATTCTGAGAAATTTCTCGTACCCCTCCGTTTGGAGTCTGCCTCTGGAAAATCTCCGTTTGAAGGGGTATAAAGCCCTTCCCCTTACCCCTCTGCTTTAATGTGAATTGAGACACCCCTACGCCTACACAAACGGAGGGGTAGGGCTAAGGGCTGAAATAGGATTCCGCCTAAGACTGACATTTTCAATTTAGCATATTTCAATGAGTGCCCTATAAAGGATTAAAGGGTCAATGTGCAGAATTTGATGCGTCTTGGTGGTGAAATTCTAGGAGATGCTGCAGTTTTCATCTGATCCATAACAGTAGTTCAACCAGAACTGAAAGATGTTGGAATGAAGCCTGTAACATAACTAGAAGACTTGAGAAAATGGATGAAAATATATGAAAAATACCAAAATAAAATACATTTCCACTAATATCATATTTTTTTTAATTTAAGATGATTTATTTGTAATTATAAGTGGCTTTAGTTCTCTGCTCCTTTTTGTCTTTTCAGACTAGATTTATCCTATCAGATCTGGTGCAGCACATAGACTCCAATCAATGTCCATTTTCTCCTGATCTATGGGTCTGGGAAATGTCATTTTAATGTCAGCGTTGAGCACATGTGTAGCTGCACAAAATGGATCCAGTCATTACCCAGGTGACTTTGGGATTGGAGGGGAACAATATGACACTGATGCTCCAGTCAAACATCATGTTCCTTTGAACCATCACTCTGCCTGATGCAATGAGTGGAAGAACCAGTGAGTGGTTAAAAAAACACAGGTGTTCAAAGTACTGACATTCTGTACTGCAGTAGAAGTACAGCTACTGGTGTGAAAAATACTCTGGTAAAAGTACAATTCAACTGCTTTACTGAAGTAAAAGTAAAAAAAAAAAAAAGTACAACTTCTCAATTGTAATAAAGTAAAAGAGTAAAACTATATATTTCTATAAATGTAATGAGTATAAAGTACATATATTTCTATCAATGTAAAGAGTATAAAGTACATATATTTCTATAAATGTAATGAGTATAAAGTACATATATTTCTATCAATGTAAAGAGTATAAAGTACATATATTTCTATCAATGTAAAGAGTATAAAGTACATATATTTCTATAAATGTAATGAGTATAAAGTACATATATTTCTATAAATGTGAAGAGTATAAAGTACAGATATTTATGAACAAATGTAGGGAGTAAAAGTAAAAAGTTTCCAAAAAAATAAATACTGATGTAAAGTACAGATACATAAAAAAAAAAACATCCACTGAAGTACAGTAATGAAGTACTTTTACTCACTTCCACCTCTGACAAATTCATCCCACTTTAAAAGCAACATAAAGTTCATGTGGAATGTGAATGACTAACAACCCTCCAATGATCACTTCACTTTGGTGTCATGTGACCATGTTTGTAATTTTTTCAGTAGTGGTGACATTTCTGAGCAGATGAGTGTAAAGTGTGTGTACAGTGTGTGTTTTTGTGTTCGTAGCCTCCTGTTTACGGTGTCCACGTTAAGTATGTGGCTGCGACGCTTCTATTAGTGACTCAACACATGAACAATACAAAGGTCTGAACTCAACTGGAGTGAAGTGTGTGGCAGTCATTTGAACGTGCTTTTACTTTTACTCTTCTGGTCCTTTATTCACCTCTTTCACAGTCGCCAGCTAATTTTAGCAAACATGTCTTTGGAAAAAACACAGAAAATGTCAGTGTCAGGGGGTGGCGGGGTCGGAGCAGAGTCGCTGCTCCTCCATGTCCAGAGGAGCCAGTTGTGGTGGGGATCCTTCTGGGACGCCTCCCTAGGGAGGTGGTCCGGGTATGACCATCCGGGAAGAGACCTCGGGGCCGATCCAGGACATGCTGGAGGGATTGTATCTCTTGGCTGGCCTGGGAACGCCTAAGGATTCCCCTGGAGGAGCTGGGGTGAGGGAAGTCTGGGCGACCCGGACCCGGATAAGCGGGAGACGATGATGACGACGACGTGAATAACCTGAACAAATAAGCACAAACTGAAATGTTGTAAGAGAAGTTAGTGTAATTCTAACAATATTTGACCTGTATTTTGTGTATTTGCTATAATGGAGGCAAATGGGACAAAATCTGATTCAAATGTCACTTGCTTTTCTGAATACATGTCCAGTTTGATTTGATTTCATTTATTTTGAACATGTGCAGAATGCAACAATAATCAATACAACAATAATCAATACAACAATAATAATAATAATAATAATAATAATAATAATACTACACAATGACATGTCTGAAATGGAGTAGGATGAAGCATAAGCTTATTTAATCCTACCCCTTCTTCACTTCCCCAATAACGTGAATTCATCTTATAGCAATAGAGTGCATAGTACAAAAATGATAATAATAATAATAATAATAATAATAATAATAATAATAATAATAATAATAATAATAATAATAATAATAATAATAACAGTAATAAATAATTGAAGTACTAAACATATACATATATACAAAAAAGCAAAACAGAACACAAAAAAACAACAAATGAGCAGATAGGAAAGTAGGTAACAAATAGTTTTTTTTTCTCTCCTTTTTCTAATTTGTCTGCATTTTGTTCTTATTTTTGTTGTTGATGTTCTTCACATTTTGAGGTAAACATTATAGACACATATATATATACACAGATACATATAAACCTGATCACAATGTCATTTGACTCTTCACTGTTATTATTTAACTGCTCTGGGCCTTTTCAGATCATATTGGGCTGAATGTGGAACTGAACTAACATGACTCTGACACTCCTGCACTGAACGGTTTTATCTCAGTTTATCCATTAGTCCTGTCATTACATGGAAATAATTGGTGTAAAATGCAGTTTGTCATTTTTCATGGTCACCAAATGTGATCCATTCGATTGTTCAGAGGCTCTGGAGTTACCATGGAAATCATCTCCTACAATATTGATAAACCAGCAACAGCTCATAGAGTTGGATCAATGACAGTGGATGGAGACACTTGCTTTTATCTTAAATTATTGACAGATTTTGCTGGAAATTTTTTTTTTCTTCTTCAGTTGCCTTTGTTTTGACATGCTTTGAATTTTATTTTTTTAATTGACTGATTTTTCATCAACAGTTCATGACCCCATTTTGAATTTTTCATGATCCCCACATTTCTGGTGATCCCACACAATGAAAAACAGCATTTCTTGGCTAAAATTAATTTGTGATTGATCATGTAATAGTTTGCTATACTATGTTTCAAATAAAGCTTCATTTTAGATGATGTTTAGGCTGTGGCTCAGTTGATAGAGTGGTTCGCCCAATGACCGAGAGGTTGGCGGTTCGCATCCCAGCTCTGGCTGTCCACATGTCGAAGTGTCCTTAGGCAAGACACTGAACCCTGGCTTAGGCCCCCAGTAGGACTTACCATAGACCTTAGAAACCTACTGGTGTATGAATGTGTGTGTGAATGGGTGAATGAGAGGCTAATGTAAAGCGCTTTGAGCACCATGAAGGTGGAAAAGCGCTATATAAGTGCAGTCCATTTACCATTTACTTCTACTGCAGTACAGAATGTCAGTACTTTTACTACCTCCATGTAGCAGTGAAACACTTAAAGGGTACCGTCAGAAAATGACCTGTGCTGAAGATTCCCAGTATTTAACAGCAGCAGGTTGACAGTGTTGACGTACGCTGCTTATTATCCCACAGAGATGGAGGTGGAATGTGTTGATGCACATCCGTTCCTTTCTCAGTGACTGTGGAGCGACTCCAGCGGCATCAGCTGAATCCACAGAGGATCATAGCCTGATGACACTTGGCAAAACCACACACTAATTATAGTCATTTTCATTTTGGGCAGAAATGCTGGAGCTTAGTCATGTGTGAAGCCTTGATACCTTTCAGATCGCGGACCCATGCTCCCGCTACGTTTAGCTCTGCCAAATCTCTGCTGCGGATTGGCTGGGCCTGTAGCGAGCCATGACACTCAGAGGCTTAGCTAGTTTCCACTCAAGGCTACGTGGGCAAACTGGTGACACAGAACAGGGTGGAGGGGGGGGGGGGCTGATATTAGCAGCATTAACCCGTACATCAGGACTCTCAAACTCATCTTCTTTCCAGGACCACATTCAGCCTGATTTGATTTCCACTAAAATAATAGAATAACTGCTTTGATTTAGTGCAAATAAGCAGCATTAAATGATTAAACTATTTTCTTTTACAAAATATACAAATGAAAAAGATGGAAATAACCAGAAAAAACCCCTCAAAATTCCTAGTAAAAATGTATGCGATTTTAACAGTGTTTTGCTTCAACATATTATTTTTACATGAAGAAGCAAAAAATGGTTAAAATTGTAGTGAAATTTCTTTAGGAATTTCATGTTGTAGATTCCTGTTCAGATTTTTTGCATTTTATTCTTACATTATAGTTTGTAAATGTCAATATTTCCATATTTTCATATTTCTTTAAAATTAAAACAAAGATACAAATTTGAAGTTGTCATTATCGACATAATGTCAAATGTTTTTCACATCAAACCCAGAAGAAAATATGGATTTATAATTTTTTGTAGGTTTTTCTGTTATTTGACACTAGATAATATTGGTCTGTATGTAGAACCTCAACTAAAACCTGTTCCAAAGCCTTGACTGTGCATCTATTAATGTCGCCCCAACATGGGTTGGGAGAGATTATTGTAATCACTTTGTGTGTGTGTGTGTGTGTGTGTCCGCAGAGACATATGCTATAACTCAATTAATATTTGTGAATATTGTGATATTGCCATGAAATGACACACACACACACACACACACACACACACACACACACACACACACACACATATATATATATATATATATATATATATATATATATATATATATATATATATATATATATATATATATATATATATATATATAATGCACATTAGATGCAATGATCCATTTGAGTAAAGCTCAAAGGTCAATAAAATAAAAGGTCAGAATCACATTATCGGTTATAACTTAAGAACACGGTCACAGAACTTTCAGATTGGTACCAAACAATGTGAAATGAAGATTTCTACAATTGTCATAATTGGTGTTATCATCTACAACTAATAGCTTTTGAGATCTCTGGATGTCAAAGGTGACATTTAGCAAAATGTAATTTTATAACACTGTTTGTGTGTGTCAAGCATAGACATATCACACTATAACTTAATCAATACTGGATATATTATCAGAATATTACACGCACTGACACATATATACATATAACGAAATGATCAATGTTACAAAAGATCAAAGGTCAAGGTCACATTTAGCAGAAAGGTCAAAATCACATTATTGCGAGCCTCGATCAAACATGGCAGAAATGTGCGTTGAAGCCTAATTTGTTCCACTAATGCACAGATATGCATGAACTAGAGCTACACTTGTGGGGGCGCTGTAGCTCACATTTGGACCCGGAACAGATGAAGAAGATGAATAAAAACAGGTGCAGGAACTTCAGCTAAACATGGAGAACACAACGAATAACAGAAAGCGAAAGCTGTGACTGGGAGTTATTCTCCAAAAAGGACAATATTATTGAGAAAAAAGGGTCACTGGACATGGGTTGTGTGGCAGTGGTTTGGTTACTGTAAGAGAGACGTAGATGTGTGTACACCATATGAGAGTCATTCCAAAAGAAAGAAAATGATCACACACATTCTAACAAAATACATGATGTCTTTAAATTTCCACTCAATTTCACCTAAAATTTTAATTTGAATGCTGTTGTTGAACATGCAATTGATGTTTCCTTTAATTATAAATGAAAATATTAAAATGAAAACTGGCATATTGTGATATCTGTTAAATGATGTGATAGCCTTTTGTGGATATTTATTGATGATTTGATGTGTTTTGGACTACATAATGGACTACATTTGGACAAATTTTGGAGTTTGTTTCGGATGTTTTTGTTGGACTATGACTGCGTTTGTTGGAATATGGTTCCTCTGTGGATAATTATGAGACATAAAGCTACAGATCAGCTGTTTGGCATTTGTATTTTGAACAAATGAGTGATTGTAAATGGTAAATAGCTGCACTTATATAGCACTTTTCCACCTGGTGCTCAAAGCACTTTACATTAGCCTCACATTCACCCATTCACACATTTTATCATACACCAGTAGTTTTCCTAAGGTTCTGTCAGTTCTACTGGGAGACTAAGTCAGGGTTCAGTGTCTTGCCCAAGGACACTTCGACATGTGGGGACAGCCAGAGCCGGGACAAGATCCGCCAACCTTTTGGTCATTGGATGACTCGCTCTCCCAACTGAACCACAGCCGCCCACATGCTGTGGTTATTTTATCTGAAAGTGGTGACACTGTCTCAAAGTGAAAGTGACATTTGAGACAGGTTTGGGTAGTTTGCTTAACATTTTTGAGCGACTACTTCCAGCACTATATGTGGACCCTTGGAAGTTGAAAAGTTTAAACACAGTGGAGATTATCTGCAAAGGCTAATGTTAATTTTGTATGCTGTGTACCTCAAAAACCTTAAGACTGTTAAGTATTGCATTGTTTTATAATATTTTTCTACTTTTTTTGCAGTTTAGTGTCAATGTATATCTTATTTAATTTGCTGCGTTATTTATTTCATATCTTAATTTAAAAAAATATACAAATAATCTCTAGTTACTTTATTTTTCAGTACAAATGATTTAAAATTGGCAGTTTAAAAACCACATTTTAAAAACAATTATGATAATAATCGAGATCAGATGATATGAGAAAATGAATCATGATAATGTGTTTGCCATATCGCCCAGCCCTACTTGAGAGTGTGTATGAGGCTCAGCTTGGTGCTGTGAAGGGTTACAAACTCTGTGAGCTGACGGTTCTGGCTTCAAAACTGCACAGCTCTCACGAACTGAAGGAGTAAACTGAACACTAAAGCCGTCGACGGTTCTTTTAATTTGCATTCAGGCTTCAGATTCACACACACAGAACAGTTCAGCTTTTGTATATTCAGCCACATTTTTGATGAATCTTTATATTGTGGCTTCACAGCTCATTATTTTCACATAATAGCCAATAGGCAGACATTATGCACATGGTTTTCACAGCTGATTGATGAAAATGAAACTCTCAGTACATGACTGACCTACACACATGTGCGAGTTGCTTACATAACATAAAAGCCATAGTGCTGTGAATATACAAGTGCATTCAAATGAAAGAATGGACACATGAAGCTGAGACACAGGGCGACGGTGAATAAAAAGAGCTTCAACTGGAGACACACAATGACTAAACATGTAAAAGAAGAGCTACAGATGTGAAAAGAGATACATTTGTACATGTATGAGTATACAGGTCATTTGTATGTAAGCATCATTTATTTTATACTATGATCAAAGTACTTAAGTAGACTTTTTAGGTATCTGTACTTTTATTTATTATTTATTTTCTGGCAAATTTTCACTTTTACTGCCTACATTTGTTCATAAATATCTGTAGTTTATATTCCTTACATTCTCAGAATAGACTCATTACTTTTTCAAACCAAACAATGTGAAAATTAAGTCAGAGGGAAAATCATTGGAGAGAATTTGTGATTTTCTGTATTATATCATACCGGTAATTCTGACTTTTAGCTCATCATTTCAACACTTCTTCTCATAATTACACATTTCTCGTCTCATATGTATGACTATCTCACAATTTTGACTTTTTTATTATTGTTTTCACATATGACCTTCTTTATGTCATAATGATGATATTTCATGTAAAGTGTGACCTGATTAAACATATCATCTACACACTAACTCTTTTTAAAGGCTTTATTTTTGTAATCTTTTGAAACTTTCCTGTTCTTTCCTGGTTAAATAAGTATTATTTCATCCATAGCAAATAAATATACTTAATGATAATTGAGATGTTGTACTTTTTTGCTGTTACTTCAGTAAAGGAGTTGAATCAGTACTTTTACCCAGTGCTGTCAGTCTATTAAAATATTTAATCGAGATTAATCACATAAATGTAATAGTTAACTCATGATTAATTGCAATTTAATCACACATTTTTGTGTTATTGAAATGTATTGTAATACTCTTATCAATATAGAAATACTAATAGGCTTGGTTTGTACAAAGGTTATTTTTTTTTATTACAACAAACAAGTAGTGTTACAGACACTAACAACTACCATTATCAGATATGACAAACAGGGGGAAAACATAAAATAATAATAATAATAATGAAGGCTCAAAAGCAACCCCTGGAAAATAGGCTGATACAAAAGGTTTTTTTTTTTGCCTTCTTTAATAAAAAACAATACTGTAGTGTAAAATAATATGTATTTGTAAAATGACAAAAAGCTAATCACAATTAATTTGGATTAAAAAAATAAATAGTTAATCGTGATTAACTCGATTCATTGTGACAATCCTACTTAATATTTTTTCACACCAGTAGTTGTACTTCTACTTAAGAATGTGAGTACTTTTGACACCTCTAGTAAGTACCCACTAACTACTCTTTAATGCTCTTTAATCTGTGCTGTTCTAGTCTGAATAATGTCTAAATCCACAGAGAGCAGTGTTTAGTAGCAGCCACTGTTTGTCTGATTGGACTCTAATTCGGGCCATCCTTCCCCTAGAGGACGAGTCCCTGGGAAACCTCTGCTACCTACAACCATCAATTGAAATTTCATTTCTGTTATTTTTTCATTTCGCTTTGGTATTGAACCAAAGTTTCTTTGTTAGATCCTGACCCCCCCCCCTCACCCACCCCCCACTCCCCACCCTTCCCCTCCTCTCTCTCTATGTGTCTGTCCCCATGGATTTTCAGTTGTAGTTACTAGAAAAATGGTTCTTTGTGTTGAAACCATGGCTTCTATGCAGGATAATCATTTTTAATATAGCTATAATTTGGACACTTTTGCTTGTCAGTTTCATATCGATAATGTAATTGAGATAAATTTCGTCTGCTTTTTATATCTTTTCAGTAATAATGCAGAGGAGAAGAAGTATGGTTCCATTTGTTTCCTGCTAATAGGAAATAAAAAAAGTAAATACTGTCTGTTTTATTTATAAGATATGAAATGGTGTGTGTTTCATGTGTCTCCTATGATCAACACAGGGATACAACTGGATATTAAAGTTAGTCAGAAACCCTGTTTTATAAAGCCCCATCAAAAACACATCTGCTTTTGGCATTAAATGCTTTCCTTTCATCTGCTTTAATTGCCAAATATGAAATTACATGAGCCCCTGTAATTATTTTGTAATTGCATTTCATCATCCTCATTATTCTGAGTGTGTTGGGATATGACATGACTGTGCAGAGGGTTTTGGGTGATTTTCTGAATGTGGTCACTTTGTGTCCCCACGGGTTTAATCTCAAACATTTTCATATAAACTAAACCACTAAATAAAATGAAAATATGAAAATATCCATGTGTCTTTGCATTATAACACACAAACATATTTTAAATATTATATTTTCATATTTATTAACATTTTCTGGGTTTCTGATGCGTACAGTTCAGCCAAATGAGCATGTCCCCATTGAGCAAAGTTACTGTTTTATTGAATATAAAACTAATAAAAATATCCAGTAACCACAGTTTTTCTGCCAATATACTCATTTATCTTTCTACTTTAACCGTAATATAACAAATATGAAAGCAATACTTTATTTATTATTTTTTTAATAAAATACCACTATTTAATTTTCTCACACAGTTTCGCTCAACCCCGTAACAGGATATCAATCACGCCTTTTTTTTTGTTTTAATGGTTTAGTCCAACTTCCTGCACAGCCAGGAAATTACATCCTTAAAGTATTTTCCCACTGAAACAGATCAGTATTACCGTACTTTCTGACCTATATTTAATTGTTTTTTGAGTTGTCGAACTCAACCTTTCAAAACTGCTACAGGCATAAATTATATTTAGTATTGTTTGGGGAAATACTAATAATTGTCTTGGAAAACATTTTAATTACTTGTTTTTCACACCCTATACCCTAGTTAATGTTTATCTATGTATATTATTTACTTTAAATCTTCAACCCCATAAAACAAACAACACTGTTATGGGGATGAGTCTTTGTTACAGGGTTGACAGTTGGGCATTTTTTATGCCACCCTCCACTGTGGACCCAGTTCACAGAATCAGCCTGTTACTGTGACCACATGCTCTGGGCTGTTGTTTACTCTTATGTCTCATCTGTGCAGTTTTACAAACCTCTATCACTGGATAATCTGGAGGAAAAAAAAGCCAATTTCCACATTAGTACTAATAACTTGGCTTGAATGGTGGTTCTTCTTATTTAACAGCATTTTTCCTTTTAATCAAATATTCAGTTTTAATTTTCAGTGGCTGACTTCGCCATGTTCTTGTGAAATGTAAAAACTGTGTTATTATGATAAGACCGTGGAGTCAGGCTAATTAATGGGAAACAATGTGTTTATATAACATGATGTTAGACAGACACTAAATAATGCATGTGCTCAAACACATGAAACACATATCAAGGCATTTTTCACTGCTTGACTGTCATTACCATAAATGTATGGAAGTTTGTTACGCTATGCTCACACCAAAATAATGTGTTTGTGTCTTTATTGAGCGCAGACAAAGCTGGGTGGATCAGAAGCATTAAATTCAGCTGCCACGACACAACACAACACGACACGACACACCCATCCTGCATGGAATCCAGGTTTACAGCCAACAGTCTCAGTCACTACATTTACACGAGCTTTTTTTTATCCAGAATTATTTATTAAGAATAAAATAATTCAGAATTAAAGCCATTTCCTTCGTGTTTACATGGACATGTTAATTCCGAATCAAGGTTTCCATGGAAATGGGTGTATGCTGCTCTCGTTAATTGGTCTTTCAGAGCTGGAGGTACAGAGGGTTCTGATTGGAGAGAACAGCTGCTTAATGTCTGGATGTCTACTGGAAGAAAATGATGGCGTCCACTTCCTGTTTTGCATTGGTTTCGACTATCAACACGTTAGACCAGATACTACATGTGATGTTTGACTTTATTTTTGTTATAATTACGAAGCAACAGCTCGACCCAATCAACAAACTAATGTCCACAGCGGAATATGCGCGTCATCACAGGAGCATGTGCAGAACGACAGGAATAATGCTAAAGAGGAATTAAATGTTTCCATGTCAGAGGAATTATTGAATTCAGAATTAAGATCAGAATAAAGCAATGACTTTATTCTGAATTCAGTTTAATTGTAAATTATCATTTTCAACTGGAGTTAGGTGTTTACACACATACAAAGCAGAATTAGCTATTATTCAGAATTAGGAATAAAAACTCTCCTGTGAACAGAAAGTAGCTAAATACATCACATACTGTGCTTCATAATCAGCTGGTGTGAAAATCTGCTCACTTGTTTTGACTAGTTTTGAAACCTCATGTCCATGATAAACCAAAAGCTCAGTCTGACACTGAAACATGTTTCATTTCATTTATGATATAAGAACAATTTTGTGTAAATTCATACTTTCAGTATGAAACAACACTGCCATGGAATTGGATACAGTGATCATTAATTAAAAATGCCAGATATGAAGTGAAAATAAGAAAACTTACTTTGATTTGTATTTAATTATGTCTGGTCAACTTTATTTGATTTGTTATTGTTCAACCTGACAGTTTTATATCAACATATCCAACTTCATTTTCATGTTCCCTGTATAATATTTTCATCTTCACTGTTTTCTTGCTTAAATTCACCATTAAATACTGTAGTCTTCCACATAACCCCCACCCCATGTACCCCAGAGTTCCAACCATAGGAATCAACAAACTAATGCGGAATATGTGCGTCATGGCGGCCAGACCAGGACCACGTGCAGAATGACAGGAATAATGTTAAAGAGGAATTAAGTATTTCCATGTCAGAGGAATTATTGAATTCAGATTCAAGATCAGAATAAAGCAGTGATTTTATTCTGAATTCAGTATAATTGTGAATTATCATTTTCAACTGGAATTAGGTGTTTACATGGTTCATCTGAAAGAAGAATTAAACTTTATTGTGGATTAAATAAGAATAAAAACTTTCCTGTAAACAGGGCTGGTGTGGATCAGCCTGTGTTAGGAAACTAAGGCTGTCACAGTCCCTGGAGAAATATGGGTGAAAACAGCAGCAGTGTTGGCTTTGTATATTAATACTGTTGTTGGAGGCCATTTTGTAAATCAGATTCTGGCCAACAGATGGAAGGCAGATATAATTTCATAGTCTCATACATTAGAAAGAAAGCCTGTACATCTGTCTGCCTGTGCGATTGATTGCATTTGCATAAGGGTGACAGACATGGGTTTGTCTCAGACAGTGAAAGCCAGGAGGTCGTAAAACTCCATTCCCATTTCCACGCTGTGACCGCCAAATGTGCGTCGTGATTGCTTTGGAGGATAACTCCAAACAAACTCACCATTTACAATGAATGACAAGTTTGACATTTTCCTTATTCCCCTTACCCATGGCTTTGCTACTCTTTTGCCCTGTTTACATGAGAGTTTTTATTCCTGTTTAATCCAGAATAATGGTTCATTTTTCTTTCTGATGAACCATGTAAACACCTAAATCCAGTTGAAAATGATAATTCACAATTAAGAATTATTCCGAATAAAATCACTGCTTTATTCTGATCTTGAATCTGAATTAAATAATACCTCTGACATGGAAACAATTAATTCCTCTTTAACATTATTCCTGTTGATCTGCACACGCTCCTGGTCTGGTTCCCATGACGCACATTGATTCCTGTGGTTTGAAGTCTGAGGGACAAGGGGTGGGGTGTGTCTGTAGGAAAACGGTATTTAATGGTGAATTTAATCAAAAACAATGGAGACTAAAATATTACACAGGGAACATGAAAATAAAGTTGGATATGTCAGGTTGAACAATAACAAATCAAATAAAGTTAACCAGACATAATTAAATACAAATCAAAGTAAATGTGCATGTCACTGCTGTCTTTTGTAATTTACAGTCAACAGTTTTCTTATTTTCGCTTTCATATCTGGCATTTTTTAATTAATGATCACTGTCTCCAATTCTCTTTACACATCCATGGCAGTGTTGTTTCATATTGAAAGTCTGAATTTACCCAAACTGAGCCTTTGGTTTATCATGGACATGAGGTTTCAAAACTAGTCAAAACAAATGAGCAGATTTTCACACCAACTGATCATGAATCAAAGTATGTGATGTATTTATTTTATTAGTAACATTAGCCCTGTTTACAAGAGAGTTTTTATTCCTGTTTAATTCAGAGTAAAGGTTCATTCCTCTTTCAGATGAACCATGAAAACACCTAATTCCAGATGAAAAAGATAATTCACAATTCAGCAAAATTTTGAATAAAGTCAGTTGTGATTTTAATTCTGAATTCACGCACTGTTGTTTAATAAACTAATGCTGTGGGCATTAGTTTGTTGACTCCTATGGTTGATTGGGTCGAGCTACTGCTTCATAATTACCACAAAATTGAAGTCAAACATCACATGTAGTATGTTAATAGTGGAAACCAATGCAAAACAGGAAGTGGACGCCATCATTTTCTTCCAGTAGATATCCAGACATTAAGCGGTACCTCCAGCTCTGAAAGACCAATTACTTAGAGCAGAATACACCTGTTTCCATGGAAACCTTTATTCACAATTAACATGTCCATGTAATCACAAAGGAAATAGATCTTATTCCAACTTAATTGTATTATTCCGAATACATAATTTGGAATAAAAAAACATCATAGAAACATAGCCTTTGTTCTTTCCTTGTATATTTTTTCGTCCTCATCTTACCAAAGCAATGTGAACCACTTGCATATTGTGCATAGAAAAAAAAGAAGAAAAAAATACAAAGAAAAGCAGGTTATCTGATTGATGTTGGGCATGCGCTTTAATCTAGAGGAGTGCTACTTCACCACTGCCAGTGTTTGCGCTGGAGAGCGCTGTGGAGGCAGAATGTAGATCAATATCCTAGGAACACACCAGAGACGCTCCATTTTATTAAACATTTTCCCATTAAGGCAGCGGCACCGGCTCTGGAGATCATCCCAACAAAGTCGTAAATCACAGCCAGACAATAGTATTGAAAACAATGGCTGGAATCATAAGAGATTAGCACCAAACACAAGATATTTGACGTCTAAGGCTAGCAGGAGCAGCAGGAATCTGACTCTAATGTTAGCACATGCCTCACTCCTGGGAGACATTTAGTCATAGTGCAACATCACAATCACATATTTATGTCAGCACATATATCTTTATGTGGCAGCTTGTCTGCAGCTTAGGAGCAAATCTTTATCTATTGATTGTTTTCACTGTAATTATTGCTTGTTCAACCATGGTTTGCTCTGGTTGGAAACTGAGGAACACACTGTACGTGGAAGAGAAGAAAACCTGTAGGTTATGTATGAATAGATAGATAGATAGATAGATAGATAGATAGATAGATAGATAGATAGATAGATAGATAGATAGATAGATAGATAGATAGATAGATAGATAGATAGATAGATAGATAGATAGATAGATAGATAGATAGATAGATAGATCTAAACAAAAAAACAACAACAACAACTCTATTATCAATTATTAAGTGATTGCTGTGGCTCAGTTGGTAGAGCAGGTCATCCTGTAAGTGAAGGGTTTTGGGTTTGAATTCCACTCCATCCTGGTCATGTGCTGTTGTGTCCTAGGGTAAAGACAGATGTATATGAATGTTTAGTGGTGGGAGGGGCCAGGCTTCTGTCAGTCTGCCAACCATGGATACATATGTAGTTTACCACCACCAGAGGGAGCATGTGAGAGTGAATGAATAATGGATCCACTGTGCGCTTTGAGTATGTGTTTACATAGAAAAGCACAATAGAAATCAAATCTATTATTATTATTATTATTATTATTATTATTATTATTATTATTATTATTATTATTATTATTATTATTATTATTATTATTATTATTATTACCTCCGCCAAGGAGGTTATGTTTTTTCCAGCATTTATCTGTCTGTCTTTCTGATTGTGTACAATATAACTCAAAAAGTCATGAACTGATTTTGATGAAAGTTTCATGATAGCTTGGGAACGAAACCATAACCTCCTTGGCAGACCTCCCTCCATTTGGGGGTGGGGGTTCTGCCTTGGCAGAGGTCTGTGCTCTCAGAGTGCTTTTCTAATTTTTAGTTTGAATCAGTCAGAATGTGAGTAGAACAGACAGATGAGAAAGTCAAATGCAATAACCATAATGATAATAATAATGAGCAATGCATAGGGCCTGGTCCCTGCAGGCTCGGTCCCTAATAATAATAAGAATAAGAATCTACAAAAAATGAGCTGAAGTTTGACAGTAAAATGAACTTGTAGGAAACTAAAATACTATTCTAAGATTATTTTTCTTTTCTGGAGTAAAGTTTACTTGGGTTTTACTAATGAAATCCATGAATAGATGTAAATACATTTGATTTAAAAATGTTAAATGTTAAAAGTACTTGGTATTTCTGCATGGAAAAGGTGGAGGAGTTTTAAAGTAAACCTGCTCCATATTTTGGTCAGTGCATGTTGTTTCCTGTTGCTCTAAGATGGCAGGTAGACCTTCAGCATGAGTCCACAGACACTTCAACACAACAGATGGCTGTTGCTGGGATGGAATCTGTTCATGTTTGCTTCCAGGGCGTTCTCCTCCAGCACTACACCACCCTGCTTCTGTTAGAGGCCATTTTCTAACACTATTCTCTAAAGGAGGCTGCATTCTTATGGGCCTCCGTGGAAAACAACAAACTGAATTTCCTTCTGCATTTTTTGTCTTAATTAGCTATAAGACAATGAATTACAAATAATCATTCAAGCTTGATTTATTCATGCTTTATTAAGGACACACAAACTATAGAAACATATGATAAAGCCCTATGACTGTAAATGATGAATTCAAAGCGGCTAAACATTTTGTACAAATCAAAAAGCTGTGTAAAAGTTTCCTTCTGTACACATTTGTTTGTTTGTCTGTCTGTCAGCAGCTTTACACAAAAACTACTGGACCAGTTTCAAGTAAATGTTCAGTAAAGGTGTGACGTGGTCCGGAATAGATACCATTAAAACCTGGTGAATATAGATCAAAGGCCACAATCACCAAAAATGTGTTTTCACAGTGTTAAACCTACTTGAAACTACATGTTTGTAAATAAATTACACCAAAGAGTGTTGATTTCCAGTTGTTTCTCTCCAAATCATCATAGCTCTGTCGTCATTTTGATACGCCCGCCCTCTGACTCTATACTTCACCATGATTCGTCAGCCAGTTTCAGGAAAAATCTCGCCAAAAGTTACATTAATTAGACCGTTTACAGAAGCAAATTAGATTTCCGCCATGGGCGTCGAGTGCGGCAAGGCTAACGGTGTGTTACAGATGGATCACAAACTAGAAAACCCTCCTTTTTTTTACTTTGCTTAAATCAGGGCTCTCAAACTCATTTTCTGTCAGGGGCCACATTCAGCCCAATTTGATTTCAGCTGTGGCTCAGTTGGTGGAGCGGGTCCTCCAATGACCAAAGGGTTGGCGGTTCACGTCCGTCTTGGCTGTCGACATGTCCTTGGGCAAGACACTGAACCCTGACTTAGGCTCCCAGTAGGAATGACAGAACCTTAGAAACCTACTGGTGTGTGTGTGTGTGTGTGTGTGTGTGTGTGTATGTGTGTGTGTGTGTGTGAATGGGTGAATATGAAGCTAATGTAAAGTGCTTTGAGCACCATGAAGGTGCGTCATATACTGTAAGTAGCGCGATATAAGTCCAGTCTATTTACCATGTCCAGTAAAATAATAGAATAGCCTGTAAATAATAACTGCATCTTTTTAGGACTACATACTATTCATTTTTTCAAAGTGATGATTCAAAATGATTATGTGTCTCACTCATCATAAACATAAGAGTTTCTACTTTGAACGTCTGGAATGTAAAATGTGAGTGACTCTATTACTGCCCAAATGATGTTGATTTTCTGTTTTTTGTACCATGTGATTTGTGCATCCTCCGAGGGTTTAGGAAGAATAGGACAGAGATGGAATGGTCCTGTATCATCACATCATCTTTGTTATTCATATCCATCTTTTCACAGCAGTGTAATCCACATGCATATTCAGTGCGTGGTGGACAATCACAGACGCCGTCTGCAGGGAGGTGTCACCCGCTTCCTCTGTGCAGTTTGTTGACAGCAGCTGATGAAAATGGAGAGTGTGAAATTATATCACAGAGCATCGAGCCACACTGCGAATTAAAACATTTTGTGCTCACTTAAATGATACTTTTCTCATTTCACAACACCCCATTAGTATGTTACTAGAGTCTACAATCACTGACATCATGTCCTATTGATGCGCGGCGGCCATGTTGACTTGCGTGTTTAATTACAGACAATCACATATTTAATCCTCTATGGGACTACGCCATTTATAAATGACGCTTTAAAACACAGCTTTAGAAAATGGACTGCACTTATATAGTGCTTTTCCACCTTCATGGTGCTCAAAGCACTTGCATTACCATCACATTCACACACCAGTAGTTTTTTAAGGTTCTGTCAGTCCTACTGGGAAAATATAGTCAGGGTTCAGTGTCTTGCCCAAGGACACTTCGACATGTGGACAGCCAGACATGTGGACAGTCAGAGCCGGGACGCAAACCGCCAATGCCAGTCATTGGACGACACATTCTACCAACTGAGCCACAGCTGCCCTAAAATTGCACAAGCCTCTAAATGAATATATTGTACCATAAATGTAACTAATTTAATCAATAAAATCTATGATTATTTAAAATCCTGATGTCATGTGATGCAACAAGGAAGTACAGGAGACAAGAGCATAAGTTGACTCACATGTATAAGTCATGTCATGATAAATGAATTTTTAAACACACATAAATCAACAATAAAAAAATATTACTAAATAGCCTAAACCAGGGGTGCTCAATCCTGGTCCCCGAGTGCTACTGTTCTGCAAGTTTTAGATGTATCCCTCTTCCAACACACGTCTTCTGCAGAGCTTGAAAAGAGGTTTTTCATTAGAATCAGGTGTGTTGGAAGGGGGATAGATCGATAATATGCAGGATAGTAGCTCTCCAGGACCAGGATTGAGCACCCCTGGCCTAAGCTAATAATTAAACCGCTATGGGACTCTGTCATTTATAAATGACACTTTAAAAAATAATACAAGCCTCTAACCAATTATATTGTCCCATAAATGTGTCGCCTAAAATCCTGTCTAAGATTATTTAAAATTCTGATGTAATGTGATGTGACTGTTGGGTCACATGTATTAGTAGTGACATGGTAAGTCCATTTTTAACGTACAAAACACACATAAATCACCAATAAAAATATTACTAAATAGCCAAAACACTATTTTAGTCAATTTATATGAAAAAAAATCTACAAATCCTTCTGTAATTAAAGTCCTACTTCACTAGACTAGTTATTTACACTAGAAAATAGTAGTTATTTATCCCAAATATATAAGTACCCCCATCTCTTTTCCACTCATTTTTCGCTGGAAAATGAGTGGAAAAAATGTATTCCTGTACCAAAAGTTGTTTTCAATTTTTAAAATGTTTTAAAGAAGTAATATAGATTTAAAAACTAAGTATATATTAAAAATAATGAGTCTTTCTAAGTGAAGTTTGTGTGGAAAAATATAAACTGAATTGTGGCCTCTTTCATTGATAAGACAAATAAATTAATCAGTCATTAAGGAATAAATGAACCTTTGATCAAAAAAAATAATGACTTAATTAGTCCAATAACCTTGAATCATATACAATAGAAATGTTTGAGCAGAGCTTCGGGGGTCCCTCTGAGTTTTGAAAAACACTGAAATGAAATGAGGTCAGAGGTCTCACTCTTATTATAGCGGATGAATCATCTTATATTTCATCATTAACTCTTAGTATTTATTTTGTTTTCCTTACATGAGGACAGACTTAATGTACTTTTCCCCGGCGCTTCTTCCCTGGACCCCTGGGTGCCCCTGAGTGCCGATGCACCCCCATATGAATCAAACTGCTTTAGATGATGTGCAGTTTGTTATAACAGCATCTGGTCCATGTGTTAAATACATGTTGTTAAAACACCAGACACTTCTTTACAGAAACACACACACACACACATACACACACACACACACACACACACACTGTTCATCACTATCTGGGTTTTACCTCCTCCTTTTCATCCTTTTCCTCTTCTTCTTCCTTTTCTTCCTCCTTCTTCTTCTCCTCTTCATCATCCTCCTCTTCCTTTTTCTTCCTTTTCTTCATCCTCCGCCTCCTCTTCTTCCTCCTGCTCTTCCTCGTCCGCCTCCGTTTCCTTGCAGTGTATTTTAGTTTGTCAGTATTTATTATTATTTATTGTAGTATTTATTTTCCCCTGGTTTTTAAAGTTCTTATAGAAGTTTTTATGCACTTTTATACATAATTATTTTACATGTGTGTAGAGGTTTTTTATCTGTTTTTACTGTATACATTTCTATGTTGGTCTTGTGTTCTTGTTTATATGTAATTTGATTCTGGGAGATTCTGGGATTCTATGTGTCCTACACAAATGGAAAATAAACATCTATTCTATTCTATTGTAAATAACAGCCATTTGTGTGGATGAGGCAGCAGATAAATATTAATGACAGTAAATCTGTAGGAACACACGTCATGCTTGTCTGAATCACCATTAATAAGACAATTATGAGACTCAACAGTTTCAACAGAACTCAAGTAGTAACTGATGTACAAACATATGACTCAACACAATAATAATTTTCCAGTGTAAAATTATTCATTGAATTTTTGATGGTTGAAAGATGGTGGAAGTGGATTTGTTGGATATGAATAGGTCTTTTACTGAAAAGCATAATTTCTTGTGTTTAGGTGATTACACACCGGTGAGCATAATTATGACTGTTGGATTCCATTTGCACATAATTGTACATGAATCACACATGCAGGAGAGTTAAACCACAGATCTAAATAAGCCTTCAGTATAAAGTTTAAGCCTAAATGTAAAGTGTTTCTGCAGGGTGAGTAGAAACACTTTAGTAGAATTTCCAACTCTAGTCCTTTGCATAGAAATCATGGAGAGTTGGGTTTTTAACAGATGTTAAATGATGTTATTGGATCGGGAAAAAAATAGCACTTGGAAAAACTGAGGCTTATTAGATAAATACTTTTGGAGAACACTGCAGTATTTAGATATATGTTCTATTTCAGTTTACTTTAATGACAGACTGATATATTGGATGGATATTTGCATTTTGGTGTTGGATTAAAAGTGACAAAATTAAATACATAAATTCATTATTAAATGATTAAATATGTCAATTAATTACAATTGGAATTAAATACACAAATGTGTTATTAAATGTGTCATTAATTCATTAAAATATCAATTCATCTGAGGTGAAACAATATATATTGTTATTTGACTAACTAATTATTTCATGGTACTTGTCTTGCAGTGGATCATGAATTTATTTTATCTGTCAACCTCGCCAATCAAAGTGTCAGTGGGCGGGGCTAAGCTGAATCTAGTCAAATCCTCTCCATTGGGAGTGTTGGAGCCAGATTCTAGGTATTTAGCCGTTGTCAATAAAGTTTAGTTTCTTAAAATATCCAAACAATCGTAGAGGTTAAACATCACCCAGTGTATGGGAATGTTTTCACAAACTCTGCATCCATCCTTTATCTGAAATCCATTTGACTGGACTTGATGTGCAGGAGAACCAATCAGCTGTTTAATTCATGTTCATATTTAATATTTAGTGATCAAATTACACACACACACGCACACATTGGCCATGGTCATGATTTCCTGGCAGGTGAAGTTCACGTTTATCTGTAGGGTCAGGGTCAGGGGTAGGAGATGAAAATAATAATATTTGTTAGGTTAACTGTCGTATGTTTTGTTTTCGAATCATAACTAAAGATGAATAAAAATTATCATACAATAAAATAACTAAAATCAATGAGTCACTGAGTCAAAGGCCAGGGAGTAAAAATGTGTTTTAAGACAAGTTTTAAAATTGGACAGTGTAGGTGCCTGTCTGTTATGTAGAAATTAGACCATGTTCATAGATATGTTGTCATTTATATATTATCACCGAAATATAAATTGTAAAATGTAGTTAATATTAATCATATGTGTTTATAATGAATGATTAAGCTGAAGTTATTCTCCTAAACATTTTAGATTTGCAGGATATTGTTGTGTAAAATCAGTTTACATTGAAATGTGTTTGCCATGAAGTCAGATCTTCAACATTTAAATTTTAGCAAAATATAGAGGTGTAGTTATATAGTCCATAAATGGAAGCTTCTAGAACTAAAATGGAGTTTTCTTAAACAGGTCAAATACACTAATGCTCAAAAAGTTGGAATCATTTCATTTTCCGACACATTCCTCTTTTTGTTCATTTTTTAAATCATCACCAATCACTAGATCAGAACATGGGGCTCGGGGGCCAAATGTGGCCCAACAATGGTTCCAATGCGACCCGTGGGATGAAGAGCATAATAACCAATTAAATGACTCCATATTTTCTTTGTCTCTAAATGATGACAATAACCATTTTTGTCATTGTTTTACTGCCAAAAATAATCTTAAATTTTTAAAATATTGACATTTACAAACTATCCTGTAACAATAAAATGTGAATAACCTGAAGAGATATGAACAACCTGAAATGTCTAAAGAAAATTAGACACAATTTGAACCATTTTCTGCTTCTGTTACTAAGAGCTGAGTGTCTTTGTAGAACTGATCCATAAATAAAACACATGGACTAATGATAAACTGAGGCAGAATATTGTTAAAATTGACCTTATTTTCCATATGATATTTCACCTTTTTTTCTCCTTTCGAATACTTTATACAATAATTTTTATACAATATATTTTTTTTTTTTACAGTAAAACAATGACAAAAATGTGTAGTTGCCTTTATGTATAGGTTATTATGTTTTCATTTTACTTGTCTGACCCATTGGAGATCAAATCAGACTCAAAGTGGAAAGTGAAAAAAATTAGTTTGAGAGCCCTGCTCTAGATGGACTTGATCATTTCAAACGTATACATCCAAAATAAAGACACTTTTTTAGTCACACAATTGTTGTCTATGGGTGTTTGCATTGGGCATCGATAACTGCACTATCCCCAATGGTACATTTATTTAGTGTTTACCCAAATATACCCAAAATAATCTACTGATATAAAACAGTTTAATGGTATTGATCCTTTAATCCTGTCAGTGCATGTAAATAATTAGTGTAAAATGCAATTCTTCATTTACTCATGATCATCAAATATGTCACATTTGGATGCTTTGAGGCTCTACAGTTACCGTGGAAACACTGTTTAACACTTCTACAACACTGAATCGCAAGTAAAAGGTGTGGAGTTGGATCAATGGATGGAGAAACTTGTTTTATGTTCAATTAACAATATTTTTGTTGAAAAATAAAATTTTTCTTAAGTTTGACCTGTTTTTGATATAATAAACCGCAAATGTAATATTTACATGATGATTAAAGTACACCATCAGTAAATTAAATACAGGAAAATATCAGATTTTCACTGAAAAAAACACAAGATGTAGAGGAAAATATTATGACATATGGTGATGAACAAAAAGTCATTTGGGAAGTTTGACAACAGTCACACTGGGTCTTTTTGGGTTAAGTAAAAATTTTCATCCAAACCCTAAAGTTCCATTGAACATCAGTCTCTGTTGCCGGGGTAACACATTGGGAGTCTGAATGAGCAGTACCAAGGGATTCCGTCATGTCTGCTAGCCTGGTCACATTAATGACTCAGCTCCCGCCCACACAATTTCTCCTTTACATCCCAACATCAGCAATGTTAGTCTGTTTGTACAAAAGCAACCGCAGATATATATATATATATATATGACATATATATATATATATATATATATATATATATATATATATATATATATATGACATATATATATATATATATATATATATATATATATATATATATATATATATATATATATATATATATATATATATTGTACAAACAGATTAAGATTGCTGATGTTGGGATGCAAAGGAGAGATTGTGTGGGCGGGAGCGAATGAATTGTGTTCTGTTATTTTAGGTTTTTGCTAATGAATCGAGTGACAGCATGCGTGGGATTGTATAACACTGGCAGCACTCAAACCATATCATTGGAAATTAGGTAGAACCTTCTGACTGATTAGCCCTGTTTACAGGACAGTTTTTATTCCTGGGTAATTCAGAATAAAGGTTCATTCCTCTTTCAGATGAACCATGTAAACACCTATTTCCAGAATTAAACTGAATTCAGAATGAAGTCACTGCTTTATTCTGATCTTAATTCTGAAATCAATAATTCCTCTGACATGGAAACACTTAACTCCTCTCATCATTATTCCTGTCATTCTGCACATGCTCCTGGTCTCGTTGCCATGATGCACACATTTGTATATTGGGGTTCAGTTGGTAGAGTGGTTCACCTCCCGGCTCTGGTTGTCCACGTGTTAAAGTGTCCTTAACACACAGTTATTCTCCCAGCAGGTCTGACAGATCTTTGTATGGAGCAGCACCTACTGGTGTGTGACTATGAGGCTAATGTAAAGCACTTTGAGCATCATGAAGGTGGAAAAGAACTATACAAATGCAGAACATTTGGTGTTGATAACCCACGTATTTGGCATTGGTGACCCACGTATTTGGCGTTGATGATGCAAATTTTTGTTGTTGATGACGCACATATTCCGCTGTGGGCATTAGTTTGTTGATTTCTATGGGTGATTGGGTCGAGCTGCTGCTTCATAATTATGACAAAAATAAAGTCAACTAGAAAACTCTGAGAGCGCAGACCTCCGACAAGGTAGACCCCCACCCCCCACCCCCCTGGATCACCACCAAAATGAAATCAGTTGTTCCTCACATTTCCAACATATCTTGAAATTTTCATCAAAATCCGTCCAGAAGTTTTCGAGTTACCTTGAACACAGACAGACAGACAGATAAACGCCGGGAAAAACATAACCTCCTTGGCGAAGGTAAATATCAGATGTAGTAGTATCTGGTCTAACATGTTGATAGTTGAAAACAACATAAAGTAGGAAGTGTCCACCATCGTTTTCTTCCAGTAGACATCCAGATGTTCAGTGGCTGTTCTGTCCAATCAGGACCCTCTATACCTCCGGCTCTGAAAGACCAATTAACGAGAGGAGAATACACCCGTTTCCATGGAAACCTTTATTCACAATTAACATGTCCATGTAAACACTTTAATTCTGAATGATTTTATTCAGAATAAATCATTCAGAATTAGAATACATCATGTAAACGTAGCTATTTGGTGCAAAATAAAATAGAAAAAAACAGATGACAGTGTTTTTAGCGTTAGCATCTCCCACCTGCCAGACACTGTATAGGAAAAGCCAAATCAGTTGCCAACATTTCAGTCCTGCATGATGTGGTTGTACGAGTGAGTGTACATTTTAGCAGTGTAGCAGGTGATCATCCCTGAACCGCTCTCCTCAAATAAACAGAATGTCTGGCACGTTGTGTCATCATAAACCAGATAGACCAATGGCTAAAGATATATGCTAGCGCAGTACTAATGCGAGATCCTGTCATGAAATAGAAAATCTTATCTGATCACCAAAGTCACAGTTCGTACAGAAGGGAGTGCATTTCAGAGCTGTTGCTGACTCTGGAAGACTGTTCTGTGAATAGAACTGCATATATGTATATGAAGTTCTGTGAATAGAACTGTATATATTTACATGTAGTTCTGTGAATAGAACTGTATATATTTACATGTAGTTCTGTGAATAGAACTGTATATATTTACATGTAGTTTTGTAAATAGAACTGTATAAAATAAACAGAATATAAACAAAATATAAAATAAAAATCCCTATACAATGAACCATCTAACTAGTCCAATCAATAAACAGAGATGGGAGAAGGATGAAGTGTTGTGAGTTGTGCAAGCACCTGGATATGTGAAAGCAGATTTACCCTAATAATTACACTACCTTGGTACATTTGCTAAAAATAATTACAACACATGAGGCTACAGCTCACAAATGCTAGTATTCACCAGTGAGGCTACATGCTAACACATGCGAGTAGCTCTGAGTCGGCTTTGAAGAAAAGTGCTGGACGTGTGGACGCATTTGGTTCAGGTGTTGTAGCAAATACGTTGGTGCTAAGCTAATACTCATGCTAATTTGCCATGCGCACACTGTTGTCTGCCTTACGTAGCGTAAGCATGCTGCTACTTTCTTCCATGACAGTTGAACACATAGACATGGTTGAGGAAACTGTGCTGCAGAACATCTTTGACATGTTCAGACAGACAGTACTTCGGTTCAAACAGTCAGTGTGAAAATCATAGCAGAGATGATAGCAACCTAATGAACTTTAACATGAATTAAACATTGTGATGCTGTGCTTTGGTGTGTTTGTGAATTATTTCATGGGCTAAGGCTTTGTGTATGCGTACCTTGAAGGGAGCTTGTTCTATCTGTTTCAAGTACCCCACGTCCCCACCGTGCCCACCGTGCCCACCTTGAAACCGTTCACAGTGTTCAGCAGCCTTACGTGTTGATTGGCTCTATTCCTTATGCTGTGAGGGGCGTGGCAATGCTCCTATACTCAGAGTGGTGAGAGCAGAAGTTAGACAGCTGCGCTCCAAACGAAATTGCTGCAAAATTGGTTATAAAAATCATATAAAATATGTGGAAATTATGGTCGATACTGATGACACTAAAATGCAAAATATTGGCCCGATATATCAGTAGGGCTGATATTCGGTCGAGGCCTAGTTTACATCCTAGGGCAGTGGTCTCAAACTCATTTTCTTCAGCAGCCACATTCAGCCTGATTTGATCTGAAATGTTGTGAACCAGTGAAATAATAATGTATAAATAATGTCAACTCCAAAAATGAATATTTTAGAGTGAAGAAAGTAAATGATGAAAATGTTTACATTGACAAACCACCCTTTCAAACATTGTGAATAGCATGAAACAAATGAAATAATAAGCCAAATTTTAGCATTATTTCCACATGTACATTATAACTTACAGATCACACTGGATCTACAAATAAAGACAATATTTAATCTCAGGAAGATTATTCTTAAAATTGCACTTCTCTTCATATTTGTTCAAGATTATTCAGATATTTTGTGAAATTATACTTTGTTTTAGTGTAAATATGTGAAAATATTGACATTTACAAACATGTATTTATAGATTATGATAGAATTTTATTGGTTCTGACCCACTTCAGATTGAATTGGTCTGAATATGGGAACCTGAACTAAAGTGTATTTGTATTTCACAAATTCATCCCAAGGGGCAGACTGGACCCTTTGGCCGGCCGCATATGGCCCCCAGGCTTTATGTTTGGCACCTGTGTCCTAGACTACTCTGTCAATGGCATTGATTTGGAATTTGACATTTAGGATGACGTTCCCTTCAGCATTTTAATCATTTTCCTTTTTAAAAACCAAAGCAGTAGAGACTTTGCGGTATCCTGGACAACATCTCCTCATTAGAAGCTTCATTCATTCATTCTACACTCACCAGCTTCAATGCTTTTATTCCATCAACTCAGTTAATCAATCAATCAATCAATCATTTTACCGCCCACTTAATTTACATATAGTTTTTCACTGACAGAATGGACAAAGAAATATGTACATAAATAAAAAATGTGGAAATAAAAGAATATATTAGAGCTCTCAAAATGTACCGCAGATGCATCCATCTTTATGACCAATCTGATTAAAAATGTTAATGTATTTAAATAGAACAATTGCTTCTAGTTGTTGAAACTGTTAAAAGTGTTAAATAAACCTATTAATTGCATATATATTTATATTTTTGCATATGTTATTTTTTCTGTATTTTAGTACAGTTTTTGAATATGTACTGAATATTTTGTTACTTTTTTTTGTGAATGTTCATACATTTGTGTTTTGGTGTATTTTGGTGTATTTTGTGGGACATTTAAGTACATAAAAAAACAGTCAATTGACAAAGTGTTCTGTTCATCCTTAATCAAAGATAGTCCAAAGCAACCCTGTGATTTAAATGTTTATATATATATATATATATATATATATATATATATATATATATATATATATATATATATATATATATATATATATATATATATATATATATATATATATATATATACTTTCTTCACTCTAAAATATTCATTTTTGGAGTTGACATTATTTATACATTATTATTTCATTGGTTCACAACATTTCAGATCAAATCAGGCTGAATGTGGCTGCTGAAGAAAATTAGTTTGAGACCACTGCCCTAGGCTGTAAACTAGGCCTCGACCGAATATCAGCCCTACTGATATATCGGGCCAATATTCTGCATTTTAGTGTCATCAGTATCGACCATAATTTCCACATATTTTATATGATTTTTATAACCAATTTTGCAGCAATTTGGTATATATATATATATATATATATATATATATATATATATATATATATATATATATATATATATATATATATATATATATGTGTGTATAAATCACAGGGTTGCTTTGGATTAACTTTGATTAATTATTATTATTTTTATTTATTTGTATATAAAATCAGAAATTTTTAAAAGTATGCATAATTGAGGAAATAAATATTAGAATATGGACATTAAAACATAAGCATTGAGTTATTTATTTATTTATTTATGGTGACTCATACAGAGTGTACCACGCCTTCGCCCACTGTAACTAGATTAGGCCCCCAGTTATCCTAGTGAGGATGAAGTGGGTTCAGATGACAACAAATTATAACAAAATGCTTAATTGAGGAAATAAATAAATATTAAAATATGGAATTTAAAACATAAGTATTGAGTTATTTTTTTTATTTATTCATACATTTAATTCTGCATGTATCTATTTAGACATTAATGTATTTATTTATTTGTAATGATGTCCTTTTGTATCCATCATAGCAGTGAATGTGTTAACTAGCATGTGCAGAGCAGTTGTTTTGGTGGTGGAACCATGACGAAGCTTGTAGTACTATAAACTTGAGCTCCCAGTGAAATACAAAGGCACATAAAGAGTAGTGTATCTGTGTCATAACCTAACATTTTCACCCTGGATGTTGCGGCTCTTCCTTCCAGAGCCATAGCACACACACATAATGTAAAAACTGACAATCCTGACATGGCTGAGTGGAAATATGAAGTCTTCTTCTGCCCCAGTGTGATCTGCTGACATTATTGATCTGGTGACATAATTCTACAGAAGCACCAAGTGGATCTGACACAAGATCTGTTTGATCTATTAACCCTCTGTGGGACTATGCCATTTATAAATGACACTTAAAACCTGCTTTAAAAAATATCACAAACCTCTAACCAATCATATTGTATCATACATTTTAAATAATTTAGAATTTAACTAAGTGCACTGCTTTTGAGGTCGAATCACATTTCATTTGTAGTTGTCCATTCAACCTTATGTTCATCAGCTTTTCAGAATTCATAACTAACATGAATATTTTGGGTAATAATCCTTGTTCTGTGATGTGATATGTAGGGCCCGTAAAAAAATTGGTTGGGTCTGTAATGGCTCAGAACCTTCTTAAAAGGCAGTCTAAAACCACTCTGTATGTAAGGTGGGTGGAGAACACGTTGTTTGCCCTTCTTGGCATCATTTCTGAGCTTATCTGGCAACCTCAGTATGAACTACTTATCTGGCAACCTCTATATGAAGTCCACTCAGTGATTGGCTGTCTGCCATGTCCATCACTTCCACTTTCACTGGTGAAAACATTCACTGCTACGGTCAATTAGCAACGTTCTATCATTATCCACGGCCTATTTGGGGATCCGACCGTCTATGTTTAAGCCAGAATTGGAAATAGCTAATGGGTTAGCTAACTGGTTAGCTCCTCCCCTTTGGAGAAACACATTGAAGAATGACAATAAAGTGTCATTCTTACAACTGGGATATAATGCAACACAAATGCAATACTTCCAGGCTGTATTGATTACATCTGTGCTTGATTTTGTGGCACAGTTGGAACTGACCCTCTTGGAACTGACCGTCGCCATTTCCAGCTGACTTCAGCTGGAAATGGCGGCAGGAAAGTAAAAGAGTCTGATGTGAAATGCACTGAGCAAAGAAACAGAAGATGGTCGAATGTGTTGGATGTGATTAATAGAATAGAATAGAATAGTTACAATGAAATTGCACTTAACAGTGGGGCCACTCTGCACCAAGATAAAAAAAACCCCACAATAAATAAAGTGGTTGTAACAGATTAAAATAACAGTGAGTTGAAAAATTATAAGCACCAGTTATATTAAATTTAAATTAAAAAGTGCAGTGTGCAGTGACAGGCAGATTGTGTCATGATCCACCATGTGTGAGTGTTGGCGATGCGCATTGTCCAGGGGAAGCAGCTGTTGCTCAGTCTACTGGTGCGGGACTTGATGGACCTGTAGCATTCGCCTGAACGCATCAGGTCGAAGAGAGAGTGTGCAGGGTGTGTGGGGTCTGTTGTAATGGCTCTTATTTTCCTGAGACAGCAGGATGTGGACAGATGTTCCAAGGTGGGCAGAGAGCAGCCAATAATCTTCTCAGCAGTTCTCTCTCTGCACCGCCTTCTTGCCCTATGTTGTAGAGCCTGCATACCACACACCCAGACAATACACCATTACGCTCTCCACCAACGAGTGATAGAAGGCCAGGAGGAGCTTCTGGTCCAGCCGGTTCTTTCTCAGGACATGCAGGAAGTGGAGCCGCTGCTGAGCCTTCTTTACCAGGGCCTTGAGTGGTCGGTGGAGACGTGCACACCCACAAACCTGAAAGTTGGAACAACTTCTACCCGAGCATCATTTATGAAAAGAGGGTTGTGAGGCTGCCTGTGCTTTCTGAAGTCCATAATCACTCCCCTAGTTTTCTGGACATTCAGGCTGAGGTTGTTCTGTGTGCACCAGGTGGACAGCCTCTCCACCGCGTCCCTGTAAACTGTGGCCATTGTGGATAAAACAGAAAACTAGCCATTGATTCTATGTATTGGTAAATGAAAACATTTGGAAGTGTGTGAAATGAGGTGGGTGGTGTGTGTTTGTGTGCAGGGGGGGGGTACTCACTGTAATGTGATGTCACACTTCAGTCCAACATAGCCTAGGATCTAGTCTGTCCCCAGTGGCCGCAAATGGTATTTGCTATGGGGAGACAGACTAGACAGCCTCGGATCTGAAAATCCAAAATGGACCGGACCAATCAAATCGCGAGGGGCGGGATTGGAGCCCGCCCTGCCTCATGACGACACAAATATGACACGTAATGTTGTAGTCACAGAGACGTAGCAGCTAGCACACATTGCCGTAACACCAGTTGCTAGCTGCTAGACAAGATGGCTCATCACCAGGAACAACCATCCGAGCTGGCTTTGCCAGCAACGCTAGGTGATTTAAAATTACAGTTTTCCCTGCGAGAGGAGCAGAAAACGGCACTTAAGCTGTTTTTGGAAAAAAGGGACATTGTCGGAGTTTTGCCCACCGGGTATGGCAAAAGTTTGATTTATCAGCTGGCTCTGCTAGTGGGACGACACATGGGTCTGCACAACCCGCTGGTGATCGTTGTGTCACCCCTTTTAGCCCTAATGGATGACCAGTTGCAAGAGGCAGAAAAACTGGGAATACGAGCAGCACAACTCGGCAAAGGCGACCCGGAGGAGATCCGGAGCGGCCGGTGCCAAATAGTGTACGGGAGTCCTAGCTAAGCTGCTGCACTCGTTTTGAGACTACATTCTGGTGTGTTCTTCCAGTGACGCTGTCTACGAAATCCATGTTCATCGCTCTGATTGGTTAGCTCTGACTCGTTAGCTCTGACTGGTTACCCATCCAATGGCGTGGCGTTGTGTAAAGACAAAACTTGACAGACAGCAGTTATCCCGCCCACAAATTCGCCTAGACTTTCTAGACTTTCCCCCGTAGCAAATACCATTTGCGGCCACTGGGGACAGTCTAGATCCTAGGCTAACACACATTGGTCAATTTTCTGGCGACAATTCAAAAAAGGAGAAATATTTGAAACAGAGATGATGACACTGCCAGGTACTTCCTGTGCATTCTCTGGTACTTCTTGTGTATTCCCTGGTACTTCCTGTGTTATCCATGGTACTTGCTGTGTATTCCCTGGTACTTCCTGTTTATTGTCAACAGCAGGGAGACTGAACTAACAGAAAAAAAAATTATTTTGATTCTCTATGGTCCTTAATAAACACAAAATGCAAGGATTTAAACGAACACTTTTATTTAACATTGCTAAATAAAAAGTAGCTGTGTAGCAATAGGCCAAAAAGACATTGCATAAAAATGTTTTAAACTAAACAAGTTTTTATTCCTCAGAACTTTGAGTTCACTCCATCATCACATTTTATAAGTAAACGTCACTGAAATAGTTAGACTAATTGAACAAAATAATTTTTTTTAATAGGTAGGTTTCAGTCACGTGACTATGATGATGTCACTGGAGGGCAGGAAATAACCATGGAGAATGTCTCAATGGAGGAAACCATTGAAGAAAGTGTTTATTTTACGGATTAAGATCCACTGTCGAAACACAGACAGATCGTTAAAATTTATTGGACATGACCTGTATCTTATTATAATGAGTTTTTGACAGAACCTAAAGATTTTTCAACAATCTGTGCTGTGGATATTACTAACTACCTGGTCCTGCACACATTCTCCTATGCCAGCAGCAGATGAAAGACTAGAAAAGTTTGGAGCCATCGAACTTTTTTGTCAGCGGGTGGCTCTACAACCTCCGTACAAAAAGGCTCACTGATAATTATGGTTTGGTCTTCGCCAGGCTGAGGCTGATTTATTTGTAAAGATGCAACATCAAGATGAATTGCATATGTGTTTACATTAGTCGCTGCTAGCCACTCGCAGTAGTGGCTAATGTAAACAAACAAGCAACGCATCTTGATGTGTCTAGGTAAACCATACTGCAACATTTAACCACAACCTAATGATATATAGCACATCCACAAAAAAACTTTAGCTTTCAAACACACAAAGTGGTCACTGCAGACACGAGCATTAGCATTAGGATTAGCCTCCCGACCGCAAACGCACATTTAAAACCTACTTTTTACTATGTTTTTCTGTCAGCTTTTTACATTTCTCACCTTTGTGAATGAGAATCTTTGGTACTAAAAAAAAAAAAAAGGCTTTTCCTTTTATTGGCGCAGCCGTAAACTACACAAAGACACTACACTACTGTACTACTTCACTTCCATCTGAAAATCATGCAATGACTATATAGAAAATGGTCTGCACTTATATAGCACTTTCCACCTTCATGGTGCTCAAAGTGATCTACATTAGCCTCACATTCACCCAGTTCTAAGGTTCTGTCAGTCCTACTGGGAGCCTAAGTCAGGGTTCAGTGTCTTGCCCAAGGACATTTCAACATGTAGACAGCCAGAGCTGGGATGTGAACCCTCAACCTGCCAGTCATTGGGCCCACTCTAACAACTGAGCCACAACCGCCCTATATACAGTAGTGATGTGACGTCATGTGAAATCAACCTATTCAACGTTACTTCGAAAATGTGTTTATTAACAACTTGTGGGTTAACAGTGTAGAAGAGTAGAATGGGTTTTTATAGGTTCAACATCTAATCTCTGTTATTTTTGCATCATTTTGTCCAGTTTGTTCAGATGCTTGTATTCACTCTAATCCCACAGAAGCTCATCTGGTTTATGGGAGACAGATGACAGATGACAGTGGTTGAGTTTGGATGATTTCCAGGTTCAAAGCTCCTCCTGCTTCCATTCACCTGCTTCCATCTGCAGACGCAGCATCAATCCGTCTTTTTTTTATATCAGAAATGAAGAATTAAAATAAAATGAGTCTAGTTCTCCACTAGCATTCACCTTTGTCAGATGGTTTAGAAGCAGTGGTATTTTCTGCCAGTTGTAATCACAGTTTGTCCCCAGGTTTCAGTCTGTTGTCAGGTGTTTTATTACTTTCTTCACTGCTCATCTGTCGTCTGCTTAATCCCTGTCTATTCTGACAAAACTCCTCTGTGACCTTCAGCTGCAGAACCCTGACAGTCTCATCCTTACCTGCTTCTATCTACAGCAGGGCTCTCAAACTCATTTTCTTTCAGGGGCCACATTCAGTCTGATTTAATCTCCAGTGGGCCTGAGCAGTAAAAGAAGAACATAAACGCCGACAAATAATGACAAATTTAAATGCTTTTCTTTGTTTTTGTAGGAGAAAAAAATGCTTCCTTTTATAAATGAATATGTGAAGAATATGAAAAAAGTGATATTCATTAATAAAAATAAATGTAATTTTTATTATTTTAATTTATACATGTGTCAAATTTACAAAGACACTAAAAAGTTACTAACAAAAGCAGAAAACAGTTCAATTTCTGCTTAATTTCTTTAGATATTTGCAGTTGTTCATATTTGTTCAGGTTTTTCCACACAAAATGTCAATAGTTTTGTGATTTAATGCTACTTTTTGATATCCATTCCTGATATATATACATGTATATATATATATATATATATATATATATATATATATATATATATATATATATACACATATATATAAATATATACACACTGTTGCATTGTACCATATGCTGTCTGACTCTAAACCACTGTTAAACCACTTCCTGTCTGTGTGTTGTGATCCAAGCTCATTACAGAAAATCATGTGGTGTATTTATTTGTTTTGTAGGCGCTCACACTTCCCCCTCAGATAGATTAAGCTCGAGAAGCCGCCTCATGGCAATTAGATCTATCAGAGGGCAGCGCACAGGGCTCTGTCAGAGCATTTCCAATAATTGCACTTTAAATGAATATGGATTCCAAAAGTTTGACGACATACAGCCGGTTCTTTTCAACTGCGGAGTGAAAACAAAATGCATATGTTCTGTGTTGTTTTTGTTTATTTTTTTCTTTTTCTTGCAGAGGAACCTTACATTTTCTATTCTCTTTGTGTTTGCAGACACATAGAGAACTGGACAGGACTGCAGACTCTGCGAGATGTGGACATGGAGCTGTACACTGGACTGCAGAGACTGTGAGTGTATTCTGTTATCTGCTGGATACGTGTTGCACATGTCCAAACGGCCAGTGCCGCCTGGACGAGTGTTATCCCTGTTTTCCATCAGGTTTACTTCCAGCGCAGAGGTCACACATTTCCTCTAACAGATGAAAACACTAGCTCTTCTTAGAACACAGGTACTGTTTTATCTGGACTATAAGGAGCAAATAAAAGACTTTAATTTTCTTCAAAAACCACAGTGCACCTTATATATGGATTAATTGTGGTTGTGGTTAGTGACTTGGAATTTTCATTTTTATCTCATGATTCTGACTTTTATCTCATGACTTGGACTTTTTTAAACATTTGATTTCACAGAAGAGTGTGTTTTTTTCTGTGTTGTCATTAACATTTGAACAAAGTTATAAATGTGTTTAATAAAGTCTGACTTATCTGACTGTTTAGTTTCATTTAATGTGTATATATATATATACTGTATATATATATATATATATATATATATATATATATATATATAAAATGCTGCACAAAACACCAGCATCAGGGTTTAATGTGCAACAAATCTATGAATGTGACAGCGTCCCACTACATTCAAAAAAATATGACCCTTGTCTCCCTCATAAAATGCTAACAAAGTGACAATTAAAATAATTTAATAGATTAAGTATTTCAAGTTTGATTAAAAACTATTGATTTTAAGTACATTTAGAACAATAAAATCCAAAATAATGAAATTATTAGTTGAATTATTTTGGATTTACTTCAGATTTAGCACATGTTGAGTAAATCCAAATCAATTTTACGGTGAAAACGGTCCAATATTTCTTAGTTATCTGGAAGATATTAATTCAGATATACCAAATATCTGTAAAAAACAAAAAAAAAATCATTTAGATCTACTAAGGTGGAATTAATTAATATTCTTAAATATCTGGATGATATTGATTTATACATTTTTGACTTTACTGATAAAATATAATGATTTTCAGCTGATATTATTCAAGCAGAAATGAGTCAAGTGCAATTAATAAATGAATATATTAAGTAAACATACCAATATGGTTTACTGCACTTTTTTTCCACGTAGAGTTTAATAGAATTAATTTTGTTTATATTAATTAAAACCCATCACACTTTTTAGAGTGTGACAGGTTTTAAATCTCGAAGCCTTATAATGTTCCTGGAAGATGAGCAGGTGTTAGTGAAGAGTGTTTTTCTGACCAGCTGATGTTTAACTCTGTACACTGTCGGTGTCAATGAGTACAGATTACTTAAAATATGTGAGGCAGGTGAACACACTGAAATGATTTAAGTAATGATCAACTAATTATTTAGTTTAAGTAAGTTATTGGACTGAAATGATTAAATAGAAAAAAAACAAAAAGACTAGTTATTTATACTAGAAAAGACTAGTTATTTATACTAGAAAAGACTAGCTATTTATACTAGAAAAGACTAGTTATTTATACTAGAAAAGACAAGTTATTTATAGTAGAAAAGACTAGTTATTTATACTAGAAAAGACAAGTTATTTATACTAGAAAAGACTAGTTATTTATACTAGAAAAGACTAGTTATTTATACTAGAAAAGACTAGCTATTTATACTAGAAAAGACTAGTTATTTATACTAGAAAAGACAAGTTATTTATAGTAGAAAAGACTAGTTATTTATACTAGAAAAGACAAGTTATTTATACTAGAAAAGACTAGTTATTTATACTAGAATAGACAAGTTATTTATACTAGAAAAGACACTATCCTAGTGAAGTAACTAAGTGAAGTAAAACACTTCATCCTGATATTGTGATCCAGAACAATGTGGACTCCAATGTAAATCTCCCAGACAAAAAAATAAAATTTTAACAGTTTTATTTAAAAACTGATGAGTTAGATGGGCAGCTGCAAAGGAGACAAATTTTCAGAGCAGTAACTATAGGACAAGGCAAAATCTCAGTCAGGGGAGAAAAATACAGAGTTGGAATCAGAACGCAAGCCGATAAACTCAGAGGAGATCCAAAAAACATTACGGGAGAACAAGCGGGGCTCAGATCAGGAGGGGGAGGAAGCAGTCTCTTGGTCAGGGGTGGTGTCCAGGTCCGGTAACAGGTGACAGACAAAAAGGAATCCATTAGATGGGTTAGGGTGAGGGCGGAGGTCAGAGGTCAGCACAGGACACAGGACCCTAACCCTAACCCTAACCCCCCCCCCCGCCCACACACACACACTAAAAGCAGCAGAGAAAATCCAATCCTTGCAATAATGCTGGAATGTTTTTTCCATCTCTCCTGGACACCACATCCATTCCCGTCATCCCCACTACTCCCCTTTCAGCCCCCGCCTCCTGACCTCCTCTTCCTCTTTATTTTTTTCCTTTTCTCAGGGAATATTGTTCTCCTCAGGCCTCCACCCTGATCCCCTTGATCCCTCATCAGGGAGACCAACAGCAATATCTGCACCACTGAATTAGCATTTTTCTCATTACCTGCCGCTCACTACTACTGCCTGTGTGGGGACCCTGGCTCCCCCCCCTTGTACCCCTCTCCCCTACTGCCTGTGTGGGGACCCTGGCTCCTCCCCCTTGTACCCCTCTCCCCTACTGCCTGTGTGGGGACCCTGGCTCCTACCCCTTGTACCCCTCCCCCCTACTGCCTGTGTGGGGACCCTGGCTCCTCCCCCTTGTACCCCTCTCCCCTACTGCCTGTGTGGGGACCCTGGCTCCTCCCTTCTGCGCTCGACCGTTCTCAGGGAACACTCTTACCTTGTGTGATACTGCCTTATGGGGACAATAGTGTGGAGGTACAACTGAACCCTAATTATTCCAGGGCAGTTGGTTTTTATATTTAAACTTATTCATCTGTTTCAGTAACTGAATAACGATCCAATATTTAATTCATCCGGACACACAACACAAATATTGGATATTTTTGTCCAGAATAACAAATAGATGGACTCTGTTTCTCTCACTCTTTCTGTATTTTTTAACAAAAACTCCAACCAAATGATTTTCTGAAGGTCAGGGCAATAATCAGCCAATTTAAGCCTTTGATGCATGAATTATGAAAACTTTAGTCAAGATTTTTCACATATATCTATAAAACTGTTGAAAACAGTCCTCACTGTGACGTGTGGAGTGAAGCCCTGTCATGCCTGTCTTCAGTGTGGTGGATTTGTTTGATATGGGGACAAGCAAAGCTATACTGCTGTTTGATTGGTGGGTAAGGGTCCAATTAAATGGACTTCAGGGTTCAAGTGGGTTAAATGTCGCAAAAGTAAAGAAAACAGTAACTGTCATGTGACGTCCATTGAAATAGATGGAGGGTCTGAAAGTTTTCATTTAATTCAACCCTTAGTTCAGATTTTTTTCCTAAGTTTTTTTATTACTCTTTAGGTTGAAAAGAAAAGAAAATAAATAATGGGATGTAAATGTTTTTAATGAATTTATTTTTTAAGGAGTTATAAAAATGTCCACTCAGTTGGAAAACATGTGTTTAAGCTTTGAACCACAGAAACGTGTATTTAAAGTTAAATTAAATTAAAATTAAAAACATTGTAATGCAGTTTTTCTTTAAGAAGAATCTGTTTATTATTATTAGTTACAATCAATGCTGTGTAAGTTACTTTGAAAAAGTAATTAATTACAATTACTAGTTACTTCCTCAAAATTCAGAGAGTGTTCCTAACTGCGTTATTCCACTGGCAAAGTAATTAGTTATCAGGAAAAGTTCTTTTGTGTTACTTAGCTGCTTAAAAATGTCAAAGAAATTAAAAAAACAGTTAACAGGGTATTCATCTTTGTTCTGTGATGTTACTTTGGATGTGATTTAAGATGCTTCTTGAAAAACACCATCAAAGATCTTTATGACTTATTATCAATGGTGAAAGTTAAGCAACCTGCAATAGATTATAAACAGAAAATTTATTTTAAATACTGAAAATGTAATATTTGTTGCAAGTTACTTGAAATTGTTAAAAATGTTAATATTAAGTTTGCATTGAATTATACAGGTGAACAGGTAGTTAAATAATGATGTCTGTAAATTCTTATTCTATTATTATTAGTGAAAAAAAAACAATACAATGGTGTCTCTATATATTTCTTCTATTATACATTTATCTACTGAATTCTCATCAACAACAACTTACGTTACAATCATTTGAAGTGTATGCACCCTTTTTAAGGCACAGAAACTTGCTTAGAAAAGAAATTAGCAAAGAGAAAAGCAAATATTAATAGTGCAAAAACAGAGCTCAAATGCGACCATCATCTGTGTGTGTGTGTGTATTTGACGTATGTGTGTGCATGGGAATAAGACTGTTGAGACCCCGATTATCTATCTCCTTAGCAAATCATGATCGATCATGTAGTTATGAATGCAGTGACCCTGAGCTGAATACCATCTTGGGAAGCACCGACGTGTTGCCAAAACTCCAAGTGGTTGTCTGTACCCGGGGCAGGCTTGCGCCCCAATTCATCAACTGTAACACATCACATTACTTAGTGGATTAACAGTAATGGCGATACAGTTAAAGTAATTAAGTAATTGTGGCTGTGTTAGTAACGCCGTTATTCCCTGCACTGAGTACAGTCTAATTACAACAATAATATATTTGCAGGTAAACATGTTAGTGCAGATTATGTATTAAGAACAGACCAGTTACAGTCATGATATGAACTAAAACAGGGGTTTCAAACATGCGGCCTGGGGACCAAATGTGGCCCACCAATGGTTCCAATGCAGCTCGGAGGATGAAGAGCATAATAACCTATTAAATGACTTCATATTTTTAATCTCACCCAGATGTGTGTCTGCAGAGACATGTCATGCTATAACCATGAAACTACATGTGCATATACATATAGCTAATGCACATTAGATGCAATGATCCATTTGACTAAAGGTCAAAGATCAAGGTCTCAATTAACTAAAATGTCAAAATCACATTATTATTGCATTTGCAAAAACAGATACAATTGATTTTTTTCACAAAATGACATTTTTTTTACTCCACATTCCAGGTAATACTCATTGATTTCATATATTATTCATTTCATTTGGTGAGGTCCACTAAATTGAGTAAATAATATCTAAAATCGATGACTATTACCTGAAATGTACAGTAAAAAAATTGCATTTTGTGAAAAAAAAACAAGAGTTATCTGTTTTTGCAAATTAATTCTTCAGTTATAACTAAAAAAACGGATGATCACAGATCTTTCAGATTAGTACCAAACGAAGTGAAATAAATATTTCTACAATTCTCATATTTGGTGTTATCACCTATGACCAATAGATTTTGAGATCTCTGGAGGTCAAAGGTGACATGTCATAAAATTAACCTGTGTAACACTGTTTGTGTTACGATCCTAGTAAGGAGGACCCAAAATACAGACTTCAGAAAACAAGGCTCCTTTATTCTGAGCTCAACGAGATGTCCAGAAACGAAAATAGACCAATCAGTCATACAAACAAAACTCGATTATTAACTAAATAGTCCAATCTCCCAAAGGGGGACCACGATCCGGTGGGTACCGTCAGGAGGGAGACGAGGCTTCTGAAGACGTTAGTCTATGGGGTGAACTGACAAAGGAGAACGCAAAGGAAAGGACTTAAATAGGGAGAAGTGATGAGGACAGGTGTGTGAGGACCAGGTGAAATAATTAGGGTGAAAGGTGACAGGAAGCAGAAGGGAGAAAAAAACAGTGAGTAGAGATATGACAGTTTGTAAGTGTCAAACATAGACATATCACACTATAACTTAATCAATACTGGATATATTAGCATAATATTACACACACTGATGTATATATATATATATATATATATATATATATATATATATATATATATATATATATATATATATATATAATGAAATTATCAATATTGCAAAAGGTCAAAGGTCGAGGTTGCGTTTAGTAGAAAGGTCAAAATCACATTATTGGCTCTAATTCAAGAACAGGTTGTCATAGAAATTTGAGATTGGCACAAAATAAGGGCGGGATTAGACATTCTCTTCAATTTTTTGTCATTGCTTTACTGTAAAAAATTATATTAAACTATTCAGATATTGACATTTACAAACTATCCTGTAACAATAAAATGTGAAAAAGCTGAACAAATGTGAACAATGTGAAATGTCTAAAGAAAATTGGACACAATTTGAAACATTTTCTTCTTCTCTTAGTAAGAGTTTAGTGTCTTTGTAGAACTAATCCATAATAAAACACATGGACTAATGATAAACTGAGGCAGAATATTGTTACAATCGACCTTATTTTCCTTTTGAAATTTTACTTTTTTGCATTTAAATAATTTATTTAAGTGTTTTCATAATTTAATGTTTTTTTTTCCATTAAAACAATGACAAAAATGTGTAGTTTTTCATTATTTATATGTTATTATGTGTTCATTTTACTGGTCCGACTCATTGGAGGTCAAATCAGACTGAATGCAGCTGGTCGTCCAGCGCTAGCACTTTTCTGGGAAAAACAGAAATACATTAGAGTACAAATAACTAGCACATCTTCACACCAACAATGGAAGAAAGATTTGCTAATGGACACGAGGGACTATTTTTAAGACACAAAATGCAGACAACAGGATCACAGAGATTCATTTAGATCTCACATTAAATGTTATTCAAGCCTTAAGAATCTGCAGAAAAGTGTGTGTAAACAGTGCTTATCAAAATAAAAGAACTTAAAATAAAAACACATCTTTAACTGCATATTTAATTTACTCACTAAAATTGTGAACCACAGTTTTTCTGAGGAAAAACAGCCTTAAACTCTCCATAGCACCTTTATATGGAGACATTTTTGGGACAAAATTAAGTGTATTCACAGGAAAGTAAATTTTTGGGATATGCATGTGTCTGCAGTTGTAGGTAAGCATAAAATAAATATGGTTAAACTCTAAACTGAGTCCATTTCTCAGAATATGAATCGAAATGTTACAGCATCAAATATTACATTTGCAAAAGGAAAAGTTAGGAGTACACTGTCTTCAGTGTGACTATGAATTGTGACTCAGATGGAAGAAAGTGGCCAAAAATGTGTCATTTTATTGAAGATTTGGTCATTTTTGTAAATTTTATTAAATAGTTTGGTCATGTTTGTACATTTTGCAGAATACTTTGGTCATTTTTGTTCATGTTACTGAATATTTTATCAAATTACATTTATGAAATGAAAAGTTACAAGTACACCGTCTTCAGAATTTTTCAGCTTTTCAGAAAATGGTGTGACTTACACCACCACGTCACAGACATTATCCATTGAACACAGTACACAGACAGAGAATGATTTATTTTGTCTGCATATTTTTGTAAAAATGTAATTCAAGCCTTGAAGCATCTGCAGAAATGTGTGTGAGCAGTGCTTATCAAAATAAAGTTTAAAATGAAACCACGAAACTCAATCCTACTTATCTTTAACTGCGTATTTAATTTGCTCACCAAAATTGTGAACGCAGTTTGGAACTGTGGGAACACAGTAGAAATGTGCAGAGCCTTAAACTCTGTGTAGCACCTTTATATGGAGCCATTTTTGGGACAAAATTAAGTGTATTCATATATTCATTAAGTGTATTCACATGCATATTTGGGATATGCATGTGTCTGCAGTTGTAGGTGAGAATAAAATAAATATTGTTAAAGTCGAAAAAAAGTCCATTTGTACTTATAATGTGTTGTGTGTTTGATATTTGTCAGAATAGGAATCAAAATGTTACAACATCAAAACATTACATTTGCAAAATGAAAAAATAGGAGTAAACTATCTTCAGTACGCATATGAATTTCTCAGATGGAAGAAAATGGTCACAAATATGTCAATTTATTGAAGATTTGGTAATTTTTGTCAATTTTATTGAATATTTTGGTAATTTTTGTTAATTTTATTGAATATTTTGTAAACTTACATTTATAAACTGAAAATGTAATTTACCAAAAAATAAAGATTCAAATAAAAACACTAAAGTCAATCCTACTTATCTTTAACTGCGTATTTAATTTACTCACTAAAACTGTGAACAGTTTTTCTGAGGAACACGGTAGAAACGTACAGAGCTTTAAACTCTGCGAAGCACCTTTAGAGCTGATATAAGGTGTGTGATCAGATGTAAGAAGGAAAGTGTGGCTGTAATCTACATTATGAGGTGCTCGCTGCTGATTTCAATGAGCACCATCTGTGATTAGCAGATTACAAGTCATTAGCTTTGTGCTTGAACACACTGGTTCCCACTGGGAATCCCAGGACTTCTCCACATGATTCCACGGGGCCCCCTCGCAAAATGAGTATTAGTTTAATTTCACAGTTATTACATTCAATAGATGCTGACATAAGGAGGAATATGTGCTGTAATAAGAAGTTCCACTGGTGTCCAGTAAAGACACACAAGCTCATAAATCTCTCACCAAATGGTGCTTCAAAGTGAGTTTCTATTTGAGTGTGAGCTCCAGGCTGTGCACGTGAAGACTCCAGTTCAAAGGATCATTTAAATACACAAGTATTCTGACTGGATGCACACAAAAAGAGGAAACCTCTTCTTCTAAGGTTTCCTACCAGGAAGTGGTTTCTTCTTATGTTAATAGAAATCCTATTTTATATCTTATATATTTTAACCCCATGATAAACAGCAGAGGTGGAGGTAACTAAGGAAAAGTAATTCCTTACTGTATTTAAGTAAATTTTTTAGGTATCTGTACATTATTGATTTTTCTGGCAACTTTTTTACTTTATACAGTTTTATATAAATATCTGTACTTTATACTCCTTACATTTATAAAAATACAATATCAGTACTTTATACTCCCTACATTTTTGTAAAAAAAAAAATCTGTACGTTTATAGAAATACAGTATCTGTACTTTATACTGCTTACATTCTCCGAATAGAACCCTAAAGAACCCAGAACCCTAAAATGCTAAAACACTAATGCTTCAGAAGGAAAATCAGTGGAAAGAAATTGAAATTGCAATTTCAATATCGCAATTATGAATTTTTATCTCAATTTTGCCATTTTATCTCACAATTTCAGCAGTTTTTCCTCATAATTATGCATTTCTTATCCCATATTTATTACTTTTTATTTTACCTTTTTATCTCAATTGTGACATTTTTTCCCCCAATTTTCCCTAAATTTTCTGTCCTTACTTCCTTGCCATTTTAATTTAGAAATGATAACCTGAGGCATAATATTGATAAAAATGCAGTTATTGTTTTTAAGAAATTTCAGGTTATTTACAACTTTTTTCTATGGATAGTTTATAAAAGTACTAAGTATTTTCATAATTTATTTCATATTTTTTGCACTAAAAGAAAGACAAGTTTAATTCTGTACGACAGTATATAATTTCAAAGCCACTATTGGAAATAAGACAAGCTTTAATGGAGTTAGATGAAAATGTAAGGCAATCAATTGCCTCAATTATTTATAAGTTGATGAAACCTAAAAAATACAAGTTTCCAGAACTTAAAATGTAGATGCTTATTAAATTATAGTTTTGGTGTAATAGACTTATTTGGAGTGCTCTGAATTTGTATTTCAGCATCTACTTCATCAGTTAAGTTTATTTTTTTCAATCATCCTTATTTGAAACAATAGTAATAACAGTACAATATCATTCTCAACATTTAATGACGTAATTCCACTCAGTTGTACCTCATCTATTTTTTTTAAGTTTTCCTCATTTATATCCACAATAGTTCCCCTTAATAAAAAAATATTAGTTGGAAGTACTTAAAAAAAAGAACAGCAACTGTTACAGCAACTGAATACATTTGAGTTAGTAGTACTATTTCACAACTGAATATATTTAATTATTCTGAACATTTGGGTTTACAGTGTGAAGCAAGATAAAAGGTGAATCCTGCAGCAGCGTGATGGTAGAAATGACAAACAGTTTCACTCTTGTTTAATCACTTTTCATTTCAGAACGATCATGAACTGCAACCTGAAGGTGATCCAGCCTCGAGCGTTCGCCCAGAACCCACACCTACGCTACATGTGAGTAAATATTCCTTGACAAGCATGCGTCGTCTGCCTTCAACAGATTTATTGTCATCTATAATAGTTGACAGTTTCCGGTGGTATATGGCCATAGATGAGTTAGTGCTGAGCAGAAGATGATGCAGCTGATAGAGACTAGCTTCAGGAAAACTGTAGCTGTGCCATTACTGCTGCATCTTAAATGAGACATCCATTATTTGACTTGGATAATTGGATTCCTATCTGCTTTGGTAAAGCAACACGCTGCAGACGCACTTCCATCTCGTCCGCAGTCACCAAATGAACAATTTGTCCAGGAGGGCGAACATCACAGAGCCATGCCAGGAGCAAAGTAATTTCTTTAACAAAGGCTGATGTGTCACCGTATGACAGCCTGTTATTCCCCAATTTTCTGGGAGTAAACAGGGTGAGGAAGTCAGTGGCAGCCTTTTACCTGAACACATGAACACACCACTGTTTGTTGACTGAGAGACACTTTAGTTGCTGTGTCCTTCTGCAGAATCATCCATGTATATGTTGTTTTCTGTTCCTGTGTGTGTGTGTGTGTGTGTGTGTGTGTGTGTGTGAGACAGTCAGTCCCTGCTGCTGCAATAAACTATACAGTTCTATTCTACTCATACATTTAATACAGAATAAATAGACCTGTGTTACATATTATTGGTTTTTGTGGTACATCATATCAAGTGCATCCAATAATATTGAAATTCAGAGAAACTAGCTTTAGCAGTCAACAAAATACACACATTTTAAAGGTGTCATTCCGCTGAAAACCACTTTTCCACACTCCTTTTGGAATCTGATGGGTCACCCCGAGTTACATGGGCGTCGCACCCGTGGGGGATAGGGGTGCACTTCTCCAACCAGATAATTTCATACCCCCCACTCTTTCCTGAGTTTATATATTGTATCGTTACTGGATCCAGGAAATGGAGGGAGAGTTGGTCTCACCTACTTTTTATTTTAGGATAAACGGTTACTGTCGGTAGCAACTGCACCAAACAAACAGCAATAACATTATGGGGCTGTTACAATATCTATGGTTTAAACTGTTTACCCGTCCGTGCGGCACACCAGCGTATTTAAATGAAGTGCACCTCAGTTCGCCGGGCGAAATGTAAACAGCTTTGCTTCGCGGTGTTAGCAAACAGTCATCAATCAGAGGATGAGTAAATGTTGCCGTTGTCAAACAGTTAACAGTTGACATATACCCTAAGACAGTGGTTCTCAAACTGTTTTCAGTGATGTTCCCCCTGAGGAACATATTTTTAGTCGTCTCCCCTGACATGGACAAAACATTTTTGTGAGAAAAAAGAGGAACAGTGTCTGATTTTTAAAATCCTTTTCATCACATAATTTTGAATTTATCTTATAATTCTATAATAATATCTCGTAATTTTTACTTTTTATCTTATAATTTTGATATTTTATCTTATAATTTTGACATTTTATCTCATAATTTTGACTTATGTATTGAATAAATGTTGAATTGAGGAAACACACATTTTTGTTATTATTTTTGGGGATACATTACTTTTTTAATATAAAAAATGTAATCATTAATGGATAATTTTTCGTTAATTTTCCGATGATAGATGCCCTTGCCGAGTTACCAACACATGCTGCGTTTGCTGAGTGGTGTGTCCCCTCCACTGGCTGTATTCACCTTTCATAGAAAACAACAGAGAAACGAGCCACTCAGAAAAAGTCGTTTTACTACACGTCATGTGGACACAGGCGTCACCCATGTGGGGTTAATCCCGTCCCCCATTGCAGCGAATCAGAAGTAGCATTAGCATTAGCAACTACAAGAGCAGACGGCGCCACAGTAGCTGCTGCACAAACTTGTACAGCTGCTCATTTGTCCATTGACATTGAGTGTTGTCCCTCCCTCTGGTATCACACACCAACCAATTGAAAATAACCATCATGTTCATTACATGTTTGTATCCTCAGATTTTATATTATTTTTATTTTACTCAACATGCGTACTACTTTTTAATGATGAAACAATTATATGTAATTATAAGTGACATTTCCAACATTTACTGTAAAAAGGGAAGGGATAGAAAAAGGGGGGTGGCAGTTTTACAGAGGGGAGGATTTTGATGCTTTTTATTTTAGGGGGGATGCCATTCACCCTCATCCCCCCTCAACTTGAGTACTGGAGATGCCTCATCACTCCGTCATGGTGAGTTTAAAGGTGTCATTCCACTAAAAAACACTGAATGATGGCTCATCCTGAGTTACCAACACATGCTGCTGGTTTGTCACCTCCACTGGCTGTATTTTCCATTCATTTGAATTAGAATTTTAAATTTTAATAGAACTTTATTGATTCCTCACACGAAATTCATTTGTTACGATAGCAGAGAAAATGTTGCAGTAACACGCTGCTGCCTACAGGCGCCAGGTAAAATTTCCGTGAAGGAGAATGAACGGAAAAATGGCAGTGCACACTTAACATGTAGCATCACACATTTAGCACAAAACAGATGACAATACTCAAGGTCAATGAGCTGGGATTTTTTTCCTTGGGACACAAAAATGAAGACATGTGGTAGAACAGACATATCACATTAGAGGAGAATTCAAGGACACATGAGGGATAAAACACAAGGAGCCCAAACAGAGACATCTCATTCAATAGACTTCACCCCACACATCACTCATCGACCCTGCAGAAGTAACTTCCTCACTTCATCAACCTCTGCCCCCAGTCCAGATAAGAGCTTCACCCAGCTGTCCCGTGATGAAAACATCGAAAACAACACAGAGAAACGAGTCACTCACAAAAGCCTGTCCACTACAAGTCACAAGGACATTGGTGTCACCCATGTGGGGTTAAGCCGCACCCTGATTGCAGCAAATCTGAAGTAGCATTAGCATTAGCATTTACAAGAGAAGACGGTGCCACTGTAGCTGCTGTACAAACTTGAAAAAATGGCGGAGCAAACTGGCTCATGTGCTCTCTGTGGAAATAAAGCGTTGTTTTTATCCCTGTCAAAACAAGCGACTGCATGAAACCTAGCTGGATGCTACTCTGGGATGGTAAACACACACAGAGCGAGAGGAGAGGGGGGAGTGTTCCTTCACGCATTCTGAGCCAGTCAGAGACGCCTCATTACCGCATCAAGGACATATATGAGGACGTACCAGTAAACTCTGTTGTTCGACCACAAGTCATTTTTCTAGCCTCCAAAAACAGCTTGAAACAAAACAATCTGGACATTTTTTAAAATAGAACCAACACACAATGCGATCAACAACAATGGAGAACACAGCGATATTAATTAAATAACCATGGAATAACACCTTTAAGGCTGAAATTTGGTCAATGCTTCTTTCCTGCAGATGTTGAAGCTCAGTACGTGGAGCCTTCACTGTCCTCTCACTGCTTTAATGCAGAGATATTTTTGCATTGGAAGCTCCAGTAAAAACTCCAGTGCAGAGTCACTGACAGGCCTCTGTTTTGCTCTAGTTAATGCAGTTGGATAGTTGCTAGGTGACACTGAGGATGATGATGATGTCAAATAAGATTAATTATTGTGCTTGGAGCCTTAGAAGGCCAAGCTCATTGATGTGAGTGTCAGGTCGGTCTGCTCAAAGGCCCGTGAACACACCTTCAACCGGTTGCTCCTTTGTGAAGAGAATTAAAGAAGCTTTTTTTAACATGGCTGATCCCACACCACACACACCTCATTACTGTAATGACAACCTAAATCACCTACAATATGAGTTTTTTTCCCAGACTATTTCCATATTCAGAATCATGTGCACATGATTGTTCCTTATAACACTGGGGAAAAAGCATTTATGTTCATTTGTTCACAGCTGTTTTTAACTGAGTTTTCAATCCAAAACTCATCTCACTTTTTCTCTATCACGTTCCATGTTTTCTGAAATCATATTAAAAATACTGGGCTGAACATCTATGTGCTTGTTTTATAAAATATTTTAAATACTGACATAGAATTAAATGTGAAAGAAAAATACTTCACTCATGTTTTTACAAAGGATATGGATAATTTTATTGACCACACACCTCTCACCATTGCCTCCATGGTAACTGGACATACCTCACACCACACTGTCTCCATGGTAAGTGGACACATCTCGCACCACACTGTCTCCATGGTAACGACACACACTTCTCACCACACTTTCTCCATGATAACAGCACACACCTCTCACCACACTGTCTCCATGATAACAGCACACACCTCTCACTACACTGTCTCCATGGTAACCGCACACACCTCTCACTACACTGTCTGCATGGTAACCGCACACACATCTCACCTCACTGTCTCCATGGTAACAGCACACACCCCTCACCACACTGTCTCCATGGTAACAGCACACACCTCTCACCACACTGTCTCCATGGTAACCGCACACACCTCTCATCACATTGTCTCCATGGTAACTGCACACACCTCTCACTACACTGTCTCCATGGTAACCACACACACTTCTCACCACGCTGTCACCATGGTAACTGCACACCTCTTGCCATGCTGTCTCCATGCTAACCACACAGACCTCTCACCACACTGTCTCCATGGTAACCACACACCTCTCATCACACTGTCTCCATGATAACAGCACACACCTCTCACCACACTGTCTCCATGGTAATTGCACACACCTCTCACTACACTGTCTGCATGATAACCGCACACACATCTCACCATGCTGTCTCCATGGTAACCGCACACACCTCTCACCACACTGTCTCCATGGTAACCGCACACACATCTCACCACACTGTCTCCATAATAACAGCACACACCTCTCACCACACTGTCTCCATGGTAACCGCACACACCTCTCACCACACTGTCTCCATGGTAATCGCACACACATCTCACCACACTGTCTCCATGATAACAGCACACACCTCTCACTACACTGTCTCCATGGTAACCGCACACACCTCTCACCACACTGTCTCCATGGTAACCGCACACACATCTCACCACACTGTCTCCATGGTAACCTCACACACCTCTCACCACGCTGTCACCATGGTAACTGTACACCTCTCACCACGCTATCTCCATGGTAACTGTACCATCAAGTTTGCCTGCAGTTGTAGGTGAGTCCAGTCATAATCAGCTGGAAAGTTTGACTCCAGCTGATCAGTGGATTTTGACTTATGATAAAAACTGAGTGCACTTTTGGAATTAGGAGGAGAGTTTGTTTAAATCAGCATAAAAAACTAAATCAACATATTTTTTTTTGTTTTTCATATTGTTCCGCAGGGTTACAGTAGCTATGTAAGACGATGCAGTAATTTCATCTGCCTTGATGTTTGTTGTTGACTTTCCTTTTCAATCTGATATTGATGTAACTCTAATGAGAATTCAATGAAAAGCAGATAAATTCTTAACATGTTTGATTAAAAATAAATTAAGTACACAAATATATGGTGCGCAAGCACAAAAAAGGCCATTTATCCTGCAGCCTGGTTTATTATCTCCAAAAGAATGCACAAAGTCAGCTGTGTTCAGGCTGTTATTAATGTAGCCTCATGTAGATTCAGCATTAGTACTGCCATCATCAGCTGACCTCTATAGGCTACACTGCTTTATGCTAACACTAAATAAACCTAATTACACCATACTCCTAATCAGCAGGATATTTCAAGAATAGGAGCACAGAGGAGGTACAGCTAACACAAATAACCTCACTTCCCACTGCTCACACCAAACATTAAACCTTTAAACCAGGGATGTCAAACATGTGGCCCAGGGCCCAAATGCAGCCTATTAATGGTTCCAATGCAGCCCTGAGATACATTTATAAAGTGTAAAATTTGCACAGTCAAGATTGTGGAACTAGGGTGGCACAGTGGTGCAGTGGTTAACACTCGGGCCATACAGACAGAAAGATCCTGGTTCTATTCCCACACCAGACCTTTCTGTGTGGAGTTTTCATGTTTGCCCTGTGTCTGCGTGGTTTTGTCTGGGTACTCCAGTTTCCTCCCACCATCCAAAGACATGCACTGATAGGTCAATTGGTTAATATAAATTGTCCATTGGTGTGAATGTGAGAGTGATTGTTTGTCTATATATGTTCAGCCCTGACATGAACTGGAGACTCATACATGGTATAACCAACACTGTGACACCGAGGAAGCTTTCACTCGGGTCGTTCCATTATTTGTTTCACACCAGACGATGGAATTGTTCTTCTGTAGTATCTACACTCATCTGAAAAACAACCAAAAATGGTCCCATTGACATTTAATCATTCTATGTTTGACTCCTTACAGAGTGACATGTTCAAATGTTCTTACTCACTCTGATCTGACTAGATTACATTCTTTGTATTGTCATCTTTGGTCAAATATCCATTTCCAGAATGAGTCACGGCTATGTCTGGAGAACAATCTGCTGATGTCACTGAGGCTGTATAGTCTGTCATTTCAGGCAGAAGGTGGGCATCCTCACCCATGATGCATTTGAAATAGTATGTTTGGATCTACTATATCGCTCATTGGTTGTAGTACCGTCCTATTGCATACAGAGGGAATTGAAAGACCTTCTCTGCCTATGAAGCACGACTAGACCCATACATGTAATGAATGGGGGTAGCGCAGCTAGGCCAATGAACTGACTGATATGAACTAAAACAACAAAACCCATCAATATACAAGAGAACAACTGGACAACAACTGACCACTGGACTGACCAGTATGCATCAAAGGGTTAATATATGAGAATAAATTAACATTTTTGAGTTTCAAAACCTGGTGGATCTAATTTACATTTTAGTTTGACACTTTTATTAAATGCATTTTAGGATGACAAAAGACAAGTGTAAAAATACCACATTATACAGTATCGCTTTAAGGCTGTAATTAAGGGGTCTAGCGTACCAGTATGAAATGAAAAAAATACATCAACACTACCATTGTGCATATTAAGAAATTCCTTTTTTTTCTTTTTGAAGCCCCAGGCAATAACGGAATAGTCCTGCTTTATTGTTAATTATGAATCCATTTGTTAATGCATGTAGTTCAAAATCACAAGGGGATTTCTGCATTCCATACATTCTCCTTTTATAAAGATAATGGCAATTATTTCTTTATCTTGCAATAACAGACAGATCAACTTGTGATAGTGGATTCATTTATGCGTTTGCTCCTGGAGGATTTTACTGGGGGTCTGTGAAACAGCTTCAGATCAGTCTGCTTTAGATCAGCTCCAAATGACACAACTTCTGTAATGATGTGACACTACAGCAATTACACTGGATTGAATTACTTATTGATTATCATGAGAAAACTAGAGTAGATCAGTAGATCTTTCATTTGTATTTCAACTACATTGTAAAAAAGTTGGTATATTTTACAATGAAAAAGTGTGTAGATGTACAAACTCTAAAAACGCTTTGATATTGTTCATATGACACTGAATCACTTTGAAAAAATCTATCATGAAAAACTGTATTTTTAGATATTTTGTCATGAAACAATACATTTCCTTACTCTTGTATATTTTTTAAAATGTAAAAATGGCATATGTATTGAATTCAATACTGTAATAAAAAAATCTTGAAAATATTATATATATCACAGGTTAATGTACATTTTGTTTTACTGATAATGACAACATGCTGCAGTACTTATGACAAATACATGACTATTTTGCATGTATTACATGTAACCCCCCCTCCCAAAAAAAAAAAAAACAGTTTGTATCTGTAGTTTTCTGAGAACCACAGCTGCTGCTATGATACCATAATAGTAAAAACAAAATCATATCCATTTTCAAGTAAAACAGAGTATATTTTAAAATATTAAACCTTTAATTTTTTACAGTAAAACATGGAATCAAGCACATTTTGAAAACGTAAAATTAACTGTACCAATACATATTTTTTTCTGTAAATTAAGATGTTTCACTGTAAATTCACAATCGTGTTTCAGTGACCACAGATGCTGTAGTTCCTACAGTAGCTGGATCAGAAGTTCCCATGTCATAAGATGATTTTTAGAAACTCTCTTTCATCCCTGAGGTGGTTATGACTGAGTAAGAACAATACTGAATCACATGTACCCTGAAGGGTACATGTGAATCAGTATTATCAGAATCAGTAGTTCCTAATATTAATATTAATATTATTATTAATATAGCTCAGACAATACAAATACAAATAAACATTAAGAGGCCAATAAAGATTGTAAAAGAGACACATTAACATAGATAAACATGAACATAACATCTGCATTGAACCCCTGCACATAAAACAGATCATATGCTGGTCATTCCAGTTCAGATCATCCAGAACTCCCAGAGCTCAAAAAATTAACATCTTATGGACTTATGAAATAATGTCAAGTTTTAGACCCATATTCCTAATAGTTTTGAAGTAAACACCTTTTTTTTTTTTTTTTTTAAATTGACAAAGTTGTGTTTGGTCCAGCTTTGAGCTTCCACTGCTCCTCTATCATTTGACTTACATATTAGATTGTTGGTCTCCCTGGATAACTTTTCCTCTAGAATCACAATTTATGCTCAGATTAGACAAATCTACCTTGGTTGATATACAATATGGACCCAAAATTGTCCAAAACGGCTTTTTTTTTTCTTCATGAACCAGTGAATGTGCAATTAAAATGATTAAGCCATTGTTCAACACAACCAATTGAATTAATTTTAACATTCAAACTTTTTCCATACAAAGTCATTTAGGTATATTTCTATGGGACATGTGCGGCCCATAAATGGTAAATGGTAAATGGACTGCAGTTATATAGCGCTTTTCCACCTTCATGGTGCTCAAAGCGCTTTACATTAGCCTCTCATTCACCCATTCACACACACACTCATACACTAGTAGGTTTCTAAGGTCTACAGTAAGTCCTACTGGGGGCCTAAGTCAGGGTTCAGTGTCTTGCCCAAGGACACTTCGACATGTGGACAGCCAGAGCCGGGACGTAATCATAACACACTCCAGTCATCACATGTTTGTCTCAGTGGCACCAGTGATTGAGCACAAAATCCCATTTCACCAGTTGTTGTGGCTGCACAAACTGATTAAACAGAATCTCTGAAGTGCCATAAGGGGACATTAAAAGAACCATCAGTAATATTTGTTCTGTGGTTGCTGAAAATGACCGTACCCAGAGCCAGTGGGTTCACTGTTACCGCTGTAGCAGCAATATTTTAAACGTGTCTGAGTCAAACCTGTTCAGTTTTGTAAATATATGTGAGTAAACAGATGCCAAAGAGGATTGTCTACTCTGACACGTTCATGTCTCAATCATCAATCAGGTATTTATTTATGTCTTGGCTGAAGGAGGAGGAGGAGGAGGAGGGGAGGGGGGGTTGTGCTTCAGTTTGATGGACAGGTGCCAGTTCAACTGTTGTTTTGGACGCTATATTTCCCCTCATTTAAATTTGATCCCAGCTTCACTCACCTCTAGTAGCTGAACATGACCTCAACCCATTCCACTGCTCTATTGTTTTTAGAAAGTCTCTTCTTCAAGACATTAAATGTGTTAAACATTACATACACAATTTACAATTTTGACTTTATCGCATAATTTCAATTCAGTCTCATAATTATTGTGCATTTGTTATCTCATATTTATGAGTTTGTATCTCAATTGTGCCATTTTGTCTCTTCATTTCTATGCATAATTATGAGTCATAATTATGTTTTTTTTATCTTATATTTAGGACTGTTTATCTCATATTTGACTTTTGTTATCTCACATTGTTTTTGACTGTTTATCTTATATCCCTGCTCTACAGGGTCTGTTTTTTTTTTTTTTTAGAAAGTCTCTTCTTCAGACATTACATGTGTTAAATCTTCCATGTTTTAATCAGATGAGTGAGAGGGGTAGAGGAGGTCGTTCAGTAACAGAAGGGTCAGTGGTTCACGTCCTGGTGTCAAAATGGGCATCCCATCACATTAGGCTCCCAAGTCCTTCTGAGGACACGTATGACTGGCGGCTGTGGCTCAGTTGGTAGAGTGGGTCGCCCAATGACCGAGAGGTTGGCGGTTCGCGTCCCAGTTCTGGCTGTCCACATGTCGAAGTGTCCTTGGGCAAGACACTGAACCCTGACTTAGGCCCCCAGTAGGACTTACTGTAAACCTTAGAAACCTACTGGTGTGTGAATGGGTGAATGAGAGGCTAATGCAAAGCGCTTTGAGCACCATGAAGGTGGAAAAGCGCTATATAAATGCAGTCCATTTACCATATGACTGTGTTTTAAGAGAAAAAAAAAAGTCCATCAATGCAGTCATCCCCAGCCAGATGTGCAATTGACTTGAATGCTGGTGGTAAGTAATACTTTGAAAGTATATTTATTTTATCCTGCCTTTGACCAGTAAACATATAATCACTCACATGCGTACGATAGATTAGATATTGACGTTATTAAGTTTTAAGTAAGTTTTGTACGATATGAACGTTATGCACATGAGTTGCCTGGGTGTTATTGTTCATGTTAGTTCCATGGACACAAACAATAGCCTACCTTTTGAGTAACTAAATCTAAATGCAATATTAGAAAAATTAAATATTAAAAAAGTTTACCTATAATGGTAGCATTATATGATATCAATAGTAACGTTTCCAAATGCAAAGTAACATATTTGGATGGAATAATGTGTAGAGATTAATGTCCTTTTTGACTGCTGGTAGCTCATTTAGATGGGGATGCCCATTATGACAGAACACTGTCTCTGGTTGTCCACATGTTAAAGTGTCTTTGGGCAAGACACTGAACCCTGACTTAGTCTCCCAGTAGGACTGAAAGAACCGTAGAAACCTACTGGTGTTTGAGTTTGTGTGTGAATGGGTGAATGTGAGGCTAATGTAAAGCGCTTTGAGCACCATAGAGGTGGAAAAGAACTGTATAAGTGCAGAACATTTACTTTAGTGCTGGTTAGTTCATGTTTTTAATAAATATGACAGTGTGTTATTCCACATATATGCTGGTTCATGTACATGTGGGCAATAGATTAGTAAATATTCCACTAGAAAGAAGCTGTGAAGTGAATGGATCATAATGTGCAGACAGTATTTGGAAGTAGATCTGACACTAATATTCATTTGGACTAAAACCTATTCTATTCTTTATTCAATTATTTCACATTTTGAGTTAATAATAATTTTTTTTTCTAATAGTTATTTTTTGCACAAAGTTGCCATTATTTATAGGTTATTATAATATATATTAGGTTATTATTATAATATATAATATATTATGTTATTATTTCACTGGTCCTACCAACTTGACATTAATCTAGCTGAATGTGTCCCCTGAAAGAAAATGAGTTTGAGAGCGTTGGTGTAAATCAGGAGTGTCAAAGTCATTTAAATTCAGTTCCACATTCAGCTAAATTTGATCTGAAATGAAGCTGAATCAGTGAAATAATAACATAATTATACATAAATAATGTCAACTCCAAACTTTTCTCTCTATTTTAGAGGGAAAAAAAGGAAAATTGAACAACGAAAATGTTTATATTAACAAAATATCATTTCAAACTGTGAATAACATGAACAAAGTGAAAGAATATTATCGTTTCCACATGTTCATTGATCAAATACAAACACACAAAACATTTAATATCAAGCAGAATATTATTAAAATTGGACTCACTTCTCTTAAAACACTTCAGGTTCTTCATATTTGTTCAGATTATTTAAGTGTTTGACAAAATTATATTTAGTTTTAGTGTAAATATGTGAAGATATTAACATTTACAAAGAAAAAATATTGGAGTGTTTGAGTATTTACAGATTATTATTATCATTATTATATAATTTTACTGGTTCTGACCCACTTCAGATTGAATTGGTTTGAATATGGAACCTGAACTAAAATGATTATTAATATATTAATAACTATTTTTTATTTCACAAATTCATCCCAAGGATTGGACTGGACCCTTGGGCGGGCCGGATTTGGCCCTCAGGCCACACGTTTGACACCTGTGGTGTAAATGTAGTGTACTTGTAGTTGTGTCCCCTGTCCTTTGTCTGTTGTTCTCTTCGTGTATTGATTCATAATCATGTAGAAAAAAAGGCTTTACTCACATTTAACTAATAAATAGTGTTAGTATTTGGCAAAATAATCAAATAATAGGAACAGATTGAGGTTCAGATTCCATTATTCATGAAGTCTGTCTGTACATATATCATTTGACGCTTTGGTGGGTTTAGACAAATATACAAAGTTATCTTATTTTTCTTTGTTACAGGAACCAGTCATTCTTGTGATCTGATTCTTTCTCACAAGCAGAATATTTTTTTGTAAGTGCTTTTGTTTCAGCTTTTCTGCAGGTGTGTGGAACCTGTGATCTGTTTTCTAAGAGTTTCTACATCTGCAGCATCAAAGGCTAAGTGCCCTTATCATGTGGAGTTACGTAGAAATAACTGTATGAAAGCTTTAATCTGGCTCAGACACACACACACACACACACACACACACACACACACAATGGTTTGTACTGTACATCTTTCCTTTTTTTTTTTTTTTTTTTTTTTTTTACTATTTTCTTTCAGGGGTCATAATCAATCTGATTTGATCCCCAATAAAATAATAGAGTAACAACCTATAAATAATGGCAACTCCAATGTTTTTCTTTCTTTTAGTGTAGCCCCTCCCCATTATATTATGGAAATACTTATGTTTATAAACTATCCAAACAAAAAACATGTAAATAACCTGAAAAAAATTGACATTTCTTAAGAAAAAGAAGCGTAATTTTAACAGTATTGTGCCTCAACCTATCAATTGTACATATGCATTATGGATCAGATCTGCAAAGACACTAAAATACACTAATCTCATAATAACAGGAGCAGAAAGTGGTTTAAATTTTGTCTAATTTTCTTTAGACATTTCAGGTTCTTCACATTTGTTCAGGTTTTTCACAATTTATTGTTACAGGATAGTTTGTAAATGTCACCATTTTCACAATTTAATGTTATTTATTGCACTAGAACAAAAACAAACATTTGAAGTCGTCATTATTTATAGGCAGCATGTATTATTTATTTATTTAATTCATTAATTCATGCATTTTTTTATTACATCAAAACAAGCAAAAAATCTGGAGTCATTATTTTTTTGGAGGTTATTCTGCTTTTATTTGACAGTAGATAATATTGGTCTGTATGTGGAACCTGAACTAAAACCAATTCCACTGCCTTGACTTTGGAATGATTAACCTTTATAAATTCATCCCAGGGGCCGCATTGGAACCTTTGGCGGTCTGCATTTGGCCCCTGAGCAGCATGTTTGAGACCCCTTGTTTACATATTTCCACTTTACTGGTCTGAGTTATTATGATCTGGTCTTTACACCTGTGTTATTTTACACAGATTCATTGCATAATCTCAGTGTGGCAGCAGAAGTGCACAGGCTTCAATATTATTAAATTGTGCTTTTTTGGGTTTTTTTTTTTTCAGCATCAGCCATGTTTGACGTTAGCATATGAGAAGCTGTGATATGACCTGGCTCTGCAGGTGAAGGAGGCTTATCACTGAAAGGAGGTCACGTTACGTAGGACTGGGTTTTGACAGGTTAAAGGAATAGTTTGGATGGTGTGAAGTAGGCTTAAATGCAAGTTATTTATAGCCTGTATATTGCCTGCAGTGTATGGAGGTCAACAGCATGCCCCCCTTTAGCACCCAGGAGGACTAGCTCTGAATCTGAGACCAAAAACTCAACTTCACACACTTCAAAAAGGATCACTTTCAAAAAATAAACGCCAGTAGAGCTATATGCTATGTCTGTAGGCAAATAGGATGTAAACTAGGGGTGTTCAAACATGCAGCCTGGGGGCCAAATGCGGCCCGTCAAAGGTTCCAATGCAGCCCCTGGGATGAATTTTCGAAGGTTAATAATTCCACAGTCAAGAAACAGATGACAAAGTAACAAATTAACAAATAACAGAGAAACCGAATAAATAAAATAAAAAATTAAAATAAAATAAAAAAATCCATATTTTCTTCTGGGTTTGATGTGAAAAACATTTGACATTATGCCGATAATGACTTTGTTTTAGTTTAAAACAATAACTTGAAAATATGGAAATATTGACATTACAAATTATAATGTAAGAATAAAATGTGAAAAACCTGAACAAGTATGAACAACATGGGACGTCTAAAAAAAACCCCACTTCAATTCTAAGCATTTTTTGTTTCTTCATGGAAAAATTATATGTTGACGCAAAACATTGTTGAAATTTCATCTTTTTTTTTTCTCCATCTTTATTGTTTATAAAAGGTGTGTGGTGACGTTGCTCTTAAAAAACACAGATACAATTTTTTTTTTTTACAGCTTTAATCAAGTCAGAGCACAAAAGTTACCTGGGCCATGGCCCCCTGCCCCCCCCCCCGGTTCCACGGTGTATGGTTTTATTTCTATAAATGATGCAACCTCTGCTAGATGAAAGCAATGGAAATGTAGTTATTAATGATCGGCAGTGATTGGCAAGCGGCAGATCTAGTGTTTGGGTGATCGGGCCAAGAAATGCTGATCGACTTTGACTCCTTTCCTTCCTCCTCTGCCCAGGGCCACAGTGACTTACATGTGTTTAAAGACAATAGCTTCGCTGCTGGTGGAGACCTGTGGTGCCACTGGAATCACTTCCTGTTCTGCTGATCCTCTTTGATACTTGCATATGTCTGGCCTACTGTTGGATGGTAGTGGTCTCACACATTCACAAAGACCCAGTGGAAATGAAGTCCATCCACAAAAGCTCCAGTAGCAGGTCTGGGTTTTTTTTAAATGGCTTGTGCCACCGTTGGCTCCAGTTTAGTGTTTGATGCTGCCGGCAGCCCGGGCGTCATCCCCGCCTGTGTCACATTAAAGGTCAGACTGTGGATGGGAAGGCGACTCTTCTCTTTATTCCACTGCTGCTGAGGGAGAGGCCCAATAAATCTGGAGGGAACGTTGTCAGCGGGGAGTCTGAAAGGTCACTCCCCACAGGCACGAGGAAGTGCAGACACTCACTCATTAAATCTTCTTGCTTACATTTTTTTTTTCTTTTTCCCTAAATGTCACTTTCATACTGGGGTCAGCCGGTCAGCTAGTCCCACACCACCTTTAATTACAAGTCAGAATATTCTCTGTTTACCTTGTGGAGACTTTAAATGGCTTTACCCCCCCTCCAAAAATATTTTCTTGAAAATTGACTTCCTGTTTTACATATTTAACTGTATGATCCATCATAGTCAGTCCAGTGGTCAGTTATTCTACTGGTCATTCCAGTGGTCAGTTGTTCTACTGGTCAGTCCAGTGGTCACTTATTTTACTCTTCAGTCCACTAGTTAGTTGTTCTACTGGTCAGTCCAGTGGTCAGTTGTTCTACTGGTCAGTCCAGTGGTCACTTATTTTACTGGTCAGTCCACTAGTTAGTTGTTCTACTGGTCAGTCCAGTGGTCAGTTGTTCTATTGGTCAGTCCAGTGGTCACTTATTTTACTGGTCAGTCCACTAGTTAGTTGTTCTACTGATCAGTCCAGTGGTCAGTTGTTCTACTGGTCAGTCCAGTGGTCACTTATTTTACTGGTCAGTCCAGTGGTCAGTTGTTTTCCAGTTGTTCTCATGTATATTCATGAGTTTAGTTGTTTTAGTTCATGTCAGTCACTCAAACCACTTTACATTAGTGACCCATTATTCATTCGCTCTCACATGCTCCCTCTGGTGGTTGTGAACTACATACAAAGCCACAGACTGACAGAAATATGGCTGCCATTTGGCACCTACAGCCCCTATGACCACTAGCAAACATTCATAAACTAGTGGCCGTGGCACTGGAGGCAGTAGGGTGAAGTGTCTTGCCCAAGGACACAATGGACTGACTTGGACAGAGTGGGATTCAAACCACTTTTATTTTTACTTCTGAAATGTCACTTTTTTCACGTTTTTCAACGAAGTATAAAGCTAAGTATTTTCATCATTTGGGGGGGGGGTTACACTAATCCCAAAAACAAAACTTTGTATTTGTCATTATTTCTAAATTATCGTGCTGTTATTTTACTGCTGTGGCCCCCTGGAGATGAAATGGGGCTAAATGTGGCCCCTGAAAGAAAATGAGCGGCGTGCTTCAGGTGGTGTCTGACTGTGAGATGAAACAGAGGTGTGGACGACAGCAGCAGTCGACATCATGTTTGGCTCAGTGCATCCACAACATAAAAATAGTGCAGTGATCTCCAAGGTGTAAATTAATGCTAAACCCTGATATACAGTAGGTGTCAAGCATCTTCTATTAACACTGGAGGCTCTTAGCTATTGCTGTTACTGTGAGGAAGCAGACAGGACACAATGTGAGGAGTGAGTATCACACTAACACATCAGCTGTGGACGGGACTCAACTTGTGACCTTGTGAAAAGTTTTACAGCCACAGTTTAATTATTTATTTCTTCTATAGTAGGGGTCTCAAACTCACTTTCTTTTAGGGGCCACATTCAGTCTGATTTGATCTAAATAACAGATTAATAACTTATAAATAAGGACAACTAACATTTTTTTGTCTTTGTTTTAGTGAAAAAAAATCCCATTAAATTCTGAAAATACTTTAGAAACAATACAAACAAAAATATATAAATAATCTGAAAAAAAAGTAAGAAGAAAAGTAAGTTACTTTTAACAATTCTACGTGTGTTTTATTTTGGATCAGTTCTACAACGACACAAAACCCTTAGTAACAGAAGCTGAAAATGGTTCAAATAGTGTCTGTTCACATTTGTTCAGGTTTTTCACATTTTATTGTTACAGGATAGTTTTTAAATGTCAATATTTTCACAATTAAATGTCATTTATTGCACTAAAACAAAGACAACTTTGACATTGTCATTATTTATAGGCGTCATTTTATTTGGTTTTGTACGTCAAAACAAGGAGAAATCTGGATTTATTATTTCGTTGTAGGTTATTGTGCTGTTATTTGACTGTAGATAAAATGGAAGTATTGCATTTTGTAAAGTCATCCCAGGGGCCGCACTGGAAGCTTTGGCGGGCCACATTTGGTTCCTGGGCCACATGTTTGAGAACCCTATTCTATAATGTCTTTCAATCAAAATGTCTTTGGAACAACCTCAAAATGTTTATATGAGGTGATAACCAGAAGTACATTTACTATACTTAAGTACAGTTTTTAGGTATTTGTACTTTACTGGAGTATTTATTTTTCTGGAAACTTTTTACTTTTATTCCCTGCATTTATATAAATATTTGTACTTTATACTCTTTACATCTATTATTATTATTATTATTATTATTATTATTATTATTATTATTATTATTATTATTAGTATTATTATTATTATTATTATTATTATTATTATTATTATTAAAGTCCCATTAGCTCATTATATTTTGATTATTTTATGTTGTAAATTTGCATCTTCATTATCATATAAATAATAACTATATTTTCTTTTACTCTTAATTATTCTCTTCCTTGTAATGGAGGTGAACTCCAACAAACCTTATGGCTTTTTTCTGCCTCCAGCACATTTATTATCTATAGGTTATTTACTTTCTATATTCTGTTTTCTTCATGTATTTGATATGTATTTTCTGTATTCTGTTTTTATATGTGCAAATAAACTAAACTTCACTAAACTACTGAGGAGCTCTTAGGGTGAGTGTATAAAAACAACATGAATATGAAGCAGGCTGCTGTTACAAAGTGCACCCACACTGAGTTTATTTTATCTTCTCTGAAAAGAATAAATTACTCATTACACGGCAAAGTACCTGCTGTTACTGGAGCTGGCATGTCTGACTGTTTGTGACTTAAGTTTGAAACAGACCAGTTCAGGGGCCACATTCAGCCTGATTTGATCTCCACTGGACCAAACTGGTAAATTAATAATATAATAACCTAGAAATAATGACAACTCCAAATTTCTGTCTCTGTTTGAGTGCAACCCTCCCGTCCCCCGTAATTATGAAAATACTTACTTTTAGAAAATATCCAAATGCAAAATATGTGAACAACCTGAAAAAAAGTGACATTCCATAGGGAAATAAGGACAATTTTAACAATAAATTGTTAAAATAAATAAATAAATTGTCTCAGTTTATCATTAGTTTATCATTATCATATCATTACATCTACAAAGACACTAAAAATCATTCAAATTGTGTCTAATTTTCTTGAGACATTTCATGATGTTCACATTTGTTCAGGTTATTCACATTTCATTGTTAGAGGATAGTTTGTAAATGTCAATATTTTCATCATTTAATGCTAGTTTTTCCACTTAAACAAAGACAAAAATTTGAAGTTGTCATCATTTATTGCAAACATGTGGCCCATGGGATGAAGAGCATAATAACCTATTAAATATTAAATGACTCCATATTTTCTTTTTGTTTTTTTCTTTGCCTATAAATAATGACAAATTCAATTGTTTCATTGTTTTGCTCCAAAAAATATGAAATTGAGGAAAATATTGACATTTACAAACTATCCTGTAACAATAAAATGTGAACAACCTGAAATGTCTCAAGAAATCTAGACACAATTTGAAGCATTTTCTGCTTCTGTTACTAAGAAATTTTTTTAAAAAAAAGTTGTCATCCTTTATAGACAAAAAAGATAAAATAGGCCACGTGTTTGAAACCCCTGTTTTAGGTAAGACTTATCTGCCTTACCTAACTTAAAGTGCAGCTTTTAAAAGTGTTTTTGCTGAGAATAACACATTAATATCACTGTGAAGAAGGTAATTAGAATTCCTAAAATCACAATCTGTTAGTGTGATTCATTAATGGAACCGCCTCCATTAACAAAGGTAATGAAATGGAACAGAAGAACCTTAATTATGATTTTTTTTTTAAAAACCACAACATTTACTAAGAAATCTAATCTTTACCACTACTTCCCCAAGAGGACATTATTTCCATCTCTCCATATTTCCACTTATGATATTGTAGTAGTTTACTAAAATAACTATTCAAGCATTAATAATGAATCCTTTAATATGGACAACCTCCAATATTTAGCTTTTGTGGGAGTTGTAGCATGACTTCTGATCCTTGCAGAAATGCATAGCAGCTGTTTACTTCTTCCCTTCCTTTCCTGTCTTAATTTAGTTTTGCTCTGGGGGAGGACGTCCTCCCACACTCAGGCTGTACCTTTTGAAGGCCAGTACTCTACAGCTCTACCAACGCTCTGAGCCTCAGTTTACTTCACATAATGTGTACACACGCACACACACATGTACACACACACACACACACACACACACATATAGTGGTTTTTAAAGTACATAATCATCACTTGTAGGTAAAGTAGCCATTGGGTAATGAGTGTAAACACATCTTTTTAAAACAAACAAAAAACAATTAAATACAAAACAAAATAAAATAGAAAAAATTTAATGATTTAAAAAATATTAAAGAAAAGCATAACAAAAATATTTTTAAAGTAAACGTGTTCTTTTCTAAATAAATAGAAAACCCAAAACATAAAGCATATAAAACTATAAAATAAATGTATAAAATTAAATTTTATTTAATTTGAATAATTAAAACATGTTTTAAATTAAAATACTACTGCTACTACTACTACTACTACTACTACTACTACTACTCCTAATAAATAATAAAAAATTATAATAATAATAAACAACTTCAAACCTTTGAAAAATACATGTTTTTCTTTGCACCTGTTTCCCACATGCTTTATGGGGACTTCAGAAAAAAAAGGAATTCACATACATTTCCATTCTTCACACAGATTTAAATTTTACTAGTAGGAACCTACATTTATCTTTAATCTTGTGGGGACCTGTATTTTGGTCCCCATAGTGTCAGAGGTCACCATGGTGTGACTGTGTAAACCTATCAATGTCCCCAGAAAAAAATAAGGAAGGAAAAAGAGAACACGCGTGCACACACACACACACACACACACACATACATATATATATATATATATATATATATATATATATATATATATATATATATATATATATATATATATATATATATATATATATAAATGCAGTACAGAGTACGTCAGCTCAGGGTGTAGACTGTTACAGTATCCATCCTTAAATCAACAGTCATACAGATACAATCACACTCTCACACTTCCTGCCCACTACACTCTGTGTGGGCACAGTCCTACTCTCCTAGTGTGTTAAATTGGAAGTTGGCGTTGCTCTGTGGCTAAAGGTTTCACGGACATGAATCCCGCCCACAGGCCGGCACTGCTGTTGGGCTCTACCAGGGCCAGAGCCATGTGAATGTGGGGGGGTGGGGTGAGTGAAGGGTGCTTCAGCATCTCCTTCTAATGTTAGACCTGGTAGTAGATCGCCTCCGCCATTTTTCACATCTTCACTACCCACGATGCACCACCACATGAAATCACTATTAAATAAGGCAGGGCTGTCAAAGTCATGTTAGTTCAGTTCTACATTCAGCTAAATTAGGATCTGAAATGGGCTAAAGCAGTAAAATAATAACATAATAATACATAAATAATATGTATCTCTAAAAGTGAACATGAAAATCTTTACATTGACAAACTATGCTTTCAAACAATGTGAATAACATGAAACAAATGAAAGAATAAGCAGAATTTTAACAATATTCCGCTTTTGTTTATCGTTTCCACATGTTCATTATAACTTTCAGATCACACAGAAAAACATGTAATACCACACAAAATATACACTTCAAGTTCTTCATACTTATTCAATATTATTCAAATATTTTGTGAAATTATACTTTGGTTTAGTGTAAATTTGTTAAAATATGAATATTTACAAAGAGAAATTGGAGTTGTGAGTATTTATAGATTATTATGAAAAGAATTTTACTGGTTCTGACCCACTTCACATCGAATTGGTCTGAATGTGGAACCTGAACTAAAGTGACTGTTAATACCTTCATGTCTATTTTTGCATTTCACAAATTCATCCCAAGGGCCAGAGTGGATCCTTTAGTGGGCCACATCTGGCCCCCAGGCCACATACTTGACAACTGTGAAATAAATGATGGGACAAGCATATGCTCCACTGTTATTGTTCAACTACACCAGGGGTCTCAAACATACAGTGTAGTTTCTACTGCCCATGTCATACAGTGTAGTTTCTACTGCCCGTGTCATACAGTGTAGTTTCTACTGCCCGTGTCATACACTGTAGTTTCTACTGCCCGTGTCATACAGTGTAGTTTCTACTGCCCATGTCATACAGTGTAGTTTCGACTGCCCGTGTCATACAGTGTAGTTTCTACTGCCCGTGTCATACAGTGTAGTTTCTACTGCCCGTGTCATACAATGTAGTTTCTACTGCCCGTGTCATATACAGTGTGGTTTCTACTGCCCGTGTCATACAGTGTAGTTTCTACTGCCTGTGTCATACAGTGTGGTTTCTACTCCCCGTGTCATACAGTGTAGTTTCTACTGCCTGTGTCATACAGTGCGGTTTCTACTGCCCGTGTCATACAGTGTAGTTTCTACTCCCCGTGTCATACAGTGTAGTTTCTACTGCCTGTGTCATACAGTGTGGTTTCTACTCCCCGTGTCATACAGTGTAGTTTCTACTGCCTGTGTCATACAGTGCGGTTTCTACTGCCCGTGTCATACAGTGTAGTTTCTACTGCCTGTGTCATACAGTGCGGTTTCTACTGCCCGTGTCATACAGTGTAGTTTCTACTGCCTGTGTCATACAGTGTAGTTTCTACTGCCCGTGTCATACAGTGTAGTTTCTACTGCCCCTGTCATACACTGTGGTTTCTACTGCCCGTGTCATACAGTGTGGTTTCTACTCCCCGTGTCATACAGTGTAGTTTCTACTGCCCGTGTCATACAGTGTAGTTTCTACTGCCCGTGTCATACAGTGTAGTTTCTACTGCCCGTGTCATACAGTGTAGTTTCTACTGCCCGTGTCATACAGTGTAGTTTCGACTGCCCGTGTCATACAGTGTAGTTTCTACTGCCCGTGTCATACAGTGTAGTTTCTACTGCCCGTGTCATACAGTGTAGTTTCTACTGCCCGTGTCATACAATGTAGTTTCTACTGCCCGTGTCATATACAGTGTGGTTTCTACTGCCCGTGTCATACAGTGTAGTTTCTACTGCCCGTGTCATACAGTGTAGTTTCTACTGCCCGTGTCATACAGTGTAGTTTCTACTGCCCGTGTCATACAGTGTAGTTTCGACTGCCCGTGTCATACAGTGTAGTTTCTACTGCCCGTGTCATACAGTGTAGTTTCTACTGCCCGTGTCATACAATGTCGTTTCTACTGCCTATGTCATACAGTGTGGTTTCTACTCCCCGTGTCATACAGTGTAGTTTCTACTGCCTGTGTCATACAGTGTGGTTTCTACTCCCCGTGTCATACAGTGTAGTTTCTACTGCCTGTGTCATACAGTGCGGTTTCTACTGCCCGTGTCATACAGTGTAGTTTCTACTGCCTGTGTCATACAGTGTAGTTTCTACTGCCCGTGTCATACAGTGTAGTTTATACTGCCTGTGTCATACAGTGTAGTTTCTACTGCCCCTGTCATACACTGTGGTTTCTACTGCCCGTGTCATACAGTGTGGTTTCTACTCCCCGTGTCATACAGTGTAGTTTCTACTGCCTGTGTCATACAGTGTAGTTTCTACTGCCCGTGTCATACAGTGTAGTTTATACTGCCTGTGTCATACAGTGTAGTTTTTACTGCCCATGTCATACACTGTGGTTTCTACTGCCTGTGTCATACAGTGTAGTTTCTACTGCCTATGTCATACAGTGTAGTTTCTACTGCCTGTGTCATACAGTGTGGTTTCTACTCCCCGTGTCATACAGTGTAGTTTCTACTGCCTGTGTCATACAGTGCGGTTTCTACTGCCCGTGTCATACAGTGTAGTTTCTACTGCCTGTGTCATACAGTGTAGTTTCTACTGCCCGTGTCATACAGTGTAATTTATACTGCCTGTGTCATACAGTGTAGTTTCTACTGCCCCTGTCATACACTGTGGTTTCTACTGCCCGTGTCATACAGTGTGGTTTCTACTCCCCGTGTCATACAGTGTAGTTTCTACTGCCCGTGTCATACAGTGTAGTTTCTACTGCCTATGTCATACAGTGTAGTTTCTACTGCCCATGTCATACAGTGTAGTTTTTACTGCCCATGTCATAAACTGTGGTTTCTACTGCCTGTGTCATACAGTGTAGTTTCTACTGCCCATGGCATACAGTGTAGTTTCTACTGCCTATGTTGACTGTGAGCAGAAACGCTCGGCTGCTCCCCACCACACTATCTGCTACGTCTTGACCACTGGGACGCTCGCTGGCTGTGAATGAACTGCATCAAGTCATGCTGTGGCTCCACATCCGTTGTATTGACTGTATATTTAGAATGAGCTTTCAAGAAGAGAGAGATAGAACGGCGTTAAGGGATTTCAGCCCAGAATATGACACATGAAGGACGCCGGTGAAGGACACGGATGCTCTGTCCAAACGGCTGCTCAAAATAGTTTGTATTCTGGCTGTTGGCTCTTGAGAAGACATGGCCGTGCTATTTCATGAAGCTCAAATGATACTTGTCATCTGCACGGACAAGTGTCTTCTCATGATGAAAATTTCTGCTGTCTGCTTGTCCTGTCATTGTCTTTTTGATTTCAAATACCCTCTAAAATAATATGTGTAACATCTCATCATGCCAGCTCTGTACTGTCTGCCCTGTCTGAAATGGTGCGGGAGCCATTTCGGGTCTTGTTGTTGTGAAAAAAAAAAAAAGCTTTCTATGATAGACTGAAGAAGAAATGCTATTTACAATGAAAGACTTTTGCTCTTTCTAGTGGCTGTTGAGTCCTATTGCCTTATGAACAATGGCTCAGTGCGGAGTGTTCTATGTCTTCCTACTGGTCAGGCATCAGCCAGTGTGCCTTTCTGTAGCAGCTCATAGTGTAATAACAGCTCATAATGTAATAATGGAATAACTTAGTACATTATTGGCTCAGCAATATAGCAACTCATAATGTAATAATAGTTCATACTTTTTTTTCCTTTGCCATTGCTGTGAGGTCAAAGTATGGTTAAGCAATGCTTTTGAAGTAATCCTATTGTTTATTAAGTATTATTACATAATGCACTTACGAGTTTATTATATTGAGTCAATTATTAGATTATGAACTTTTATTACTTTTAAGTTATTACATTATGAGCCGTTATTATTCTATACTGTAAGTTGCTACAGTTCTTCTACTAAATGCAAGTGAAGTGTCAGTTTGTGTTTATGTGTGTGTTTGCTCGTGTTGCTTTTGGTTTTAATTACTTCTCTTGCTTCACTCGGTCAACATCCTGGCAAATTGATGTGGGTGTGATGCATGATTCTGAAAAACTCCGGTATATTTTGCATGAATATTGCGAAATAATGCCTAATCAGGGCTCTCAAACTCATGTTTTTTATTTTTCACATTCGGTCTGTTTTGATCTCCAGTAACATGAAAACATAATAACTTAATAATAATGACAACTACACACTTTTGTCATTGTTATAATGCCAAAAATACTCATTAAATTCTGAAAATACTTCACAAAATAATATTCAGAAAAACATTGAGCCTCAACTTATCATTATATCCCTGAAATGTGGAGGGGATGTGATGGTTTTGCGTCCACTGCCACTGCTTCCGTGTAAGATCCTTCGGGTTAACGTGATAACTTTTGAACAGCATGAACTCATTTTTTTATATTTCGCATTTAATATATAAGTTTATCAATGGGTGAATTGGTGGCATCGTGTTTTGGGGATATACCTTTTGCAGTTGGAGATGACTGCACAGGCCTAGTTTGTCCATGTGTTTTATTATGGATAAGTTCTACAAAGACACTAAACTCTTTATAAGAGAAGCAGAAAATGGTTCAAATTGTGTAAAATTTTCTTCAGACATTTCAGGTTGTTCACATTAGTTCAGGTTTTTCACATTTTATTGTTAGAGGAGAGTTTGTAAATGTCAATATTTTCACAATTTAATATAATTTTTTGCAGTAAAACAATGACAAAAATGTGAAGTTGTCATCATTTATAGGCAAAGAAGAAACTGAGCTGAAAGTATGGAGTCATTTAACAGGTTATTATGCTCTTCATCCCACAGACCTAATTGGTGCCATTGGGGGGCCGCATTTGACCCCCGGGCCCCATGTTTGAGACCCCTGGCTTATAATGTGCTGTCCTCCTTTGACAAATGATGGTTTGACACTAAAATGCTGATGCATGATTCCAAGTTTGGGTTAAAGAGAGGGAAGCTCAGAAAGAAGAAAAGTAGTTAATGGCAGACAGTGACTGGCTGAAGTCAAGCTGAAAATATAAAGGAAAGTGCAAAAGAAGACAGTGGACAGACAAGGAGGGATTCCGACTGGAGGCCACAGCAGATAATGATGGTGAGAGAGCAAGAGACAGAGAAATTAGGCATGAAAGCACCACTAAGGGAAAAGGAGGCTTTCACCTCCAGGCCCATTCAAAGAGACAAAGAGTAGTCAGGCTACGCAGGCCATCTTTCTATCCATAATCACAGCTGTCTACTGGAGCCTAATGCGTTATGACGGCTGTGCTGGTTCTGGGAGAGCGGCGGGTGGATGTGGGTGGTGGTGAGCCACAGGAATAATGGCTTCAGTTAATCTGCTGTACAGGACATTCAGTCTCTAGGGACGTCATGTCAAGTAGCGTCACTGGATCGATAGTATCCGTAACACCGAGCCTTCTCCTACTGCCTTGTGTTCAAACCTCCCACCCACAGTTCACCGCATCCTCACCTCAACGTCTCCTCTTTTTTGATGTCGCTTTTGATCTCCTGAGTGTTGAACAAGTACAGGCGAAAGGATGATGGAGGCCAGACAACATTTTCTTTCCCTGAGCCGACGGACGGAGCGGCTAAAAATAGAAAATAGCTGCTTTCATCAAGGTGAAGGATTGGTTTTTGTCGGTGCGCAGGAGCCCGTCTCTGGCCCACTGTCCTCGTTGCCAAGATAGTGGAGTGCTATGGAGTCGGCGTGCAGCGGCAGAACATGCAGTGTCATCACGCTCCTGTGTTACAGCGATGGCCAGCAGTGTCAGTCAGCAGAGGTGGTACAGTAGAAGTACTCACATTCTGTTACTGCAGTAGAAGTACAGCTACTGGTGTGAAAAAAGTACAAGTACTGATTCAACTCCTTTACTTCAGTAAAAGTAAAAAAGTACAACTTCTAAATTGTAAAAATAGCCTACTGTTGGCCTGAAGGCCTTGTGTCCACTGTCGCACAAATGGAAAAAAAAAGTGTCAAAATGTATGAATCATCAACGAACGTGAGCAGCGTTCAACCTTAATGAGAGGCATGTGTGGTGTGAATTTGGTCATCCTCCATCAAAGCTGTCAAAAGTCACTGACAGTACAGTGTTCCCAAACGAATGCACGGACGGACGAACAGCATTTCTATGTCCCTCCAGCAGGGCAACGGTGGACAATAAAGTAAAAAGTAAAAATGCCTTTTTTTTTGCTATGGATAAAATAATACTTATTTAAGCAAGAAAAACCAGAAAAGTTTAAAACATATCCAAAAATAAAGCCTTTAAAAGTGACTTAGTGTGTAGATGATGTGTTTTATTGGATTATGGATTACCTTAGTGGGTATGGACAGGACATATAGGAAAAAGTCATAAATAGTAAAAATTAATTTAAAAATAAGCATAATCATGAGATAAAAAAATATAAACCATGAGATAAAAAATCAAATTATGAGAAAAAAAAAATCAGAATTATGAGAAAAAAGTCAAAAATATGAGGAAAAAAGTAAACATTTTGATAAAAAAGTAATGATTATGAGATAAAAATTCAAAAATATATAAGTCACAATTTCTGATTTACTGATTCCCAACCTATTTTTCATATTGTCAAATTTGTCTAGTTTGAAAAAGTAATGAGTCTATTCCAAGAATGTAAGGAGTATAAAGTACAGATATTTCTGTCAAAATGTATAAAGTGAAATGTTTCCAGAAAAAGAAATACTCCAGTAAAGTACAGTTACCTCCAAACTGTATTTAAGTACAGTAAAGGAAGTATTTGTACTTAGTTACTTCCATCTCTGTCTGTCAGCGGCTGAGACTAAAAGCTGCAGCAGCAACAACCAAATCCCGTAGGCCGGATGCGGGTGTGTGATTCCTGAGGCAGCACTTTGGCTTGGCCTCCCCCCTTTTCCGTCCCTTACCTCCCCCGGTCGCTCCTCCCGCATCGCTCACCACTCACTCCACAACCTGTGCTCTGACAGACAGTTGTCTGGCCTGGCTCTGACATTCGCTGTACACAGTGCCAGGCCCTCCGACACAGCGGCTGTCAATCAAACACACTAGTGAGGCACTCTCAGATGCGTTTGGACAAGGCCATGAGGATTTCTACTGTGCAGATTGATATTTACTGTGAGGAGGGGGCATGTTCTGCCCAGCCCTGGGGCTCGTGGGGCCTCAGGATGGAGCCCCTTCTGCACTCAGAGGTGGTCAAAGTATAAGTCCCACCAGCCAAACATATATATATATATATATATATATATATATATATATATATATATATATATATATATACATACATTGGAGTATATGTCACAGTTTTTTGGGGAAATTTATTGGTTAAAATCCAACAACAATAAGTAACATTTCATCTTGAAAGGCACTTTAAAATAATAAATGGAATAGAGAACAACAGGCTGAATAGATGTATGGTATGTTAATGTATGCTAACGCATGCTAACATAACACATTCAGCTAACGTTACATGACGCATGAACAACAAACTGAGAATGTGCCTGGTATGAGTAGGGAGGAGTATAAAGTACATATATTTGTAGAAATGTAAAGAGTGTAAAATATAGACTCGTCATCATCATCTGAACCCACTTTATCCTCACTAGGGTTGCGGGGGTCACTGGGGGCCTAATCCAGCTACAATGGGTGAAGGTGGGGTACGCCCTGTATGGGATGCCACTTTACACATACACTGAGCATATATAGACAAACAACCACTCTCACATTCACACCTATGGACAATTTAGATTAACCAATTAACCTATATATTGTGTAAAGTACAGATGTTTATATAAATGTAGGGAGTAAAAGTAAAAAGTTGCCAGAAAAATAAATACTCCAGTAAAGTACAGATACCTATAAAAAAATCCACTTAAGTACAGTAGTGAAGTACTTTTACATGGTTATTTACCACCTCTGCCTGCACTGATGCTGGGTGACTGTGGGAGTGGGAGTGGGTTGATTTCTCTGGGACACAACCAGATAAAGGAGGCAGACTTTGATCATGTGAAAATAAGGAAATTCTTTCCCCTTCGATTTATCCTGAGAAACTGAGAAGATGGATGCAATAAACTGTTTATTCTGTCAGTCTTGAGAAAAACACTGTTTTGGTCAATTTAAACTGTAGATTTGAATGGAAGTGTTTGAAAATATCTATCTATTTATCTATCTATCTATCTATCTATCTATCTATCTATCTATCTATCTATCTATCTATCTATCTATCTATCTATCTATCTATCTATCTATCTATCTATCTATCTATCTATCTATCTATCTATCTATCTATCTATCTATCCATCCATCCATCCATCCATCCATCCATCCATCCATCCATCCATCCATCCATCCATCCATCCATCCATCCATCCATCCATCCACTGTCATTATCTTTTCAGAAATACATGGGGGCACATGGCAGATGGATAAATTGCAGTCGACCAGATGTGAAAGTAGAACCTAAACAGTAACACCAGTGTTCATTCGACATCATGACGTCCATATTTGAGTCTGTGTTAAGGCTAAACCCACTGTGGATGAAGAGGCACTTTCATCCTCTTGTTATTTTTCCCACATTCATATCATAAGTGAGCGTGACTGGAACCACTGATCCAGGCTGATTTGGTAAATGCTTATTTTTGCACCTTGTCCTTATTTGTTCTGTTTCCTTTTTATTATACATATTTACAAAGGCATGTTGTTTCGTCAGTCTTAAAGAGAGGCTGTGCACTCAGAGGCGTGCAGCCCAATGCCAGATTGCCAGTGAAATCTATCAATTTACTTGAGCGAGCGTGATCGCATCATACTATAAACTATTAATTTCCATTATTGTAAATTGTTCAGTGAATGAAAGCAAACAGCTGAGTGAGTGGAGATGTGACACAACAAATATTATGTTCTCTGTAACTAGTTATTATGGATTTTGAAACTCTTTCAGTTTTTGAGTGTATTATATAAGCTTTCCACTGCTTAAAGGTGGGGTGGGAGATCTGTTTTTGGATTTTTTTTTTTACCATATTGCTTGAAAACCTCTTCATGATCCCATGTCACACACTGAAAATGACTGTTTGAAAAAGCTAATCATTCTACTGATCATCTTTCACAAGGACTTACGTTTAACCCTTTGCTGCATTCTGGTCAGTGCAGTGGTCAGTAGTTCTAATGGTCAGTCCAGTGGTCAGTAGTTCTAATGGTGAGTCCAGTGGTCAGTAGTTCTACTAGTCAGTCCAGTGGTCAGTAGTTCTACTGGTCAGTGCAGTGGTCAGTAGTTCTACTAGTCAGTCCAGTGGTCAGTAGTTCTACTGGTCATATCATTCATATGACCATTTCGTTCATATCATTACTGTAACTGGTCTGTTCTTAAACCTGATCTGCACTAACGTGTTTACCTGTAAATATATTGCTGCTGTTATTAGACTGTAATTAACAGTAATTAACAGTCTATTCTTAAAAAACTGCATTAAAATGTTTTATTTCATAGTGTTGTGATATTGTATTTTAAATACACGTTTCTTTTTCACAGGCTTTCCAGCTGAGTGGACATTTTTATAACTCCATAAAAAATGTATATATGTATATAAATGTATATATATTTCAATCACATTATTTTTTTCATTCTAAGGACGAATAAAAACACTTAGGAAAAAAATCTGGACTAACGTTCTCATAATTCATAAATCAAAGGGTTAACTACAAACAGAGACAAATGGAAGCTTAAATCAACCTGTAGTGTCTCTGTGTTGCAGTGTGGGCATTCTGCCAGTCGTCTATAAGCTGATCCAAAGCTAACTTGTAATCCCCAACCAGAGGTGTGTTTGGTGCAGGGGGGTGGCGGGTGGGGGGGCTGACAGGGGCACCAGGTCGCTACTTTGCGCCTGTATCTGTCTCCCAGCTGAGAAGGTGTTGAGGCGGTTCTACGGTAACGGGTCTGCTGGATGATTGCCAGTGCCGCACAGCAGCTCTCAGCATCTCCCAGCATCCTCTCTGCCGTAGCTGTCATACGCCGCCACCTGGGGCCGCCATCTTGACTTGTTTTGACGAGGCCGGCTGAGCAAAAGGAGGCACAGGGGCAGATGGTAGTGTTAAACTGGCGTGGAGCCGGGCATCCCTGTACATCAGACAGCAGGACGCTACCGTGACCCGGCCGCGGCTGCCAGATCTTAATTCTCATCATCCCACTGGAGATAGAAAAACTGAGGCCATGCCGACCTGGGCCCTAGAGAAGACAACTCAGCATTCTGGGTAATAACTGAGTCATTGATAAGTTCACAAGACTCACCTGCAACAACCACAGAGATAAGATGTACGGTTCTGGATTCATATCAGTGTGTTTGAGAGGTGGTTTCTTAATTTAACATCCACCCATGTCTCCTCCATAATGAGCAGCTACACTGTAAAAAAGTTAGTACATTTTACAATGAAAAACTACAAACCATGACAGTGGAAATGTGTACACTTTAAAAAGGATTTGATACTGTTTATTTGACACTGAATCACTGTGAACAAAGTTTATCATGACATACTTTTTTTTTTTTTTTTTTTTACATATTTTCACATGAAAAAATACATTAAACTACTCTTCTATATTTTTAAGTGGAAAAATTATTGAATTATGTATTAAATTCAATACTGTACTTTTACATGTATTTCTCGTTTCTTCTCATCATCTGAACCCACTTTATCCTCAGTAGGGTCATGGGGGTCTGTGGAGGCCTAATCCAGCTACAATGGGTGAAGGTGGGGTACACCCTGTATGGGATGCCAGTTTACACATACACTGAACATATATAGACAAACAATCCCTCTCACATTCACAACTATGGGCAATTTAGATTAATTTATCAGTTATTTGACTATCATTATATTAACACATTTTTTTCACAGTTTACTGTATATTCTGTTGTACTGATGATGACAACATGCTGCAGTATAACAAATACATGATTGTTTTTGCATGTATTACATGTAAAAAAAAATGCAGCCAGTAGTGCTGCTATGATACCGTGACAATAAAAACAAAATCATGTATATGGGGCTGTCCACATGTCGAAGTGTCCTTGGGCAAGACACTGAACCCTGGCTTAGACCTCCAGTAGGACTTACCAAAGACCTTAGAAACCTACTGGTGCATGAGTGTGTGTATGAATGGGTGAATGTGAGTCTAATGTAAAGCACCATGAAGGTGGAAAAGCGCTATATAAATGCAGTCCATTTACCATATATATATGTATATATATATTCAATATATATTACAATTACAATTTTGAAATAAGCGTAACATATATATATATATATATATATATATATATATATATATATATATATATATATATATATATATATATGAGATATAATTCCTCATTTAAATCCATTCTGTCTTAAATGACTGTGATTTTATTTCTTCTACTAAGCAGCATTTGCTAAAATACTAGCATTTTCGTCAAGCTTCATGGCACATCATGTTTTTTTAGTTGTCTTGCGAATTCTATCCAGTAATTTCTTCATTGGCAGATTTTTTTGCTCGACTGTACATTACATACAGTCATTTTGACCAGGTTTAGGAAAATGAGCCTTAATTCTAGCAGGACATTTTGTGCAGTGGAATTTCAGTCTTTTTCCAGACCAGCACTCTGCCAAACAACCTAATGCAGATCATTTTGTGCATCTTGGCTAAGTTCACATCCTATGCCTCTAAAACAAGCTTCCAAATGAGCTGTTTGATGGCATACAATTATGTCTGAAAAGTGTTAGAAGAATAATTTGATTGACCTGTAAGTCACTCTGTATAAAAGCTATAGTTTAATAACCTTGGGTATAATTTGCCTTCAGCCAACATGGTTAATAAATATTTCAAAAGGGTGGGTTTGTGCCTTCTCCCCTCTGGGGTCAACAATGAAATAATAAAAACAGGCCAATTAGATGGAAGGGACATTCAATATTTAACATTCCCTGATGTATTTACCCATAATAGTGTTAAAGTGACCTATTGCTCCACTTCCATCATGCTGTGCTGCTGCTGTGTTTGTTTTTGCTTCTTCCTCTTTGGCTCGGGGTGAAGGGGTAAAGCCACAACAGCTTTCACTGTGCAAAAAAGAAGATGGTTCAGAAAAAGTGGATTAATGTGTTGAGCGTCTATAGGATTAGTCAAAAGAGCACGGAAGCAGACGGCCTGAAGCTGTGCGGAAGGAAGTGCAAAGCCGGTGCATGCTATCACACAAGAACACGGTTCCGACCGCAGGCCAGAGCAGAAGTTCTGCAGCTCGTCAACAGTGAAGCAGCACAAGCACATCTCCTGTGCTGTACTCACTGCTGACATGACTTCATTAAAGTAGCACAGCCTTTCTTTAACTGCTTTAAGTTTAATTGGATCATTAGCAGATTTAATTACAGCCACAGCCCAATGTTTTCATTAAGTTTATACCTGCTTGAATATTAAAAGTTGAACAAAAATGAAGCAATTCATCAATGAGACACGAATTGGACGGATCATCTGCAGTCTGAACTGAGCATTGGATCAATTACTAAATGCGGCAGATGAACACAAGACGTACACAAAGTTTAAAATCATAACACAACTACTAATTACAAAACAAGCATTCTGGAATAAGATTGAAACTCCACTGCAAAAAAAAAAAAAAAAGTCCTGCTAGAATTAAGCCTCATTTTCCTAAATCTGGTCAAACTGACATATGTAGAGCAAAAAATAAATAAATCTGCCAAAAGGGTAAGAAAACAATGACTGGATACAATTCTTAAGACAATTAAAATCATGCCATAAAAGTCATTTAAGACAGAATGACGTTAAATGAAAAAATTTAGCCTCTGACTGAACTCATCTCAGCCATAGATGAAGAATGAATGCTAATGCTAATGCTAACCCTGGAGAATTTTATTAAAAGGAAAGACATTTTGGCCTTGCTCTCTTTAACCTACCTGTTAGCCCTGCTTGATATGTCACAGTAAAGAGTGATGGGATTGGTTTAAACTTCGACTCCACCTTCGACCTGTAGCAAACTGAGGCATTTGAGGGAGGTGGGTCAAGGAAATGGTTTGCCTTAACATGTTGGCCAGAGCCAATAGTTGGCAGAGCATGGGGACGTCCTGACACTGCACCCTCTGACTGAGATGTGTATAAGAATTTACAGTTTGAAATAAAAGTAACAGACAGAAAAAAAAATCTTAAAATAAGAATCTGATTCTGCTGATCGAGTTGAAAGTGATCGCTTCAATGGGGAATTTGATCCTTGTTCAAATTGAGCTCCCAGAGGGTGAGAGGTGGGTCCCATGAATGCAGCAGGACATGGGGTGTCAACAGAAATGAGGGCAACAGGAGGGGTACAAAAATAATAAAATAAGATAGATATTTTTCTGATGTCAGAATGTCTTGGCAACCTTTTCTTTTGTATTTAGAAGGAAAATAAGTCAAATTTTCAGAAATACTGTAAGGCTATGTTTCACTTTCTTTTTATTTTTTGCAGTTCAGAAAAAAAATAAGTGAGAATATTTTTTGAAAAGTGAAGTAAATATCAGAGGTGTGATGTGGATAGTGATGATGATGGTGTGTGATGTTTGCAGCTTCAGTACACTAATGGTGACATTTCTGAGTGAAAGGCTCTACTGATTATCAAAGGGTTGAGCTGTGATTGCTAACATCACTTCAGAGTGTGGAGAGAGTCAGTATCCTGGAAAATTATCACTTGAGCTGTGTCACTTTGCTGTGAAATATAACAGCTATTTTGAAAATCAACAGCTATTGAGGCTGTAAAACCCGTTTTAGTGGATTGTCAATAATCCATATACCCTCTGCTGACTTTGAGCAAATTTGATTGTATTTCAGATTTTCCCATGTTAATATTACACTCACACTGATACACAAAGACAGTTGAAGGACACATTAGAAAAAGGTACCATTGAAATCCATCTATTAGGACTACAGGACCAAATGTAAACACTATTTTCATCATTAAATCATATTTTGATAAAAAAAAAAAAAAAAAAACAAGATTTAGTGAAAAACAGAGGATATAAATAAAAAGAATCTGATGTCTGAAAAAAAAAGATTATTAAGATTAACGATTAATAACGATAAAGAATAAAGAGTTAAAGAAAGAATAAAGAAATTTGGATCTTTTTGCTGAACTATGCTGATAGACAGACAGACAGACAAAGACACAATCCTACTCTATCACTTAAATAAAAAACAAACAGACTGTAAACAGCTCTAAGATAATAAAAAAATCCTCAGAATAAGTTATGATTAAAACAAGCAGAGTTAAACAAGATAAAATCAAAGTTATATATACAGTTATATATACATTCTACCTCCTAAAAACGCTTCCTTTTAACCTGAAGTAACAACAAATCAACTCCAAAATGTTTGTAAATGTGACTCGGTTACTGATGGAAAAGTCAGAAGTTTAACAACTGCCCCAAAATGCTGAATTTCCACAAGCTAGGTGTTGTTAGCATCATCCCATCCCTGTGCTATGTGCCTTCTTTAGTGCTCAGGTGGAGTTCAAAGTGTGTCCACCTGAGTTGATGACCTCCACTCCCCTTCTTTAAAGGGATAGTTCAGTATTTTTCACATTCATTTGTATGGGATCAGCGTCTTTACTCTGGTGCACCGCCAGTGACTTACCCCCAACAGTGTCCTGTGAGTCAAGTTCTGGTCCGGCGAAAGTAGTCCCGGCAGGTTTCCTGGGGTCAACAAAATAAAACGTGTTTCTTCTCAAAAAAATATGCATAACAAACCCATCATGGAACAAAAACAAAAACAAAAACTACTTTCTCTCAATGGCGATCAATGCGCGTTGTCACTTCTAACAGCTGTGGACCTTAACAAACTACTTTCATCAGTTGTTCGACAGTGTTAACAGTGACAATGTGGATTGATCACTATTAGGTCAAAGCAATTACAAGGTATACAAATAAATCACTCATTCAAACACATATTGTTTTGAGAAGACACACATTTTATTTTGTTGACCCCAGGGACAACCTGCCGGGACAACCTGCCGGGACAACTTTCGCTTTGACCAAAACCGGACCAGAACTCTACTCACAGGACACTGTCGGGGGTAAGTCAGTGTGGGCACAACAGAGTAAAGACGCTGATCCCATACAGATTCATGTGGAAAATAGTGAACTATCCCTTTAACTCATTAATGTTAGCGCTGGGGCCACGCCCACCTGGGGGTGGGGGGGGGCACATGCTGAGGTGATGCTCTTACTGTTGTGATGAAAGGATAAATGGCTGCTGGTGGCTGATGGCACGGAGGCGGCCCACTAAGCAGAGCCGGCTGGAAGCAGGGTGGGCGGAGCCTCCCCAGCTGGGCACCCCAGCTGTTGTTCATGTTCTGAATGTGGCTCTGCTCATTTCTACTGTCCAAACCAAAATGATTTGGCTGTCACCTGCTAGGGCTGTGTTTGTGAAACACCAGGTCCATCCAGCTGAATGTGTGATTGCCATTCAGCTCACACTCTGGAGCTCACTCACTCTGCACACAGATGAGGAGCAGGGGCGTCACAGCCATTTAAAATGTGGGGGTGTTCTAGGTTGTGGCACATGAGCAAAATATTCTGAATCTATCATCGGAAAATTAACAATTATCCATTAAAGGTTACATTTTTATATTAAAAAAGTAATATATGGCCGAAAAAAATTACAAAAATGTGTTTTTCCTCAATTAAATATTTCTTCAATTCATAAGTTAAAATTCTCAGATAAAAAAAATCTAAATTATGAGCTAACAAAATTAAATTATGAGATAAAAAAATAAAAATTATGAGATAAAAAATAAAAATGATGAGATAAAAAAAACATTAATTTGGATTTAAAAAATGCGACACTAAGCATGTCAGGGGAGACGACTAAAAATATGTTCCTCAGGAAGAACATCACTGAAAAAAGTTTGAGAACCACTGGCTTAGGGTATATGTCACAAACCAAGACATAGTTTAGTTAATTTAGTTTAATAACGGCAACATTTCTCATTACTTACTGGTTGATGACTGTTTGCTAACACCTGTTTACATTTCGGCCGGCGAACTGAGGTGGTATACCGTGGTGCCGCCCGGGTGGGTAAACAGTTTAAACCATAGATATTGTAACAGTCCTGCAATGTTATTGATGTTTGTTTGGTGTGATTGCAGCTGACAGTAACTGTTTGTTCTGAAATAAAAAGTAGGTGAGACCAACTCTCCGTCTGTGTCCTGGATCCAGTGAATGATACACTATATAAACTCAGGAAAAAGGAGTATAAGGTAGATATTTATGGAAAAAATGGGATTAAATATAAAAAGTTTTCAGAAACATACATACTAAAGTGCAGTATATATACCTTAAGAATGTAGTTTAGTAGAGTAATGAAGTACTTTTACTTGAGCACTCCTCATCATGGGTGTCGCACCCGTGGGGGATGGGGGTGTTGCGACACCCATGATGAGGAGTACTCAAGTAAAAGTACTTCATTACTCTACTAAACTACATTCTTAAGGTATATATACTGCACTTTAGTATGTATGTTTCTAGATATTAACAAGTAGATATTTTTCCATAAATATCTACTTTATACTCCTTACATTTATATAAATATTTGCACTTTTTTTACATTCTCAAAATACAATAGCTCCTTTTTCAAACTAAACCGATCTGACAGTAATAAAAATAAGTGGAGGAGAGAAACTGTGACTTGACTTGACGTGACTATATTATAATTATGACTTTTATCTCATAATTATCCAGTTCGTATGTCACATTTAGGACTTTTTATCTCGTAATTATTACTTTTTATCTCAATTATGCCATTTTATCTCATCATATCAAGTCTTTTTCTCATAATTATGCATTTTTAAAATCTCAATTATGAACCCCCCCCCCATTTTCCAAAACTACCATGACCCAATCACACACATTGTCTACACAGTATAACCCACTTTTACGTCATTATTTTTTGAGTTTTTTTAAACATTTATGATTTTTCCTGCTTAAATAAGTATTTTTCATCAATGGCACAAAAAAAATACAATTACTTTTGTGCTTTGTTATAATTGAGAAGTACTTTTACTTGAGTAAAGGAGTTGAATCAGTACTTGTACCAGAGTACTTTTTCACAACAGTAGGTGTACTTGTACTGCAGACAGAATGGGAGTACTTTAACCACCTCTGGCTCTGCACATCTTCTGCTGCTCCACAAACCTTCACTGACCAAAAACAACATTAAGAATTTAGCTTTTTATTTTCAAAAATGACTTCTTTGTTTTAAAAAATTGCCCAATTTCTTTGAGGAGGCACTTAACGTTTGCATTGCATCGTATAATGTGTAACATTATTTTCAGCGTGTGCTGCAGAAGGTCTTTAAAAACCTCTTATTTGTATTTCTTTTGGCAACAGGAAGGCTGTAATTTAACTAGAATGCCAAGTTATTTCCACCACTTTACTCTGCTCTTATTATGCTTTTATGAGCAATTCCCAACGTTATTGTGGGAGTTGGTCAAGTAATTACTTCCAATCGACTGCCTCTGGAATATTATTCATTTTGATGCAGTTCCTTGGTGAATTTTAGAAAACGTCTCCTGTTGGATTAATATAATTATTGTGTTTAAATGTAATTTTAGAAGAGCTGTCCCACTTCAAATTATTTACATTACAGTTCATTTTCTTGTCTTTCTTTTGCTCCTGGCACTGACAGAATAGAATAGAATAGAATAGAATGGAATGGAATAGAATAGAATGGAATGGAATAGAATAGAATAGAATAGAATAGAATAGAATAGAATAGAATAGAATAGAATAGAATAGAATAGAATAGAATAGAACAGAGTCTTCTTCCATTTTTCCTACATTTCCTGTCCATATCCATTAAACTAAGACCAGAGACATCATCTACAGAGTAAACTCACTTTTAAAGGCTTTATTTTTGGCTACTTTTGAAACCTTTCAGATTTTTTTTGGTTAATTAAGTGTTATTTCATTCATGGCAAAAAAAAGCAGTTTCACTTTTTTACTCCATTACAATGAAGAAGTTGTACTTCTTTATTTTTACTTCAGTAAAGCAGTTGAATCAGGACTTGTATTTTTCACACCAGTAGCTGTACTTCTACTGCAGTACATAATGGGAGTACTTTGACCACCTCTACTCATATTTATGATTTTATCTTATAATTCAGAATTTTTATCTCACAATTTTGGGTTTTAATGTCATAATTATGCTCTTTTTTAAAAAAAATATCTCATAATGATGACTTTTTCCATTTTTCCATAGTTTTCTGTCCATACCCACTATACTGAGTAACAGTGATAGCATAGAGTAGATTGCATTAGAATAGAATAGAATAAAATAGAATGTGATAGAATAAAACACAATAGATTAGATTAGAATAGAATTGATTAGAATACAGTAGATTTGGTTAGAATAGAATAGAATAGAATCGATTAGAATAGAATAGATTTGGTTAGAATAGAATAGAATAGTTTAGATTAGAATAGAATAGAAGTACTTTATTGATTCCACAAAATTCAGTTTCTTATCATTTGTTGAAGAGTTCATTATCTTTCCATTTTCATTTGTCACTTGTTTGATGTGTGGGTGACCTTTGACCCCAAGTCCTTCAGTTTGTGACCTCAGTTTACATCTCAGTGTTGTGCATGTAGGTGTAAAGGTACCGTCACTTCAAGATAACAACACATTATGTAAAGATGCTTGGCAGTAAACCATCCTTCTCCACATTTCCATACATTTGCATTATTGTTGAGTGTTGGTAAGTGGGGCATTGGAAAGTTGAGTGTCCTTGAGGCCAGTGTTTTTGAGCTGTCAAGGAGAAACTGCTGTTCACATCCCATTTGTTTCTTCTTTTTCTCTTTTAATGAAAGAGGAAGACATCCCTCATCAGATTGTTAAAATACTTGGAGGCGCTAAAACACACTTGACACCCTGGGAGTCTGTTTTCCTAACTGTCTGGCTCTTGCATGTTCTATACCGTTGACAAGCTGTTTGAACGTCTTATAGTGTGTGCAGTCAACACATGCTTTCACTAGACACAAATAAGCTTCACTAGGAACACTCTAATATACAAAGACCTGTGAGTGCTTTGAATAAAAACAGCTACACTCAGAAGAAAATGTGGACAGTATCCTTTATATGTGAAGGATTTATTTAACCCCCTATAGGACTTATTAAAGAAATGTCTAATATATATATATATATATATATATATATATATATATATATATATATACCTTTGATTTTAAGGGTATTAAGGCAGAAAATAAATGTCCTATGCACCTTTATTTTGGGATACTATCATTTATAAATTACTTTGTACCGTTAGGGTATATACTTGTAGTTTATTTTTTTTCTCCTGAATTGTTAATATATTAGAACAATGTCTTCATTATCCATGAACGTATTTGACTGAAAAACACTGAGAACATTTCATTTCAGAATGATTCTAAAATCATAAAAAATACATACAAATATTCATGTTAGTTCTGAATTCTGAAAAATTGATGAAGATAAGGTTGAATGGACGACTACAAATGAAATGTGGTTCAAGAGGCCACAATTAAGTCTCATTATTTTCTGAGTGAAGTAGGATTTGTAGATTTCTTCAAATGAAATGAATAAAATAGTTAAATACAAAACAGTTTAGTCTATTAAGTAATTTTATATTGGTGATTTACGTGTGTTTTATTGTTTAAAAATGACACTACTCATGCATATGACCGAATATGTACTCTTGTCTCCTGTACTTCCTTCTTGCAACACATGACATCAGGATTTTAAATAATCTTTTATTTTATTGGTTAGACAGGATTTTAGGTGATACATTTATGGTACAATATGATTGGTTAGAGTTTTGTGTGCGTTTTTAAAGCGTTATTTATACATGACATAGTCCTATAGAGGGTTAATGTCAGGCATATTACTAGGAATATGTTTTTTTTTAATTATTATTATTATTTGTAACTTAATAAAAAGCAGTGTATTTCAGCTTCAGCCGTTGTGTTTCTGGTTTCCAAGGTAACAACTCCAGGCAGAACGTGTTCAGATGATAATTGTGTGGCAAATCTACACTAAAGCCATAGAAGTATGGCTTCCATGAAATTAATGAAAGCGTCTCCATTACTACTGTTGGCACTAGTGCTCAGTTGGCAGCATTATTGTACTGGTCATGTCGCCATAGAAACAGCAAAACAGGAGCATTGACATCCAGCTCCTTTCAGTAGATTCAAATAATCAGAGATAAAGTCACTACTAATTTATTATTGATCTAAACAAACCTTTATAAAAATGAAAAGTCATTGATATTCTTTTCCACATGACAGAAAGCAGGAAAGTTAACAAAGTTGTTGGAGGATAAATCAATTGGATCAGAAAAGACACTAAAAGAAAACTGAATAAATACAAAAGAAGAGGAAGGTGAATTAAAAAAAAAAACCTCCTGTAGCAACCCATAATGTAATAACTTAATTGTAATAAAGGTTTATAATGTAATAATCGACTCATAATGTAATGAAATAATAAGCACATAATTTAAAAAGTTATTACATTATGAGCTCAGCTATATACCAATATCAATCATAATGTAATAACATTGCATAGTGTAACAATGCCTTAATAAACTATAGGATTGTTTAAAAATGACTGAACCATAGTTAACCTTTGACCTTACATCAATGGCAAAGGTTAAAACAATGGTGATAATGCAACTTTTCTCATAGTATAAACTGCGTGGCACGGTGGTCCAGTGGTAAGCATGGTGGTACAGTGGTTACCACGATGGTCCAGTAATTAGCACAGTGGTTCAGTGGTTAGCATGGTGGTCGAGTGGTTAGCACCATGGTCCAGTGGTTAGCACAGTGGTCCAGTGGTTAGCACGATGGTCCAGTGGTTAGCACAGTGGTCCAGTGGTTAGCACCTTGGTCCAGTGGTTAGCACGATGGTCCAGTGGTTAGCACAGTAGTCCAGTGGTTAGCACTTGTGCCTCACAAACAGGAGGTCCCTGGTTCGATTCCAACACCAGACCTTTCTGTTACCTCAGTTAGCTTCTTAGCTAACATGAAGCTAACATGTCAACATTACCTGTGTTGTGCTACAGTAGCAGCAAAGCTGGACAATACGACCAACCTGTTTATTCACCTCAAACACCAGTATGAAGAAACTGTACGAAACAAGACCCCTGAAAATGCATGTCCAAAAATACAGACATCTATAACGGACACTATGGCCAAACAGCAATAATTATCAACTAAGCTTACTGATAATAATAATAATACTAATAAGAATAAGAATAAGAATCTATCTATCTATTTATCAATATATAATAATATTACACTTAATAAGCGGCTAAATTAATGGTTCACAATAGTTCAATGATAGTTCAATAGTTAAATATTTTGTTATGCAAATTGAAAGTATGCAAATATTGGGTTTGAGTTAATTTAACAAAATTTTTAAAAATCATGCAGAGAATCGTGATATAAATTTTTATATCAAGAAAACCGTGATCCACATTTTTCCCAGAATCGTGCAGCACTAGTTTACATCTTCTCCCCGTGTCTGCGTGGGTCTTTCCAGTTTCCTCCCAAACACATGCACTGATGGGGCAGGTCTCCCTTGAAAAAGAGATCATTGATCTCAAGGGGACAGACCTCGGTAAATAAATGTTAAATAAAATAAAATAAATAAATAAATAAATTCTATTATGAGCTGTTATTACATTATAAGTTCTGAGTTAACAATGTAATAAGTTATTAAATTTTTACATTATACACATAGATATTATTATGTTATGTGTTCATGATTTTATCACAATACAAGTTACTACACCTCCTGATAACTATACATTGCAGAGCTAAGGAAGAATACTGTAGAACTAGGGATTTTAGAAAGAAAATGTGTGTAACATGAACTGTATTTCAGTGTGTTCTTCATGGGGACACTGTGTATTTATGAACCAAATAAATCATCCTCAAGACACAATCTGTAGATTATTTTAACGGGAGACATTTGTCTTTGATGCATTTGTATTTAAGGGAGGACCACACCAATACTTTCCACACTGACATTTTTCTAATAAATGTGGCCCACTGTGCTTTTTTCCCCTTTTTTTTTTTTTAGTTTTCTGCAACACAATAAAGCCTCTAAATCCATTTCCAGACCCCTCCCTGCAGCCCCTGATAGCAAAAGTAAACAAAATTTAATTCTGTCAGGCTATTCCTATGGGAGAAGTGTACAGGACTTTTAGCAGAACTGCAGTAAAAAGCCAAATGTCTGCAATAGTTGATCCTGCAGTGTGTGACAGGATTCCCCTGCTCCACATCCAACATGATCACAGCTTTGATTGCACACGTCGTCACTGCTCAAAAGGCTGGTGTCCATTTTCTTGCAGTTCCCATGACTGTTGCTGCTGCTGCTGTTATTGGTTGGAAGAAACAATCAGTGTGGCAAAGACAGGCACAAGACCTGGGTCTGTAGTTCAGTACAAATGTTTTAATTAACTGAAACAATGTTCAATCCATTCCTGGGGACACGGGTAGAAACACAGTGAGAGCAGAAGCTGTAGCTGTGGTCAGGCTGTGTGTGTTTGGATGCAGCTCTGACTCATATGAATGCCTTCACTGCTTGTCTAAAACTTCCAGATTATAATGAATACACATTCAGCTGCATTCAGAAAAAGTTTGACCATTGTCTACTTAAAACCCCTTGTGTAGAAATTTCCATAGTGTTCCTTATAATAATCATTCACTTTACTGATTAAAATGGAATGAAATAGTTCACAATCAGTCAAGAGATCACACTTTTCGATCATTTTTAACCTATAAAAACCCATCTAAATATACACTATATTACTAAAAGTATTCGCTCACCTGCCTTGAAATACACTCATGACATCCCTCTCTTTATCCATGGAATTTAATATGACATTTCTGTATTCTACAAGTGTGTGTGTGTGTGTGTGTGTGTGAGAGAGAGAGAGAGACTTTGGATATTTTCATGCTGCCAAGTTTGTGGGAACAGTAGTGCATAAAGTAAGGTCCATAAAGACATAGGTGAGAGAGTTTGATGTGGATGAATTAGACAGTCCTGATGTCAACTCCACAGAACACTTTTAGGATGAATTAGAGCACAAACTGAGAGCCAGGCCTTCAGTCCAACATCAGTGTGTGATCTCACAAATGCTTCTGGGAGGAATGGTCCCATAAACACACTCCTAAACCTTGTGGAAAACCTTCCCAGAAGAGCTGAAACTATTGTAGCTGCATAGGGTGAACCCATACCACTGTATGAATTAAGAATGGGATGTCAAGTTCATGTGCAAGTCAAGGCAGGTGAGACAATACTCTTGGTAATATAGTGCACATAAGGCTAAACTCAGAGACACCGCCATGTTTTTCTGTAAATGGGCCGAAAGAGGACAAAAGTTTAAATAGGATAAACAGGACTAATGCATTGGGTGTAAGCATAGGTGGAGGGAGAAAAAGGGGCGCTGTTCCCACTGTGGAGTATTTACAGTAGACAAATGAGTAGAAGAAGAAGAAACCAGAACACCGAGGAGTGAAATCTGACTGAAAACTAGCAAGTTACGTGAAAATATTGGAAGAAAACAAATCATAGATGTGGGTCAAATCATCACGGAGAAAAAACACGACGAAACTATTAAACTGATGATCGATGGTGACAGAAAACTGGTGTTTATTCCAGATAGAAGAAGGTGGAGGTGTACAGAAGGAAGCCTTCGCTTATGTATATTTAGACAGGTTATTACAGTTTAAAAGTGATCAAACAGTGTGATCTTTTGACTGATTGTGGACCGTTTCATTGCAGTTTAGTCAGTAATGTGAATGATTATTATAAAGAACACTATGGAAAATTCTACAGAGAGAAGTGGGGTGGGGATACCCATAACCCACTAGTATGTAAATATTATAAAATCATAACGGTATCATCTTATATATTGAGTATAAACATGGCCACCTTAGCATCAGTTTGGAGCCCCTTTTCCTTTTTCAGGTGACACCAGCACTGGAAAGCCATAGCGATTACCACCCTTGTCCTGTTCTGTTTTTCGGTCAGCTTCCTCATGGCCGTAGCTTTTTCAAACACAGTTTTTATTTTGGTTTTGCTCCCGGTTGTCGTCTTCTCTGCCAAAGCTGTTCATGTGAATATGCAGAAGGGGGAGGGAGGGGTGGGGGGGTTGTGATGGACGTATCAGCAAATCAATCAGTGTAAAGATAATCAGTACAATGATTGGCCAGTTTTCCTCTAGTTCCACCCTCTCGACTGGACTAAAACAGTATTTCAAGCTATTGATTTACATTTAAACATTTAAAGTATGGGACTATGTCCTTTATAAATGACACTTTAAAAAAATAACACAAGCCTCTAACCAATCACATTGTACGATACATTTTAAAGAATTTAGAATGTAACTAACTGCACTGCTTTTGATTTTTGTGGAGGTTGAACCACATTTCATTCGTAGTCGACCATTCAACCTTATCTTCATCAACTTTTCAGAATTTATAGCTAACATGAATATTTTTATGTATTTTTTAGGATTCTAGAATCATTCTGAAATGAAATGTTAAGTGTTTTTCAGTCAAACATTTTAATGGATAATGAAGACACTGTTCTTTTATCAATTGTTTTTTACATTAAGAATTCACAAAAACCCCCAAAAACAAAACTATATATATATATAGCTTAGTGGTCTACACCACTGACTTTGGTGTGGAAGGTTGCCGGTTCGAATCCCAGGTGTGCCCTTAGGCAAGGCACTTTACGCTATACATGCCTATACCTCACGATGAGCGATACAATAAATAGAGTCATACCGGCTCGGACGGCGCCCGGGACAACAAGGTCCGCGTTAGGGGTTGAGGAACCAGGACACCCTGATGTTAAATTGGCTACTGGAACAAGACATTCATGGAGCAGGGCAGAGAACATGGTACTGATGGAGTGTTACTACGGGAGTAACCCCAGTGAGAGAGGGTACATGCAGAGGATGTGGGAGAAATGGTTACTTCGAAACCCCACATCCTCACTGACTAAGAAACAGCTCCTAGCTCAGTGTTCGAATATCCGCAATAAGAGGTTGCTATCACAGCAACCAAGATCAATGAGGTACAGCGTTGTACCTCATCCACGGTACAAAGATGCTACGGCAAGGGGGAGCCAGGACGACAGGTCAGCTTGGGGGTGGTTTCACCACCACCCCCAAATATCGAGATTGGGTACCAAGCCCCAGAAAGACTAAACACAAGGGCAGCTGACCTGAGAAAGAGAATCATGAAATCCTGGGGGAACACAACTACCTGCTTGCCAAGGCTAAAGAACAAAGTACCAGACCAGTCTCTACTGGAGGACCTGAACACTGCACTGCAAACTGCCCCTACCACTACCATCACTGAGACCAATCAGCTGATGTATGCAGCAGCAACCGTAATCCTTGAGATGCTTGGCTACAAGATGAACAGCCAGAGCAGCCAGAAGGTTGCCCCATGGAGGAGAAGGCTAGAGGCAAAGATCATGGCAGCACGGAGAGAAGTCAGTGTTTTAACAGAACTAAGCAGAGGTGTGAATCTGAGGAAAGAACTGCCCAAGAAATACAACAAACTGTCCACAGCTGAGGCACTGGAGACTGCTAAGCAAAGGCTCACAGCACTAGCTACCCGCCTAAAGAGATACACAAGAGAGGTAGAGGCCATAAACCAGGAATAAACCAGGTGTTCTCCACCAACCCAGCTAAGGTCTACTCTCAATGGCAGGGGGGCAAGGTGACAACAGACCCACCTAGGGCTGAAACTGAGCAATACTGGAAGAGCATCTGGGAGAAGGAGGCAACACATAACACCAATGCCCAATGGCTGACAGACTTACAGGCAGAGCACAGCCAACTCCCAGAACAAGACCCAGTAGTCATCACACTAGCAGACATCCAAACCAGAGTGTCCAAAATGAAGAGCTGGACAGCACCAGGGCCCGACATGATTCATACCTACTGGCTTAAGAAACTGACAGCACTAGCAGCACAGATGAACCAGCTGCTGATATCGGGAAACCACCCAGAGTGGCTAACCCAGGGCCGGACAGTCCTCATAATGAAGGACCCCCAGAAGGGAACAATACCATCTAACTACCGGCCTATAACCTGCCTCAGCACCACATGGAAGCTTCTATCAGGCATCATAGCGACTAAGATGAGTAGGCACATGGAGCAATACATGAGCAGAGCACAGAAAGGAATAGGCAACAACACCAGGGGAGCCAAACACCAGCTACTGGTTGACAGGGCAATTGCCCGAGATTGCAAGATGAGGAACACCAACCTGTGCACTGCCTGGATTGATTACAAGAAAGCCTATGACTCAATGCCACATACATGGATACTGGAATGCTTAAAACTGTATAACATCAACAGGACACTAAGAGAGTTCATCCAGAACTCAATGAGGCTGTGGAAGACAACTCTGGAGGCCAACTCAAAGCCAATTGCACAGGTGAACATCAGATGCGGCATTTACCAAGGAGATGCTCTGTCCCCCCTGCTGTTCTGCATAGGCCTAAACCCCCTCAGCCAGATCATCTCAAAGAGTGGCTTCGGATACCAGTTCCGAAGTGGAACATCCATCAACCACCTCCTCTACATGGATGACATCAAGCTGTATGCCAAGAATGAGCGTGACATTGATTCCCTAATTCACCTCACCCGGATCTACAGCAAAGACATTGGGATGTCATTCGGACTAGATAAATGTGGGCAGATGATATCTAGAAGAGGAAAGGTGATCACAACTGAAGGGGTTGACCTACCTGAAGGGAATATCACAGATGTGCAGGAAAGTTACAAATACCTAGGGATCCCACAGACAAATGGTAATCATGAGGAGGCAGCTCGGAAGTCAGCCACAGCCAAATACCTACAGAGGGTAAGACAGGTCCTGAAAAGTCAGCTGAACGGCAAAAATAAGATCCAGGCCATTAACGCCTATGCCCTGCCAGTAATCAGATACCCAGCTGGGATAATATCCTGGCCACTGGAAGATATACAAGCCACTGATATCAAGACAAGGAAACTCCTTACCATGCATGGAGGGTTCCACCCCAAGTCCAGTGTCCTGAGGCTGTACACTAAGCGAAAGGAAGGGGGCCGAGGACTAGTAAGTGTCAGAACTACTGTCCAGGAGGAAACGGCGAACCTCCAGGAATACATCAAGAAAATGGCCCCCAATGACCAACTGCTAAGTGAATGCCTCAGGCAACAAAAGCCCAGTAAGGTCGAGGAACCAGAGGGACTATCATGGAGGGACAAACCCTTGCATGGCGTGTACCATCGACAAATTGAGGAAGTGGCTGATATGGAAAAGACATACCAGTGGCTGGAAAAGGCTGGACTAAAGGACAGCACAGAGGCGCTACTCATGGCTGCACAAGAACAAGCCCTGAACACCAGAGCAATAGAGGCCGGGGTCTACCACATCAGACAGGACCCCAGGTGTAGGCTGTGTAGAGAAGCCCCTGAAACAGTCCAGCACATCACAGCAGGGTGTAAGATGCTGGCAGGCAAGGCATACATGGAGAGGCATAACCAGGTAGCGGGCATACTGTACAGGAACATCTGTAAAGAGTATGGACTGGAGGTCCCAGGGTCAAGATGGGAGAACCCCCCAAAGGTGACAGAGAACAAACAGGCCAAGATCCTGTGGGACTTCCAGATCCAGACTGACAAGATGGTGATGGCCAATCAGCCTGACATAGTGGTGGTGGATAAACATGAGAAGACAGTGGTGGTGATAGATGTAGCAGTCCCCAGTGATAGCAACATCAGAAAGAAAGAACATGAGAAGCTTGAGAAATACCAAGGGCTGAAAGAAGAGTTAGAGAAAATGTGGAGTGTGAAGGCAACAGTGGTACCAGTAGTGATCGGAGCATTAGGGGCAGTGACCCCCAAGCTGGGAGAATGGCTCCAGCAGATACCAGGAACAACATCAGAGATCTCTGTACAAAAGAGCGCATTGCTAGGAACAGCTAAGATCCTGCGCAGAACCCTCAGTCTCCCAGGCCTCTGGTAGAGGACCCGAGCCCGAAGGAGACACCGCCCACGTGGGGCGAGAGGAACATTTTTTTTTTTTTTTTTATATATATATATATATATATATATATATATATACCACAAAATAAAGGACAAGGGTCAGCATAGGAAAGTTACCTTAGTGCTTAATACACCTCTATTCAAAGATGATGTTTTTTTTTATTTTTTTTTATGAATTTTATTAATAAGTGCCATAGAGAGTTAAATCCAAAATAATGAAATTATTAGTTGAATTATTTTGGATTTACTCCAGATTTAGCACATGTTGAGTAAATCCAAATCTATGTTAGGGGGAAAACTGTCCTATATTTACTAGTTATCTGGAAGAGAGGCCATGAAACATAGACATGCTCAGTGGCTGTGCATTTCTACACAATAAAATTGAACAATCAATATTAAGTGGGTATACGGCAATATTACGTGGGTATATGGCAATTTTAGGTGGGTATATGGAAATCCCCCAACTTTTCTGGTGGGTAGATGGCGTATACCAGCCTGTCACATAGACTACACCACTGCAGAAATGTATAATAATAAATGAGTATTTAAATTTAAAGATTTTCTCTCCTCGTAGTGATTGGAAATACCACCATCCCCAAACCATCTTCAAATACTGGCGGTATTTGAAGCTAAAGTGTTTTTCATAGTCTCCTGAAGAAATATACTCCTGGGTGTCTTTATTGGTGTTTTAATCAAGTCTAACATTTTATCGATTTGAGCGAGAGGCATTTCATAAAGCGGCCAGAGCAGGTTGGCAGTGTGTACCTTCAGCTCAACTTTTCTATTGGAAAACACAACAGCAGCTCCCTTTGTTTCCTTCTCCACAGTAAGGATGACAGTATTTCACCGCATTATTCTTCCCAGGATCATATTTCATCTTGGTAATTAACAAACACAGTCAGAATTACAGCAGAAAAAGGTTGGGGACTACCTGTGGTAACGCTGCCGGCACTTTCTGTCTGTGTTTGTCTCATGAGATTGATGAGAATTTTCACTCCATTATTCAGTCTCCATTAACATCTCCATTCTTATCTGCAGGAATAAACAGAATTGTGGCTGAAAGGCTTCCGTCTCAGCATCAAATGTTTGCTCACATGTAATTCAGGGAACAATACTGCGCATTAATTACACTGGCAAATGAAAACCTCTGATATTCTGCAGATAGTTTAGCTTTCTTTACCATAATCCTGCAGATAAAACATCATATTATCTGTTTAATGGTTTCTTACCTGTGCCATTGTCCTCATATTACATCATTTTTCATCCATCTTACTAAAGCAGGGGTCTCAAACATACGGCCCAGGGGCCAAATGCAGCCTACCAAAGGTTCCAATGAGGGCAAAAATACCACAGTCAAGGCTGTTGATCTGATTTTAGTTGAGGTTCCACATACAGACCATTATTGAGCCATGGGGCAGTTGGTAGAGCAGGTCGGCCATTAACTGAAGGGTTGGCGGTTCGAGTCATTGGGCCTTGGGCAACAAACCTTATCATCCTTGCCTCCAGTGTCACTAACACTGGTGTATGAATGTGTATGAATATTCAGTGGTCGTCGGAGGGACCGTAGGTGCAAAATGGCTGCCAAGCTTCTGTCAGTCTGCCCCAGGGAAACTGTAGTTACATATGTAGTTTACCACCACCAGAGGGAGCATGTAAGAGTGAATGAATAATGGATCAATAATATAAAGCTCTTTGGGTGCCTTGAAAAGCGCTATATGAATCTAATGCATTATTATCTACAGTCAAATAACAGAAGAATAACCTACAAAAAGAATGACTCCATATTTTCTTCTCATTTTGATGTGAAAATAATTTACATTGTGCCCATAAGCCATGACAACTTCAACTTTCTATCTTTGTTATAGTGCAAAAAATAACATTAAATTAGGAAAATATTTATACTCATGAACTATACTGTAACAATAAAATGTGAAAAACCTGAACAAATATTAACAAACTGAAATGTCTAAAGCAAATTAAGCACCATTTTAACAATTTAGAGTCTGATCTGATCCCTAATGCATGTGTGTAAATGATACATTCAGGCATAATATTGTTAGAATTGCACTTATTACTAAACAGCCTTGGACCCAAATACATCTTAGACCTGCTGGTTCCCTGTGGCTCATCCAGAGCCCTGAGGTCATAGGTCATCAGCAACAGGTTTACTGTTTGTTCCCAAAATCAGAACCAAACAAAGTGAAGCATTATTCACTTGTTCTGCTCCTCACCTGTGGAACAACCTGAATACCTGAGGTCTGAGAAAAACTTCAAATCAGGCTGGAAAATATTACTGTTCACTGGAGCTTTTACTGACATTCTTAATTGTCTTTTAAATGTTTTTATGTCTCTTATTTTAATTGTCTTTTAATGCATTTTAATCATTTTAATTTTCTTATGTTTTATGTAAAGCACCCTGAATTGTCCTGTACATGAAATGTGCTATACATATAAATTTGCCTTGCTTTATTTTTCTTGAGATATTTCAGTTATTTGAGGTTATTCACACCTTTCTTGTTGGATAGTTTATTTTTTTTTAAAAATCACAAGGTAATAGGGTTTGTTTGCACTAAAACAAAGACAATTTTTTTCTAGGTTATTATGCTATTATTTTACTGGTCCAGTCAACTGGAGATCACATCAGGCTGATTGTGGCCCCTGAAAGTAATGAGTTTGAGAGCCCTATACTAAAGTGTCCTATTAACTAATGACAAAATAACCTCCAATATACTGTTTAGAGATTAGAATAAGACGAACGATGCCACTGCTAATTTTTTTGGTGTTATCCTGCTGATTGTGGGACTGATAAAAAATTAAAATATATATATATATATATATATATATATATATATGGCAAAGGTGGGATGAAAACCTTAATAAAAGTAATCACTCCTCGTCATACACTGGACTGGAATGAAAGTAAGACATGAGTGATTCTGTGAACTGGGTGCACAGTGGAGGCTGGCATAAGAACAGTCCAACCTTCAACCCTATAACAATGACTCATCCCCATAACAGTATTTTTTGTTTTTGGGTTGAATGTTACGGCATTGGAGATTTTTAGCTAAAAATGGCCATAGATCCACATTAGCTAGGGTATGAAGCATTAGAAAGCATGAGGAAAACAAGAAATTAATAAGGTTTTCTAAAAATTATTAGTTTTTTCCCCAAACAATACTAAATAAAATTTATGCTTGTAACAGTGTTGAAAGGTTGAGCTCGACAATGTCAATCTGACAATAAAAACAAGGAAATAAAGGTCAGAAAGTATGGTAATACTGACCTGTCTCTACAGGGGAAAAAATTTAATTGTGCTATTTTATAAATAATTAAAATATTGTTTATTTTACGGTTAGAGTAGACTGACTATTTTTATTTGTTTTATATTCAACACGTATTCAGAGAATGCCTAATCTCGCCCCTATTTTGTGCCAATCTCAAGTTTTGGTGACAACCTGTTCTTGAATTAGAGGCAAGAATGTGATTTTGACCTTTCTGCTAAATATGACCTTGACCTCTGACCTTTACTCAAACGGGGCATTGCATCTGATGCACATTAGCTATACATAGTATATATATGCCCATGTAATTTCATGGTGATATCTCAAGTATCCATTGAGTTATAGCGTGATATGTCTCTGTGGACACACACACACACACATACTGATTACAATAATCTCTCCCAACCAATGTTGGGCTAGATTAATAAAACAGTAACTTTGCTCAGTGGGGACATGCTCATTTGAACTCTACACCTCAGAATCCCAGAAAATGTTTGAAAATATAATATTTAAAATATGTCTCTGTGTTATAATACACATGAATATTTAATGTCATGTTTTAAAATGTATTTAGTGGTTTAGTTTATATGAAGAGTCTGTGGGGGCCTAATCCTGCTACAAAGGGTGAAGGCGGGGTACACCCTGTATGAGTTTCCAGTTCGTCTCAGGGCTGAACATACATAGACAAACAATCACTCTCACATTCACACCTATGGGTAATTTAGATTAGCTAATTAACCTATCAGTGCATGTTTTTGGATGGTGGGAGGAAACCAGAGTACCCAGAGAAAACCCACACAGACACAGGGAGAACATGCAAACTCCACACAGAAAGGTCTGGTGTGGGAATCAAACCAGGGTCCTGTGAGACACGAGTGCACCACCATACTGGCCGTTTATTTGAGGATAAAGCACGTTCAGATGATGAGGTGAGTTTATATGAAAATCTTGAGGTTAAACCTGTGAGGACACAAAGTGCAATGGATTCAGGAAATCACTCACATATTTCAGGCTGTTATTAATGTTATGAGTTTCAGGCAGCTTTTGTTTGCTGAACAGTTATGTCACAGGAGATAAGTTCATCTATTTCCCAAAATTAAATGACTCAGGTAGCAATTTTCCTCAGAGTGAATAGACTTATTAAAGCTGCTCAGGTACGTTAAAAAATGGTTTAACAGGAAGGATTCACTCAGCTTTGTGTATGTGTGTGTGAGTGTGTGTGTGTGTGTGTGTGTGTGTGTGTGTGAGACACACTTTATTTCACACTTCTCTGCACACGTCTATGCTCTGCAGAAACATTTAGTCTTATTTAAGCAGCTGAGACGTATGCCACTTGCTCAAGGGCACTTTGATAGAAGCTGCAGTGTGGTCTAAGCAGCAGATATGGGTAGACTTGCAGTAAACAGGTGTAAAGACAGATGAGAGGGAATGCGTTGCGAGATTAGTACAATACCTGCACACAAATACATACCACAAGCGCAGGATAGAGATTAAACAACTGACTATTTTTATCCCTTTTACCCAAAGCCAACTGTACAGTACCTATGCACCATGTGCAGAAATGGGCCCAATAATATCCTCTAATATAATGAAGTAGCGGCTGTTTGAAGTTTCCTGGCTGAATTAAATTGAAAGAATTCCATACGGTGCCTGGAACATAATTCATAGAACTCGCTTTCTGGCTTTGTATTCCATTGATTGTACTGAGGGAGGATTAGGAACATTTATTCTAATTCCTTATTCAATATTACTACATAGAACCCATCATGCCGGATGCATCATGATTTAAAAATACTTGAAGAAGACTTTCTCCTCATTGTGGATCATTGCTAAACCAATCTGTTTTCTCTTTCAGATCACTATTCTATGTAAATATTATGACCACCAGTGCCTTTCATCTTCATATGTACATATACATACACACATATACAGTATATATGTATATGTATCATTGTTGCGCAACCGACCTGCATTTATTTCTGTGGTACAATTCCATGTCATTGCTTGTAAGTTAATATGTTGAGAAAATATTCAGAAGTTATCAATGCGCAGCATCTAAACCACACCCATAGAGCCATTTGAACCCAGTTTCCACAGAAAAGAAAACACTGGGAGCCGTAAATAGGCTACTTTGTGACATCTAAAGAGAAAACACAAACAAAAAAACAACCCACATTTATTAAACAAAAGGTAAAAATATTTTATTTTCAAAATATCAGCAAATGTGTCCCAAACTCCAGAGTTTGGGAGTTTCCAGAGCTTCCACTCCATACATACGTATATATATACTGCTGTGGATGTCCTACATATCTACTTAAAAGAATGAAGGAAAGCGAAGGAAGCAGAACATTTACTGATTTGCTGACACGAGTGTCAGCTGTAGTTTTGACTGATGCAGTTGTTCTGCACATGCTCTGAATTTATAACTAGACACAAAGAGGTGAAATGACTTTTTTTGTGCAAATGAGTCTATTCTTAATTATGCCCTACTTATTTTCATTAATAAATCATTACCTCATTGATTTTCAGACATTTGGGTAATTACTGTAAACTAATGAGGCAGTCACTTCATAGTCTCGACACTCATGATGTGTTCTCAGGTCACCTGAGCGACAATCATCTATTTTCTTTCTATATATATATATAAAAAAAAAATATATATATATATATATATATATATATATATATATATATATATATATATATATATATATATATATATATATATATATATATGTTCCTCTCGCCCCACCTGGGCGGTGTCTCCTTCAGACTCGGGTCCTCTACCAGAGGCCTGGGAGCCTGAGGGTTCTGCGCAGGTCACTGCCCCTAGTGCTCTGATCACTACTGGTACCACTGTTACCTTCACACATTTTCTCAAATTCCTCTTTCAACCCTTGGTATTTCTCAAGCTTCTCATGTTCTTTCTTTCTGATGTTGCTATAACTGAGGACTGCTACATCTATCACCACCACTGTCTTCTCATGTTTATCCACCACCACTATGTCAGGCTGATTGGCCATCACCATCTTGTCGGTCTGGATCTGGAAATCGCACAGGATCTTGGCCTGTTTGTACTCTGTCACCTTTGGGGGGGTCTCCCATCTTGACCCTGGGACCTCCAGTCCATACTCTGTACAGATGTTCCTGTACAGTATGCCCGCTACCTGGTTATGCCTCTCCATGTATGCCTTGCCTGCCAGGATCTTACACCCTGCTGTGATGTGCTGGACTGTCTCAGGGGCTTCTCTACACAGCCTAAACTTGGGGTGCTGTCTGATGTGGTAGACCCCAGCCTCTATTGCTCTGGTGTTCAGGGCTTGTTCTTGTGCAGCTATGAGTAGCGCCTCTGTGCTATCCTTTAGTCCAGCCTTTTCCGGCCACTGGTATGTCTTTTCCATATCAGCCACTTCCTCAATTTGCCGATGGTACACGCCATGCAAGGGTTTGTCCCTCCATGATAGCCCCTCTGGTTCCTCGACTTTACTGGGCTTTTGTTGACTGAGGCATTCACTGAGCAGTTGGTCATTGGGGGCCATTTTCTTGATGTATTCCTGGAGGTTCGCCGTTTCCTCCTGGACAGTAGTTCTGACACTTACTAGTCCTCGGCCCCCTTCCTTTCGCTTAGTGTACAGACTCAGGACACTGGACTTGGCGTGAAACCTTCCATGCATGGTAAGGAGCTTCCTTGTCTTGATATCAGTGGCTTGTATCTCTTCCAGTGGCCAGGATATTATCGCAGCTGGGTATCTGATCACTGACAGGGTGTAGGTGGTAATGGCCTGGATCTTATTTTTGCCGTTCAGCTGACTTTTCAGGACCTGCCTTACCCTCTGTAGGTATTTGGCTGTAGCAGATTTCCGAGCTGCCTCCTCATGATTACCATTTGCCCGTGGGATCCCCAGGTATTTGTAACTCTCCTGCACATCTGTGATGTTCCCTTCAGGTAGGTCATCTGGGAGAAGGAGCACCAATAACACCAATGCCCAATGGCTGACAGACTTACAGCCAGACGAGGAACCAGAGGGGCTATCATGGAAGGACAAATCCTTGCGCGGTGTGTACCATTGGCAAACTGAGGAAGTGGCTGATAGCAGTGGCGGGACTGAAGGACAGCACAGAGGTTCTACTCAAGGCTGCGCAAGAACAAGCCCTGAACACCAGAGCAACAGAGTCCCCAGTGTTTGCAACATCAAAAAGAAAGAACACAAGAAGCTTGAGAAATACCCAGGGCTGAAAGAGGAGTTTGAGAAAATGGGGCTCTTGGAGCTTTTATTTACTACACTAAAAAGGAAAAATAACAATAAAATGTTGAAATAAAGCTTAAAATGATCACTGTGAATCAGTACTCCAGCTTTACAGTATTCACCCTGCAGTGTACACCCTGCAGTGTACACCCTTCAGTATATTCCCTTCAGAGGCTGTGATATATTAGATGAGCCAACTGTTCATATCCTGAACTGTGGTTAAACTCAACTCTAAAAGACAGTAAGATGTGCTTCCAAATCGAATGTTGTGTGGTGGATGGACAGTCTGGAGCTCAAACAACCAAAACATAACCAAAAAAGGAATTGGCTATTTTTTGTATGGTTATATAACCGATTTGGCAGAGAAAACAAATCTATTTGATGCAGCCCTTAAAAGAATCCAGGCAGATATAATATTTTTGTGTGAAAAGTCATCCCATGCATATTAAAATATGATCTTAGGTTGAGTTTACAGTGTGTGCTCTGCATATATGTACTGTATATATTGGACCATCAAAGGTCAACAAGTCTAAAAACATCAATGTATAAAGATGCCAGAGTCGTAAAGCAGCAGAAACGGAGTGATATTTCTATTTTACACTAGTACTTTATTGTGTGATGCAAGAATAAAAACAAAATAAAACACATAAAACTAATATTGTGGCTTCTTGGTGATAGTAAAAGAAGAATGGAAAAGCTGAAAAGTACAGTGATAAAACTCAGAAATCAATCAATCAAATCAATCTGAATCAATTTCATTGTGAGCATTAGTTTGTTGATTCCTATGGTTGATTGTGTCGAGCTGCTGCTTCATAATTATGACAACAATAAAGTCAAACATCACATGTAGTATCTGGTCTGACATATTGATAGTTGAAACCAACGCAAAACAGGAAGTGGACGCCATCGTTTTCTTCCAGTAGACATCCAGACTTTAAGTGGCCCTTTTGTCCAATCAGAACCCTCTGTACCTCAAGCTCTGAAAGACCAATTAACTAGAGCGGAATACACGCGTTTCCATGAAAACCTTTATTGAGAATTGACATTTCCATGAAGGAAATTATTTAAATTTTGAATTATTTTATTGAGAATAAATAATTCTGAATTTAAACAGTATCATGTAAATGTAGCTAATGCCCAGTACGTTCTTCTGTTGACCTCAGTGACCTCAGGCTGCTGGTTGCAGTTGTAGTTGTAGGTCAACAAGGATTTATTTGGGGAAAATCTTTGGTGATAAACAGCACTGGCTTCAATCATATCAGCATAATGAGCACAGATGTGGAATTAAAATGCATTTAACTTCAGGCTGAAACACACTTGTGATCTGCATTATCCAAAACACAATCACATCATGTTTCTAGCTCAATAATATTTTTTAATTTATTTATTATTCTTTGCTCTATTTATTTATCGTGACTTCTAATTCCTACTTTTTCATTTTATGTTTTTTTCCACATTGTCAAATCAAATTTTTTTTTATCATTCTTTACATATCTTGTTTTTTATTTACCTTGATTTTATTTACTTGATCTTTTTAATTACCTTTGTCTGTCTGTCTGTCGGTGTGTTAGCAATGTTACTTAAAAAGTTATGGATGGATTTTGATAACATTTTCAGGATGTGTTGGGGGTGTCACAAGGAACAAATTATTAGATTTTGGTGATGATCCGGAAGAGATCCTGGATCACTTTGAAATTTTACATTGCAGTAAATGGAGAATACATTTCAAAATGATCCAGAATCCAGGATCTCTTCCAGATCATCACCAAAATCTAGTCATTTTTTCCTCGTAACATTCCCAACATGTCATGAAATTTTCATCAAGATCTGTCCATAACGTTTTGAGTTATCTTGCTAAATAACAGACAGACAAACAGACAGCTCCAGCAAAAACAGAGGTAAACATATGCAGAAATATGAATATATATGGAATTCACATGTTTATTTAACACTACCCACGGGTACCAATAAAGTCACCTTGAACCTTCTGATTTAACCATGGATAGAACTTGATTCCTGTTCCATATTTATGTTATTAAGGTTTTCTTTTTTCTCATAAACTGCACACGCCTGCCATATGGAACAAAACAAACAAACAAAGAAACATAGACAAAAATAAATAAATGCTCTATTCCAAAATGTCAGATTCTGGAGGCTGAAGGAAAACAACTTCTTGTAAAGATTGACACCTCTGATATTTGAAAGTCAGACATCATATAGTGACAGGTGTTTTTGCAGCGTCATCAACATAAAGCCTTCTGACATGTTTGGAAAAAAACAATCACTTTATATCAGGGGCCTCAAATGCATTTACTTTTAGGAGCCACATTCAGTTCAATTTCATCACTAGTAAAATAATAACATAATAACCTGGAAATAATAACTCCAAATGTTTGTCTGTTTTAGTACAAAAATGACCCCTTTAAAATATAAAAATACTTACTTTTAGAAACAATCCAAATGAAAAAGATGTGAATAACCAGAAGAAAAGCAATTTAACAGTATTATACCTCAACTTATCATTTGTTATTTTATGGTTTTATTGTGGATCAGTTCTACAAAGACACTAAAGTCTTAGTAACAGAAGCAGAAAATGGTTCCAATTGTGCTTAATTTTCTTTAGACATTTCAGGTTGTTTGTATTTCTTCAGGTTTTTCACATTTTATTATCACAGGATAGTTTGTATATTTTCATATAATATGTTTTGCCCTAAAAGAGAGACAAAAAAATTTAAGTTGTCACAATTTATAGGCATAATGTAATAGTTTTTCACATCAAACTAAGAAGAAAATGTGGAATGGTTAATGTTTGTAGGTTATTCTGTTGTGGTTTGACTGTACACCAGGGCTCTCAAACTCATTTTCGTCAAATAATAGAATAGCATGTAAATAATAATAAATAATAATTTAAATTAACTTTTTGTCTTTGATTTATTGCAATTAAATTATGAAACAATTTTCTTTTACAAACAGAAATAGATGTGAATAACCAGACAAAAAATAAATAATAAATGCCATTTTAACAATGTTCTGCTTCAACATAATTTTTACATGAAGAAGAAAAAATTGGTTAAAATTTCTTTAGACATTTCATGTTGTTCATACTTGTCCAGGTTTTTCACATTTTATTGTTACTTTATAGTGTGTAAATATCAATATTTCCATATTTTCATGTCATTTTTTTAAAACTAAAACAAAGGTAAACATTTTAAGTTATCATTTTTTTGTAGGTTTTCATGTTATTTGACTCAAGATAATGGTCTGTATGTGACTGTAGAACTTTTTACAAAATTCATCCCACAGGCCACATTAGAACCGCACTGTGAGCCACATTTGCCCCCCGACCCACATGATTGAGACCCCAGGTTTATAAGTTTCTGTGAACGATCAAAACCAGCAGAAGAAGCACTTTGTGATCACAACATATGAGCATCTTCTGCTGCGTCACATGACCACTACAGTTAATGACGGCCGTGTTGCTGATGGGTTGCGACACCTGGCTCTGTCTGCTTCTCCCCTGCGTGGTCCTGAATGTCAATCTGAAGCGCTCCCCCACACTCACACGCTAGCTAGCAGTGATGCTGCACTAATTAACCTAGCCTCTGGAGGAGTCCAGTGTGCCCAATGGCATCTGTGCCAAACAGAATTATTAAAGAAGCAGGGGGAGGAGTGACGCCTCCTCTGCATACCAGCAAACACACTGCTTCACTTTAGCATTCACACCGTCGCCCCCTGGCTGGGGAGCTAATGCTGCCATCAATATTAACAGCCAGATACATCCGTCTGTGGAAGGAGAGTTTTTTTACCAGCCAATGAAAATTTCATACCATCTCACACTTTTAATTCCTGATTCAAACCAGGACGGGAGTGAAAAACACAACAGATGATCTTTGTCTGCTGATGCTCTGCTCTGACTGTGTTATACTGTTGTACAATGTTTCTGTGTGTGTGTGTGTGTGTATACTTGTATTCCTATCTTTCTGAGGACATCGATATGTTTACACAGTCACACCATGGTGACCTCTGACACTATGTGGACCAAAATTCAGGTCCCCACGAGGCTTAAATATAAATAATGGTCCCCACCCTATAAATACATTAAGTAGTTTTTTTCAGGAAGTCCCCAAAAGGCATGGGGGAAACAGGCTTAAAGTGAAAAATTTATTTTTCAGAGGTTCGAAGATGTGTTTACCTTTTTTTTTTAATGTCATTTATTTTCCTGTATTTGAAAAAAATATTTAGATGATTTCTTATATATATATATATATATATATATATATATATATATATATATATATATATATATATATATATATATATATATATATATATATATATATATATAATTATTACTATTATGGCACCTCCTCCTCTGTCTCTGGCCTCTCCTCCTTTGGCACCTCCTGTCTTTTGGCATTTCATTGGCTTTGATGGCTTATTTGTTGATTTGTTTATATATTTATTAATTAATTTACCCCCCCCCCCCCCCTCCACACACACACACACACACAAAATCAAATTTTAGCTGACATTTCTTGTGGAGATGCGAAGGATGACCTTTGAAAACAGTTCCTGCCACAGATGTGAAAGAGGACTCACTCTGCCCCAAAAAAACTCAACTCAACTCCTCTCCTCTCCTCTCCTCTCCTCTCCTCTCCTCTCCTCTCCTCTCCTCTCCTCTCCTCTCCTCTCCTCTCCTCTCCTCTCCTCTCCTCTCCTCTCCTCTCCTCTCCCCTCTCTTCTCCTCTTTCCTACTGGCAGATGTTCATGGTTTTCTCCAGTGGTCCTCACCCTTCACCCCTCAGGGTTAGGGTTAACCCTTTAGGTGCGTTTAGGGTTAGGGTTAAGACTTTAGGTACCTTCTGGGGTCCATGTTTTCCCTGGTGGGTTCCCAGAAGGATCCCATAAGATATCAGACAAAATAAGGAATGGTATTTGTGTCTAATTCTTCATGTAAGACTGTGTTGTTAAACGATCCATGGTTTGACACAGAGACCTGAGCGTCACATGACACTTCTTTTCTTCAGCTCTTTGGTCTAAACTGCATCTATTTCCAGGTTTGTTGTTTAACATGTGTCTATTTAGACATCTATAGTTTAATGTGCAGCTATTTTCAGCTCTGTGATTTGATGTAAGTGTTGCGCTGTGCTCTGTATCACATAACGAGCTGCTGTTTACTCGCCCACCTTTTCTCTCTCTTGCTCTCTGGCTGTAATGTATTCTCTAAGCGTATAATACTGTCCCTGTGGGACGACAGCTTTTCTTTGGGAGGTGGAATTTCATGCAGGATTCCTACATGTTTTCACACACATGCCTGGTATTAACAGAATCTGTATTCATACCAGTGCACACACATTTCAAGGTGACAGCATTTTAACGTGTGTGTGTGTGAGTCACTTTATGTAAATATATCATTTCATTGTGTGTCTGTACTATTGTGTGTTCCTGTGTGTCTGAAAATGCATGAGTGACACTGGTGTAATATCACAGGAAGTGAGAAAGACCTGCAGCATCCTTACCTGCCTGTTGCCATGGTGACACCTCTGCTTGCAGGATCTCTTCTACAAATGAACCTACTATGTCGAGTGTGTGCATATGAATATGTCTATATATGTACGGCTCTATCCTAAGCCGTGGATGTAAATGGACACCTCTTTGCTTTTATGCTGTCACAGTATTCATACATATTTATGTAAAAACTGTGCCATAGTCATGTCACCTACATCCTTATAACTAGGGATGACGAAATTTCTAAAAAAAATCTTGACCGACCACTGAGCCTCATTACACAGGCATGAACAGACACATTGACTCCCATAGCACAAGTCGACTTAAATTTGGAGGAGTCGACAAGTCTGAGACCCCTGATTTAAAGCTTATGTGCAGGAAGAATGGGAGAAACTAAAACCTTAGTGCGTTATGAAAATAAATGGCAATGTGGAAATTGCTTTCCTGCTTTGTTTAGGTTCTTTAGAAAAAAAAAAAACGCATCATGAAATTAAACGTCAAATAATTCCCAGTTGAATTGTTTCAGTGTAAGACAGTTTATGACACTTTTAATTTGAATGTAACACAGCATTTCAGCTTTTGTTGATTTGAGTTTTACACCTAGTCCTCTATATCATGTGTATTTCTAAATCATTTATTCCTTGGTGCATGGTGAGCTGTGATATCAGCCTGTGTATTACAACGGTATAGATCAAACCATGCATTATTTAAATGTAAAGTAAAATTGCATTCATGCACCTGACAGAAAACAAATAAGCGGCTGGTGTAATAGAGCAGGCTGATGCTGCACAGGCTGGATGATAATAACATCTGACTGTGTTCCACAAGACAAACACTGGCTTCAGTCATGTATTTCTCAAAACAATGACGTCTAATGTTCATATCTAAACTAATTCAAGCTTCTGCTCAGATCACTTGTAAGTCTCTGGCAATCTGCTATTGAATTTAATGTCTTCCTGAGCCTGAGGGGTTCCTTAAGTCCATTGAATTATTTGACTTGAAAGCGGTCAACTTTCTTTTATTGAGTTGGGTGAAGCCCTGAAGCACCACACTGCCTCTTCACCCGTTTCCTTTTCTTTGTCAATATTACTTTGTCCTCTTTTCATCCATTAATGCAGGCCTCTGGACCAATTTACCATGCCTCCTTATTCTATTTTATTCCCAAAATCACATTTTGATGGAGATAGAGGTTATTTTATTTTTTCCCCCCTGTTGTATTTGTATCATGGACAGAAAACTTGAGGACAAACAGAGAATCTGATAAATATATTTCATCGCAGAGGATGAAAAAGACAAAAGACTAAGTGAGCTATGCTACATTGTGTTTCGTAAACTAAACGTAAAAGCTACTCTACCGCTCAAACGTTTTAGAACAACCCAATTTTTCCAGTTTTGTATAGAAATTCAAGTAGTTCAAGTCAAATGGGCAGCTTCAGATGGTACAAAGGTAAGCAGTGAACTGATGGAGGTTAAGCAAAGGAAAATCTGAAAAAATAATGTTAATTTAAGAATTATACAAAAAGGCCTTTTGGGATGGGTTGGAATGTTTCATTCAACTTGGAGCAGTTCTGCAGCAATGGAGGTTGATCATGCCTGAAAAGTCAATGTTATCAATTTCAATGTCCCAAAAATGACACGAGTTTATTCAACTGTTCTATCCACCACAAGGAGGCTGCTTTGATGAGTCAAAAGTTTATAATACATTTTGGTTTCAAAATTGTTTCTGTGATTTCTTCTTTAACTTCAATTGTTTATTTGTTCTTGCTTCAATGTCAGTACACTGAGATATTTAACTGTATTTTCTATGAAATTCTGGAAAAATTGGGGCATTTTAAACTTTTGACTGGTAGTGTATAGTAAAAATAAGTGGTGCAGTGGTTAGCACTCTGCCTCACAGCCAGAAGGACCCTGGTTCAAATCCCACATCAGACCTTTCTGTGTGGAGTTTACATGTTCTCCCTGTGTCTGCGGGGTTTTCTCCAGGTACTCCAGTTTCCCCCCACCATCCAAACACATACACTGATAGGTTAATTGGTTAATCTAAATTGTCCATAGGTGTGAATGTGAGAGTGATTGTTTGTCTATATATGTTCAGCCCTGACATGAACTGGAGACTCATACAGGGTGTACCCCGCCTTCGCTGGATTAGGCCCCCACAGGAGGATAAAGTGGGTTCAGATGACAAGACAAACAAAGACAAATATACACAACCTAATTGTCCCTTAAGGGGGTACGAACAAAAACCCACCATAATACACAAAAAAACTAAACAAAAACAAGGGTCACCTTGTCATTAATTATTCTTACACTACTCTTGTTTATACAGGGTTAAAGTAGAAGCACAATACAACATTTTCCATTACAATGCCACAGTTCTTCCAGCAGGTGTTGGAGGTATTATATATAAACTTTGAAGTGGAAGTGAAATTAAGTGATTTATGTTTAATCTCAGTCAACATTGGTTGGGAGAGATTATTGTAATCATTGTGTGTGTGTATGTGTGTGTGTGTGTGTGTCCGCAGAGACATGTCACACTATAACTCAATGAATACTTGAGATATCACCATGAAATTACATGGGCATATACATACAGCTAAGGCACATCAGATGCAATGATCCATTGGAGTAAAGCTTAAAGGTCAAGGTCACAATGAAGTAAAAGTTCAAAAGCACATTCTGGGTTATAACTCAAGAATGGAGGATCACTGAACTTTCAGATTGGTACCAAATGATGCAGAATGAACATTTCTACAAGTGTCATAATTGGTGTGATCACCTACGGGGCAATAGTTTTTGAGATCTCTGGAGAGCAAATGTGACATGTCACAAAATTATATTGTGTAACACTGTTTGTGTGTGTCAAGCATAGACATATCACGCTATAACTTAATCAATACTAGATATATTATAATATTAATATTACACACACCAAAGCATATATACATATAACAAAATTATCAAATTATATTGCAAAAGGTCAAGGTTGCATTAAGCAAGAAGGTCAAAATTACAGTATTGGTTCTAATTCAAGAACGGGTTGTCATAGAAACTTGAGTTTGGTACAAAATAGGGGCGAGATTGGGTATTCTCTGAATGTTTGTATCAATGGAGAGTCCCAGAAAATGTGGGCATTGTCCACCACTATACCACAGTTCCTCCAGCAGGTGTTGGGGGTATTACTTGTAAACTTTGAAGTGGAAGTGAAGTGATTTATGTTTAATAATTGAAATCATTTCATTTATCTTTTTGTCTCTTTGCAGAAACTTGTCAAAGAATCCTCTCAGCACTCTGTCATGGCAGCTCTTCCAGCACCTCCAATTGTCCGAACTGTAAGTCTCCTTCCCTGCTCTGATCTCTCATTGGCTGTTGTTTGTATTTTCTTCCAGTCATTTATCATGGCTCTCTCGCTCTCTCTCTCTCTCTCTCTCTCTCTCTCTCTCTCTGTGCTCTATCTGCCTCAATACAAATTGTCTTCAGTGTGAACCATTATAATTCCTGTCTTTGTTGTACAAAAGCTCTAATTTGTCTGAGCGAGTGTAAAAGCCTGAACCTATAGCAGCAGGGTGGGGGTGTGTGAGGGGGGGGGGGGTACTGTGATCTTAGAAGTCATTTGTTGACTTAATTAACACACATAAAGCAAATGTAATGGTCTGGCAGGAGGAGAGAGTCTGACCCCATTTTGTTGTTTGTTATGAATATTTTAGCTCTGGTTGTGTTTCTGAAATGACTTGGCTCTTCCTCCAGCAGCCACAACGTTGCCATGTCGACCCACTTGTAATTCACACATCATTACGCCATCACTACTGTCCATCATTTAAACCTTCGCTGTGAGCGACACAGTCATGTGACCGCTGGTGTATAAAGCTGAGGTAGCACACTGTTCAAACAGGCCCCATTTTAGAGCTATTTTCAGAGTTAGAAGAAGAACAGGTCCACAGAGAACATGTGGGATAGTTCTGCTACTGTTCTACTGTTACTGTTCTACTGCTACTGTTCTACTGTTACTGTTCTACTGCTACTGTTCTACTGTTGTGCAATAATAGCTCTATAGCTATATACATCCCGACTGTCCTCTCTTCTTTAAGGTTTCTGTACAGTGTATTTATTGTGTATATATTTTTACAGTTATATATAATTATTATTATTTTTTTTAACCTTTGTTTTAGTTTTTCGGTTGGAAATAACTGCTGTGCTTGAGTCATTAAAACGAAATTTCGTTTGTGATGGAAATCTAAATGACAAATAAAGAAAGTCTAAGTCTCTCTGTTACTGCAACTGTTCTACTATTACTGTTCTACTGTTACTGTTCTACTGCTACTGTTCTACTGCTACTGTTCTGCTAATGTTCTACTGCTACTGTTCTACTGCTACTGTTCTACTGCTACTGTTCTACTGCTAATGTTCTACTGCAAATGTTCTACTGCTACTGTTCTACTGCTACTGTTCTACTGCTAATGTTCTACTGCTACTGTTCTACTGCTAATGTTCTTCTGTTACTGTTCTACTTCTACTATTCTACTGTTACTGTTCTGCTGCCACTGTTCCACTTCCAACAGCAGTGTGGAGGGAAAATTCTGCAATACCTAAAAGGCTAAAATATCATATTTATATTCATGAATCCAGACCAAAATGCTCCCAAATATTACAGGTTTTGACACTAGTACCTGGTGCTGATGCCGTCACTCATTTCCTACATTACCGCACACAGACACTATTGCGCATGAGCGACTCTCAGCAGCGTGAGATGTCTCACTCTGTTGGAAAAAATGCGCCTGGTGACAATAGTTGACAATGGACTTCATTGTCAACTATTTCTATTATTGATTTTTTTTCCGAAAATGTTGACTAATCATTGCAGCCCTAATCTTGAGCAAATCTTGGTACCTTGCACTCATGGGGATGTACTAATATTACAGTGCTACTTCTTCTTCTTTTTCGTCGTTGTCATCACCGCCGCCGCTGCCGTCGTCTTCTTCTTCTGCATCCTGTGTAGGAAGCAGTTGACACTCCAGACCCCATGCCAGTGCTCCACCAGTGTGGGCTCTCATCACAGATGGCGCTCTAAATCCCTCATTGTGTCTGCTGTTGGGTTGTGAATTTCATTCTTCAGTGAAATGTCAAACTTTTATATTTGTGTTGTCTTACCAGCTGTCCAATTGTGCTTTTGTTGAAGCTGCTTGAGTAGTTGACTTGTCCACCTCCTGCTGTCACTGTCCCATCCAGTGGACCGTCCACTACAACACCTACACATGTTTTAGAATTAGTGTTGAAATGGACACATTAATGCAGATGAATCTATCATGATTAAATCTGGTTGAAAACGTTAACGTAGTTCAATGGAACAGTTGTTTCGGTTTTTGAAGGTAATGAATAAATGTGTTAATTACATATATATTCATGTTTTTACAGATGCTTTGGATATTTTATCAGGATTTGGGGTGTTTCTCCTGTTTTCATTGCTTGGTGCATATGTGTGTGTGTGTGTGTGTACATGTATTGTACTGATATATTTACTGCAAAAATCTAAATCTTACCATGGGTTTTTTTTCTCATTTCTACTCCAAATATCTCATCACTCTTCAATGAAACATAATAAATGTACATCAATAAAACATAAATAATTATCAATAAGTCATAATCACTGAAAAATAATCAGTGAGATAGGCATTAGATCTCACTTGTTCATTGGCAGGTTTTTTTTTATTATGTAAAAAAAAGGTGAAAATTATTAATTAAGATATTTTGAAATAAGTATTACAAGACCTAATGCTTAATAATAGGTTGTTTTTATATGACTGAAAAGTTTCTCTTTTAGCTTAATTTTTTGTTTTATTTTATTTTAAGTGTGATGAGATATTTGGACTAAAAATTAGAAAAAAATACTTTTGCTACAATTTTTTTTCTCTCTTTCTAAATAGTCGTCTTCCTCTGATGACTTAAAAATTCCAACATAATTAAAGTACAATATGGTGCAGATGTAGTGATAATACTGTGTATAAAGTGTGATAAGAAACGGAAGCTCAGAAACATATATAGTATCTGCAGGTTAGTGATCCTTTTCATATTGGATTTTTATCCAGGGTTAGGGTTAAGGTTAGTCCAGCAGGAGAGCAGGACGGGGGTCATGTGACTAGAGCCATGTGACCCTACAGAAGAACTCCTTTAGTAGCGTCATGTTGCAGCAGGTTAATGACTTTACACTTCTAACAAGGCTGCAAACAACAAAGTCAAATAAGTAGCGGAGTCACAGTGTCAGTGTGGTTGAGTACAGATGACTTAAATCAGGGGTGTCCAAATCCAGTCCTCGAGGGCCGGTGTCCTGCATGTTTTAGATATTTCCCTCTTCCACATGATTCAGTTTAACCCTTTAACTCCTGAGACTTTAGCAGTTCCACAGTAAAAATAATTAAAATAAGCAATAACATGAACAAAGTAAGACAAAGTTTTTGTTCATTTTGTTGCTCATTGTTTATTTTTCTACGTTTTACTTTTTATTTTATTATTTTTTCTTTAATTTTGCTCCATTGGTTTCTTACTTTCTTCATGTTACGAATTATTTTGTCGGTTTATTATTAATTTTTGCTAATTTTATTGATAACTAGGAGGAAGGCTAGTATAAGCTTACATGAATATACATCGAATAAACAAAATAAAACAAAGACTTTGGCCATTTTTGTTCATGTTGTTGCTTATTTTAATTGTTTTTACTGTGGAATAGCTAAAGTTTCAGGAGTTAAAGGGTTAAATCATGTGGAAGAGGGAAATATCTAAAACATGTAGGACACTGGCCCTCGAGGACTGGATTTGGACACCCCTGACTTAAATATATGAGTTAAATGAGTACACTGAAATCATTTAAGTAATGATCAACTAATTAACTGGTTTAAGTAGGTTAAACTTTAATGAAAAATGTATTGGACTGAAATTATTAAATAGAAAAGAATAAATGACTAGTTATTTATACTAGAAATGATTACTTATTCATACTATGTCTCACATCGATGGTTACTTCTTAAGAAGTGCATCGAGTCAGGCAAGTGAATTTTAGCGACAGGAGAAAGGCCACAGTCCACAGAACATCAACCACCCAGTCCCACAGATGGAGAAGGAGGATACGTCAAGCACTACAAAACTAGTACACAGCCACGCTCGACAGAGGCTAAGCTCCAGGGGTAGAAGCCACTCACCAACTGGCCAAAATCCAGTGAGGGAAAGACGTGGGAAACAATCAACACAGATCTCAGCATTCAACTGAACCAGGTAACCGGATCGAGACTGAAAAATCTGGACAGAATGCGTGAAGTCTTCTACAGCTACGGTGCCTTTAGGATCGAACAGCAGAGGAGAATCACACCAAGAATTCCAGTGAAACCCAGGCGACAGCAGGAGATAGAGCACCTGGTAAAGGAAAGAAGGCTTCTGAAGAAGCAATGGAGGAAATTCCCAGATGAAGAAAGGGGGGGCATAGACCTGCTGCAGCAGCAGCAACTGGCTATCATTGCTCAGGAAAGTAGAGAACATGAGAAAGAGGCATAGCAACAAATGAGACTGAACTTCATTAAAAACCCTTTCAAGTTTCTGAAGGGTCAGTTCACGAAAGAGAATGAACAAAAAATACCAACAGCGTGGTGGAGAGCAGGGGGCATCCTGACTCCAAAGGAGAAGGATGCATGCAATATCAGCCAGTTTCACCAAATCAGGCTCAATCTTCTTTAGCGTGGTGGTCCGCAGACTGTCATCCTACCTGGTAAGGAAACACTTTATCGACACATCGGTGCAGAAAGTGGGGATCCCAGGCGTCACTGGGTGTGTAGAGAACACAAGTATGATATGGCACCAAATCCAACCCACAAAAAGGGAAGGGGGCAACCTTCACATGGTTTTACTGGACCAAGCTAACACATTTAGCTCTGTTCCACACCACCTCCTCTGGACTGCCTTCAGCTACTTCAGGGTTCCAGAGGCTATAACTGCCCTCGTAAAGGTCTAGTTCCAGGAGATGCAGTTGAGAATATCAATAGATAGATACACCACTGATCTCTCACAATTGGCCTTTACTATGGCCATGAAGGTTATCAGAGCATCCCGGTGGGTGGTGGGAGATCCACAACTACAACCAGGACTATGACTCCCCCCAATCAAGGCATACATGGATGACATGACCATCCTCTCCCCAACTCCTCCATGTATGAAGCAGGTGGAGGGGGGCACACCTGGAACACCAGGTAATGCCATTGAGTCCTCTGGAGGTGTCGTGGGCTTCATCAATGAAAGTCACCTGATGACCCCATTTTTTTATAATTTTGTGCAATCGAATTCTAATGTTTTTTTAATTTCACCCTGTCTTAAAATTGTACTTTAACTTTTAATCAATGTGAAGCACTTTGGGCTACAGTGTTTGTATGAAAGGTGCTATACAAATAAAGATTATTATTATTATTATTATTATAGTCCGGAAATGGTATGCGGTCAGGCGCAACCTTGGCTCAGGGAGGGGGACAGCCCTGCCATGCAGAGTCCAGTGCATTTTGGAACCATAACATCTTATCCAGACTACATCTAAATCTCGAAAATACAAGTTATTTATATTACAAAATACAAGTCATTTATACTAGAAGAGACTAGTTAGTTATACTAGAAAAAAATGGTAAATGGTCTGCATTTAAATAGCAGTTTTCCACCTTCACGGTGCTCAAAGTGCTTTACATTAGCTTCACATTCACCCATTCACACTCATTCAACCAGTAGGTTTCTAAGGTTCTGTCAGTCCTACTGAGAGCCTTAGTCAGAGTTCAGTGTTTTCCCCAAGGACACTTCGACATGTGGACAGCCAGAGTCGGGACACTAACCAAAAACCTCTTGGTCACTCTACCAACTGAGCCACAACCACCCAATACAAGTTATTTATACTGGAAAAGACTAGTTATTTATAGTAGAAAAGACTAGTTATTTATAGTAGAAAAGACAAGTTAATTGTAGTTTAAATTCTCAGTTGAAAGTCTGTATATCAATGTAGATTTTACAACAATAGAAAAACTAATAAATACAAGGATTTAAATGAACAATTTTATTGTACATTTGCCAAATAAAAAGTAGCTGTGTAGCAATAGGCCAAAAAGACATTGCATGAAAAAAGTTTTAAACTAAACATTTTTAGTGAAGGGTTAAAACATATAAGTTTTCATTCCTCAGAACTTTGAGTTCACTCTATCATCACATTTTATGAATAAACCTCATTTAAACAATTTGACTAATCCAACAAAACTGCTTTTTATTTTGCTTAAAATGTGCTTGTTAAAAATGTCTGGGTTAACAGTGAACAGAAATGCTTTCTTTCAGAGCCCAGCAGGAGGGTCACATGACCAGGGTTATTTGACCCTACAGAAACACTCTTTAGTCACATCATGTTGCAGCAGGTTGATGGTTTTGCACTTCTTCTAAACCGGCTGAAAACCACCAACTCAGATAAGTAGCGCAGGTCCCTCCCCATCACCAGAACCACCTCAAAGAGCGCGATTTGCTCTGAAGTGAAATCCTGTTTGTTCTTAAGCAACCATTTTAGATGCGTACAAATGGTGTCTTTGTTGTTCTACATGAAAGGCAGGGCCAGGGTGATGCCACTTGTTCCTGGTGAATGCTGATGAGGACTGAGGCTTTCTGTCTATTCCATTCGCTGTGTTTGGTTAAGAGGTGTCAGCCGGAGTGGCGTGGCGGCACAGACGTGGGCCGCGGCGTTACGCAAGAAGGAAGCCGTGCAGAATCTGGCCTCGTTAATAGGAAATGAGTCATTCTATCGTGGACAGCGCCTGCCACGTGGTCCTGACATCATGACTGTTTTCATTCTGCACGCGCTCACACTTGCCGTATTAGCTTCCTAACGTGCCAGTCATTCAATCAGGGCAAACCAAGCATGCTTGCCAGGTGCTTATTGCTTTTAATTATTAGAATAAGGCACAAAGCAGGATGAGTGGAGGCTGCCACCCATGCAGCTCAGCCATACTCATATTATGTAAATACAGCAAGATCAAACCGGCTGGAATAATTTGCGTTTGATGTGACGAAAGGGGAGCGCAGGCCTTTGCCATGACACTGTCGCTACACCCTGTTATCTCAGTCACTTTAGGCGGTGCTATTCTAATTGTGTTTATTTATTTATTTATTTATTTTACAATGAAAGGGAAGCCATTTCAAAGCAGTCACTCAATGACAGTGACCTGCACTGGATAAGCAATTAACAAATTCTGTAAAACCTGTAATTACACCATAGGTGCATGCAAAAATAATATACAGGAAGAATATTGTTTTCAGTTTCTGTGATTGCGTGCTCCATTCGGAATAGAGAATGAAATGTGAAAAGGCCTGTTGGGTTAGGGGTTAGTGTAGGGGTTAGAGGGTTAGGGTGGGATGTTAGAGCCATAACAATAGTTAAGAATATAATTTAAAAGAATTTTAGATGTCATATATTTAGTATTTTGTAATTTCTAGTTTGTTTATTTCATGAAAGAAATGTTTGTTGTGACTTCTGCATAATTTAACATGAATTTAGATTCTGGATTTTTTTATTTGATTGTGTGGGAGGAGCCAGAAGGATTTAGTAGAGCATGCATGTATGTAGTTTTTTGACCGTGATAGAACAAAGGTTTAACACCTGATATGTTCAAGATGAAAGGAAGTAATTTTAGAATAATCCTCATCTATAGCAGATAGATAAATAGATAGCCAGACAGACAGATAGACAGGTAGGTAGGTAGGTAGGTAGGTAGGTAGGTAGGTAGGTAGGTAGGTAGGTAGGTAGGTAGGTAGGTAGGTAGGTAGGTAGGTAGGTAGATAGATAGATAGATAGATAGATAGATAGATAGATAGATAGATAGATAGATAGATAGATAGATAGATAGATAGATAGATAGATAGATAGATAGATAGATAGATAGATAGATAGATAGATAGACGCATTAATAAAAAATTAAATAAAATCACATAAAATAATTAAAAACCATTGAAGACCATTTCTTAAAAGATAAAGAAAAAGATAAAGATTTTTTTTGTTGATTAAGAACCCGTCCATTCTTTTCAAAAGTGCTCTACTGAATGACACAGCTGCCATAAGGGGTTAGGGTTAGGGGCAGAGGTGGGTAATCCCAGGTCCATCAAGTCAAAGTCCTGCCATGTATCGGTTCAAATCTGTTCAGGGAACCAGCCCATTTTGATGAGCACAATGCTTCATCCAGGTAAATGGGATAATTAGTGGAATCACCTGTGTTCAGTTAACAGGTTAAGGGTAAGGGTTAGGGTATTACTGCAAAAAAGAACATTACATTATGAAAATATTGACATTTACAAACTATCCTGTAACAATAAAATGTGTATAAACTGAACCAATGTGAACAACCTGAAATGTTAAAAAGAAAATCAGACACAATTTGAACTATTTTCTGCTTCTATTACTAAGAGTTTAGTGTCTTTGTAGAACTGATCCATAATAACACATGGACTAATGATAAACTGAGGAAGAAAAAAATTAAAATTTATCATTATTTGCTTTGTGAAATTAAACTTTAATTTGCAATTCAAGTTCCATATATATATATATATATATATATATATATATATATATATATATATATATATATATATATATATATATATATATATATATATATATATATATGTGTGTGTGTGTGTGTGTGTGTGTAATTTTTTTTCTGAAGACTCACTGGGCCTTTACTCCAGCTGCTTTAATATTCCAACCTCCTTATCCATACATCAGTTTGAGCCACAGGAGGGTTCCATCTGACTCTGACTCAAACCAAATCATTCACTTTGTGAAATCTTGCTTTTAATTACACAATTACCATCCCAAATGAGACTGCAGTCATTCCCCTCTATATAATTAGACATGATTGGAAAGTGAAGAGGAAAAAGAAGATGCTCATTCACTGTACATTCAGTCTGTTTTATTGCTTATCAAACACTCTTTAGTAATCTGAGTCAAGTCTAAGTGTAAAACAGTTGCTTTTTGTAGGTTGCTTATTTCACACTCTGTGCAATATCTTCATATCAGTAACAATAGCTAATACTATCAGTGAAATCTCAATAATCTGACGTCTTTTCTGGCTGCTGTGTCACATTGAAGCAGTACAATGGAAGTCTGCTGCGCTGCCTCTGGATGAGACGCAGATAATCGGCTCTGGCTCTTTGTCTACGTGCCCTTTAGCCAAAGGACTGGAGCTGCTGCACAGCCCAGCCAATCAGCAGCCTGAGAACAGTAGCAGGGTGAAGGGCTGACTAAATGTAAAATCTGCTGCTGCAGCTTCCAGGCTGATATTATTGGAGATAATTCCAAACTGATTTAGCGGCAGTCACCGATACAGCCGCCTTCCAGGAAGTGTCTGGTCCACAAAAAGATGCAAATATTCTCCTCATCTTTAGCAACTAAAGCAATCTGCCCAAGGCAACATGCATCCCGTATCCCTTTATTCTGTTAGGACTTCTTTAATCCCAGTTCTGTGGGAAGCAGCGGCCGACACAAAGTCAAACATTTACGCCTCTCACTGCAAAATGGAATTTTTTTTTTTCTTTGAATATGGATGAAATGGGAATAGATCAAACCTGTAATCTTTTGATATGACTGCCAGTGGATTAAGATGAATTAAACATTACCCTTCCAACGGGTTATATGACAGGTAAATTAAAAAATTTTAACCTTCACTTTATTAGAGCCAAATTGCACTCGGGGCAAACTCTTATTGAAATATATGACATTTACACTGAGTCTTAAAAACATCAAAGACTGTCTGGCAAGAGGAAAAGTGAGTGTTAAAACGTCTAATGTGGCAGAAAAGATCGGTTTGGGGCAAAACTAGCTGAGATATTTAATAGGTCATCAGCTGAATCCCATAAATTGTGTCGGGCAAAAAAAAAAAAAAACTGCTGCTTTTTGACTATAGATAGTTAAAGTAATTATTCAGCAGAGCTGGAAGATAGAGCTTTGAAAAACTCTTCAATTAACTGACTGATGAAAACTGACTTCAGTTAATCTGTCAGAACTGGAAGTAACTAAGAACAAGTACCTCATGTATATACATATATATGTGAATAAAACACGTTTTGTGTTTGTGAGGGTTTGGCAGTAATTTCACCCCATAGTATTGACACAGTTTATTTTACGGTTTAAAAATGTGCTTGATTCTGTGGTTTACCATAAAAAAAAAATAAAGATTTAACATTTAAAAAATACCTTGTTTTACTTGAAAATTTATAGGATTTTGTTTTATTCTTATGGTATCATAGCAGCATCTGTGGTTGCCAGAATGTTACAGGTACAAACTGTATATATATATATATATATATATATATATATATATATATATATATATATATATATATATATATATATATATAAATGTAATACATGCAAAAAACATGCATTTGTTACAAGTATTGCAGCATGTTGTCACTATCAGTACAACAAAATGTAAATTCAACTGTGAAAAATAAATGTGTATATTTTCAAGAAATAAACGTAAAAATTATTATTATATGTATTATATGTAATACATATTATGGCATTTTTCCATTTTAGTAGGGAAATTTATTTTTTCAAGACAAAATATGTAAAAAAAGAAAAGGGTAATAAACAGTATCAAAACTTTCCAACAGTTTACACATTTACACTGTCATGGTTTAGAGTTTTTCATTGCAAAATGTACCAAATTTTTCCAGTGTGTACATTGAGTGGAGCTAGAATATGATGAGCAGATGACACTTTACTGGTGTAATTAGTCAGATGTGATTGATTTGTCATTCTAGTACATTCCAGTACTGTGAGCAAAGCAGTAAGCAGGATTATATGTATGCAATAATTGACAACCAATAAAGTTAACAGAAATGATTTTATTATCCAGAGGAAATTTTGTTTGGCTGAGAAAAGCACATTAAATTCAGAGCGATGTGTGTGTGCAGCTGTTTCATCAGCTGGAAGGGAAAGCTTTCAATCACACAGTCAGTAAGACTGGCCACATTCTGCTGAAGAATCAATAGACTTTTGAAAGTTGAACCCACTCAACCTGCTCCCTTTATTCTAAACCAGGGTTCAGCAACCCTGGTCCTACAGTGCCAGTGTCCTGCATGTTTTAAATGTGTCCCTCTTCCATCACACCTGAAGGTCATTATCAGTCTTCTGCAGAGATTGATGATAGGCTGATCATTTGAATCAGGTGTGTTGGAAGATTGAAACATCTAAAACATGCAGGACGGTGGCACCCAAGGACCAGGGTTGATGACCCCTGTTCTAAACATTATTGCTGATGGATGTACTGTATTATCTGGACTATAAGGAGCATTTAAAAGACTTTAATTTTCTCCAAAAACCACAGTGCGCCTTATATATCGATTAATTATGGTTATGCTTAGTGACTTGGAATTTTTATCCCATAATTTTGACTCATTTATCTCAGAATGGTTGCTTTTTATCTCATAATTTAGATTTTTTACCTCATAATTTTCTCAAACATTTGGCCCGGGGCCCAAACGCAGCAGCCAACAGTTTTTACCCCACTGCCATAACTTTAACTAACAGCTGACACAGTCTTGCACTGCCATACATTCAAGCCCTACAGTCAAACTGATTGCAGTACCCCGTGTACTTTGCACCACCCTTTTTGTAAAATATTATTTATTACCTTTATTTTTTATTTTTTTTTCTCTTGTACATACTATTTTATATTTTATATTACTATTACTATTCTGAGAGTGACACCACCTGCCGGAATAGAATTCCATGTATGTGCAAATGTATCTGGCGAATAAAAAACGATTCTGATTCTGATTCTGATTCTGATTCTGATTCTGATTCTGATTCTGATTCTGATTCCAATGCAGCCCGTGGGATGAAGAGCACAATAACCTTTTAAATTACTACTTCGTTTCTTCTCCATTTTTTGTCTATAAATGATGACAACTTCAATTTTTTGTCTTTTTTTTTTTACTGCAAAACATCTTAAATTATAAAAAATATTTACAGTTACAAATGATCCTGTAAAAATAAAATGTGAAAAAAACATGAATCACTAATAGAAATATTTAAACCAGTCTAAAATCTTTTACTAACCTCAACCTGTGTATTTTATCATTTAAACCTTAAAGCTCAGTAAACTCATGGATCCTTCAGTTACACATTTGTTTGGAGAAATAAATGTACAGTGGAAACAACACAGCGACGCCTCCTTGATTTATCACTCAATCTGACGTTCTGTAAACTCATTAGGAATAATAAACACACTCAAAACATTCACACCAAAACCAGTTCAAGTGCCGTGGCAAAAATATTTGACTCTAAATAATAAATTGCCTTGAGCTTTTGCTCACTTTGTGGCAGCCGGAGCTGTGGATGACATGACTGTAGTGTCCCCTCCCCTCTACATGATTACACTGCAGGTGGGGTTGTCGATAAGCCAAAGTCTGCTCTGAGTCCTCTGAGACAAATTATACTGTTGTGAGTGTGTAGTGTATAGAGAGAGAGAGAGAGAGAGAGAAAGAGAGACAGACAGAGAGATAGACAGAGAGGAGAAACACAGACAAATATAGAGAGAGACAGCGAGACAGAAAGAGACAGAGAAAGAGAGGAGAGATGGACAGAGAGAGAGAGAGAGATGAGATAGACAGAGAGAGAGAGAGAGAGAGAGAGAGAGAGAGAGAGAGAGACAGACAGACAGGCAGAGAGGAGAAACACAGACAAATATAGAGAGAGACAGGGAGACAGAAAGAGACAGAGAAAAAGAGGAGAGATGGACAGAGAGAGAGATGAGATAGACAGAGAGAGAGAGAGACAGACAGAGAGATAGACAGAGAGGAGAAACACAGACAAATATAGAGAGAGACAGGGAGACAGAAAGAGACAGAGAAAAAGAGGAGAGATGGACAGAGAGAGAGATGAGATAGACAGAGACAGAGAGGAGAGACACAGACAGATAGAGACAGACAGACAGAGAAAGAGAGGAGAGATGGACAGAGAGAGAGAGATGACAGAGAGAGAGACAGAGAGAGAGGAGAGACGGACAGAGAGAGAGACAGAGAGATAGACAGAAAGAGACAGAGAGAGAGAGGAGAGAGAGACAGACAGAAAGAGAGAGAGAGAGAGAGCCTGCAGGGACGCTGACTGGCTGCAACCGTACACAAAAGAAACAACAGGACAAAATGGAGATGTATTTATTCACAGCATGGCTCTCTGTCCATGACATCAGCAGAAGACACAGAATGAGAAGCATGGAGTCAGTCCAACAACAAGCAGGATGCTGCTGAAGCTACTAGAAACACTGAGCATGCTCAGTCAGAACAGCTGTGTAGTACATTCTGCAGGATCAGGGAAAAATGTGAAAGCTCCTGCTGACCACAGGAGTGTTCAATCTGATGCCGGTCGGGGCAGCTCAACACTTTTTTACTATTTATTCCTTCTTACTGATAGATCTGATTCTTCTTTAACCCTTTGGTGCATCAATCATGAGAATGTTAGTGGATAATTCTTTATTTATTCTTTATTCTTAAGGCATGAAAAACACAATGTGATTCCATTTTTCATATTAAACAAATTTTATTTAAAACCCAACATCCGAAAGTGAATTAAAAAAAAAAACAATCATTCAGCTAATCTGATGTTTTCTCACATTTTAACAAACTAATATTATAAATATAATTACTTTAGTTATTACTTCATGCAGATAATATGCTAAAACTAAATAAAAAAAATTGTATTTTATTAATAAAGAACAGCAAAGTTACTGTAATGGCATTAATTACAGTTTATTAGATAATGCATTAACACACAAAACCAATGAATATACAAAAGAACAGCTGTGGAAGAACTGACCACTGGAGTGACCAGTATATGCATCAAAGGGTTAAAAGTGGCATCTTTCAAACCTCGGCACGTGAAATGCACTTGGCATTTCTGACAAAAATGGAGTAACAGTGCAACACATGCAGCAAATTGGCAACTGGAAAAGCAAGCATAGCCTGGAGACTCCACCAAGGCAGATCAGAGCCCACCTCCACTTTCACTTATAACCCGACCAACCAAATCCCCCCCCCACACACACACACACACATACACCTCCATCAGACAGGTCTCGTGACCTCCGTCTGCATTGTGTTCTGATTTTTTTGGGATGAAGGCCGACACTCTTTTAGTCTCGTCTCGTCATCCTTCACTAGGGTCACAGGGGTCAGTGGGGGCCTAATCCAGCTACCATGAGTGAAGGCGGGGTACACCCTGTATTAGTTGCCAGTTCATCTCAGGGTTGAACATATATAGACAATCAATCACTCTCACATTCACACCTACTGTACAGGCAATTTAGATTAACCAATTAACCTATCAGTGCATGTGTTTGGATGGTGGGAGGAAACCGGAGTACCTGGAGAAAACCCACATAGACACAAGGAGTACATGCAAACTCCACACAGAAAGGTCTGGTGTGGGAATTACGAGAACTAACCACTGCACCACCGTGCCACCCCACTCTTTTGGTATTTTGATGTATTTTGTTTGTAAAAGCAGAAAGAAAACACACACTGTTCGGTCACGGTCAGTAAAAAGCAGTAAATAGCCGACAGTAAAAAGCTAATTAGCTTATTAGCATACCTGCCTATTCAGTTAATCATACATAGCCTGTATGACAATTGCAAAATTCAAAGTTCCACACAGTTTACAACATTTCACAACATTACACAAGTTACAGCTAAATAACTTTATCAAGGTACAGACGAGTCACCTTGGCGAGTCCTCCTGAGGAAATAATTTAAATGTGGAGGGAAAAATCAAAAATCTACCTCGAGTGCTGTGATTGGCTAGAGCCGCTGGGGGTGGGGATTGCCTTCCAAGCAGAGCTGGTTGGGGGCTCAAAGCCCCATTAAGTATTTGGTGCTAAGTGGAATCGACTCAGTTTCACCAGTATCAACATTTCCTGAATTTTTCATCTAAACTCATCCATAACATCCAGTTCATGGCTCCATCTGTTTATTCTATTTATTCTGTTTATTCATCCCATTTGCTTTGAACAGGTGTCAAGTTGTGCCTCAGTTGCTTCAAGTGTCTGGAAGTCAGTTTGATGGATTGACAGTAAGATAATCTGGTCTCCATATTTGAATGATAATGACAGTGCTAGCTACCGTTTGATTGACAATGCATGGGAAGTGTGATGCAGGAACACAGCAGCGATTGGCATCAAACTTGTTGACATGAACAGACTGATCTGATTTAAACAGCCATAAAATACAGGGCAGCATAATGTATTAGAGTTGAAATTAATAAATATGAGTAGACTGCATTTAGATATGGTTGCTAAAGCATTCCCCCTCATTTGTATGTATCAACATCTGGATGTAATGTTCTAAATGTGTTTATTAGATAATGATAAATGGAGGCTCCAGCACCTGGAGCCTCTATCTACACATCCATTTTATAATTTACCACAAAAAGCCCCTGAGAAAAGTACACACTGTCTCACCCAAGATCAGTGGCACCATGGTAAAAAAATAAATACATAAAAATAAGCCCAAAAAAACACAGACGAATTGGAAACGGTATGAGGAGAGGAAACATTTAATTCCAGCTGAGAACAAAGTGTGAAGCAAGAATGCAGAATAGGTGTGATCCACACCTGTGTGTACACTTACATGTGTGTACACTTACCTGTGTGTACATTTACATGTGTGTAGACTCACTTGTGTGAGTCCCTGGCAGGGGCGCTGCCAGGAATTTGGGGCCCCATGAAAAGAGGGTGGGGGGGCACACAGTTTGAGCACCAACTCTGTAATTTCCTGAATTCTGGTGAATCTTTATACACTAATTTGTGTATTTTCTGCAATAATTTATGGTGGAAATGTGTTTATCTAAACATACACGGTATATAGTAATAATGCATATTAAAGAGACTGATACTATCTATAAGAAATGTACTGAAGGCTTTCTTTTACAATCTAAATATATTTTTAATAATATTCTCAAAGGAAACATTCATAATAATTACTTAAAATAAATGTTTTAACTTAACTTAAATATACTACAGTATATATTAAACCACAATTGAAATAAATGAACATAATCTATAGAATGATGAAACAAACAAAATTAATAGCATTTTTTTTTTACATTTAGCCTACATACTGAATTAAGTGTAGTGATCCAATATTGCCATGTATTTAACAGCTATCACTGACCCATGATCCCTTGTTCAGCCTTACTTACCAAGAGCCCAGCGCAGGGCTTTCTTGCTAGTAAAGTCACTGACCAAGTAGAGTGCCTGTTGCAACAGGAAAAGGCAGAGACACCTGTTTTAGTATGAAGAGTGTTAGGAATATGAGTGTCTTTAGTTGAACAAAGCAAACACCTACAATATTTCAGTATGGAGTGGGCTAAGATAATAGTCTAATTTTCACCATCATAGACATATTAAAAATATACTCTTGTATATTTTTTTAAATGGAAAAATGCCATAATATGTATTACATTCAATACTGTAATTTTTACATTTATTTCTTGAAAATATTTTTTTCCACAGTTTAATTTACATTTTGTTGTACTGATAACGACAACATGCTACAGTACTTATAATAAATACGTGACTATTTTTGCATATACTGCGTATAATTTCTACCGATAGCCTTCTAGCAATCACAGCTGTTGCTATGATACCATAATATAAAAACAAAATCATATACATTTTCAAGTGAAACAGGGTTCAGTGGTTCAGTTGGTAGAGTGGGTCGCCCAATGACCGAGAGGTCGGCGGTTCGCGTCCCGGCTTTGGTTGTCCACATGCCGAAGTGTCCTTGGGCAAGACACTGAACCCTGACTTAGGCCCACAGTAGGACTTACCATAGACCTTACAAATCTACTGGTGTATGAGTGTGTGTGTGAATGGGTGAATGAGAGGCTAATGTAAAGCGCTTTGAGCACCATGAAGGTGGAAAAGCGCTATATAAGTGCAGTCCATTTACCATTTAAATGTTAAAACTTTATTTTTCATGGTAAATCATAGAATCAAGCACATTTTTAAACTGTAAAGTTAAGTGTGTCAATACATATTTTTTCTGTAAATGAATAAAATGCTTTCCTGTAAATTTATGGTTGTGTTTCGGTGACCACAGCTGCTGCAATTTTACCATACAAGTAAAAAAAGTGTAGGTTGATGGACAAGGCAGGTTTAAAAAACAAGAAGAAATGCATCAAGGGTGGAGATGATCACATTGCTGAAAACAACTCCAGACGCAGCCGTGACTCATTCTCCAATTAGACATTTTTCCAAAAATGACCAATACAGAGAAAGTAATAAACAAAGATCAGAGCGAGTATCAATATGCCAACGTATGGCTCCACAGTGAGTCAAAGTCTGCGCTTAATTCTACTGGAAGATAAACATTGATAACACATCAATTGGACCATTTTGGGTTGATTTTCAGGAGTGAAAGTGTAACACACTGGAGTCTAGGAGCTACAGAAGAAGGCTTTTACTGCCTACTGTGGAACAAATATCATCTGAAACCACCCATTTCTTTCATGAGCTGAGTTTGTAGAGTGATTTGACTGAATATTAAACATCATATACTGAAGAAAATGACTTGTCCTTCATAAACTGTTGGAAGTAAGCAAGGAATAATGCATGGCCTTTGGCGTCAGGGTGCTGTTCCGCCCCGATGGGGAATATTTTTCAATAGTAACTCGTGGGCCATGCATTATCCCGTTTATTCTTCAGGTTATTACAGTTTATTACTGTCACTACTCTAACAGACTAGTGTTGTGAAATAGCGGGCAGACAAAACGGGGGTGCAGAGTGTTTTGGGCGGAGAAAAGAGAGACGGATGTACACAGTCAGGTCGTCGACTGGAGCAGGTGTTGTCCCGTTCTTGGAAATAAATACTGAAAACAAAGCTCACTGAAACCGCTCATTGTTTTCTAAAAACCAGCATAGAGGAGTTAACCCTGGTGTAAAAGATTCTGTACGACAGGAGGACAGCAATTTTGGATAAACTAGCTGTTACAACGAAGCGAATATTTACTTTAAAAGTGGCCGAACTACATGCGGACTGATATGGTACAGTGAATCTGAAGTGACAAAACCCGTTGCCATGGGCAAGCGGGTGTTAACGGCGCAGCAGGCGGTTATCAAAAAAAATCCGCCCGCTGATGTAATTCAAAGTGAACGGGAGCTGCCGCAACATTCTAGAGGGCCGTAGAATAAGGACAAAAAGTCTTGTAATAGACCTTAGAACAGAGGTGGGCAGTTATTAATCAATTCACCTGCAGCTCTGATTAATTTATATCTCTAAAAAAACAGTAAATGAAACAATATAACACAATACTCGTCATCTTCCACTTTATCTGGGTCGTGGGAGCAGCAGCGTCAGCAAAGCAGCCCAGACTTCCCCTAGCTACTTCCACCAGCTCCTCCAGCGGAATCCTGAAGCGTTCCCAGGCCAGCTGAGAGATATAATCCCATTAGCATGTCCTGGGTCAGCCCCAAGGTCTCCTCCCAGATGGACGTGCCCGGAACACCTCCCCAGGGAGGCGTCCAGGAGGCATCCTTGCTAGATACCTGAGCCACCTCAGCTGGCTCCTCTTGACATGGGAGAGCAGCAGCTCTACTTTGAGTCCCTCCTGGATGTCTGAGCTTCTCACCCTATCTCTAAGGCTGAGCCCAGCCATCCTGTGATGGAAACTCATTTCGGCCCCTTGTACCTGTGACCTCATTCTTTCAGTCATGAGCCAAAGGTCATGAGCATAGGTGGGGGTCGGAACGTAGATTGACCGGCTTCGCCTTTTCGTTTAGCTCTTTCTTCACTACAATGGATCAGTTTTGCACCTGCATTACTGCAGATTCCACCTCAATCCACCTGTTGACCTCCTGCTCCATTCTTCCATCACTCGTAAATAAGATCCTGAGGTACTTGAACTCCAGCACCTGAGGGAGGACCTTACTCCCCAAACCGGAGAGGGCACTCCTACCCTTTTCCAGCTGAGGACCTTGGCCTCAGACTTGGAGGTGCTGATCTTCATCCCTGCCGCTCCAATGAGAGCTAATGGTCACTGCTCGATGAAGCTAAGAGAAGCCTCTGCAAAACCAGAGACGAGATTCTCCCACCACCAAATTCGACCCCCTCCCCCACCCGGATGTGCCTAGAAATTCTGTCCTAAAAGTTATGAACAGAATCTGTGACAAAGGTCAGCCCTGGCGGAGTCCAGCCCTCCCTGGGAAACAGTCCAATTTGCTACCGCCTACATGGTCCAGGCTCTCGCTCCTTCGATACAGAGACTGAATGGTTCCCAGTAGAAGACCATCCACACCATATTCCCCACAGGATTACTCCCCACAGGATACCTCTGGGGAGATGCTTGTGAGCCTTTTCCAAATCCACAAAACACATGTAAATGGGTTGGGCAAACTCCCATGCCCCCTCCAGCACCCCAGCAAGGGTATGAGTCGAGGTTCGACCACCGATCATACCCTCCTTTCCTGTACCCTTGAGTAGACATAATCAGGGAGGCTGAGGAGTGTAATCCTATAATAGTTGGAGCACACCCTCTGGTTCTCCTTCGTAAAGGTGGGAACCACCACCCTGCGGCCCTGCCCCTGATGTCCACGCAATATTGCCTCATTACAACAGTTTGTATTCCTGTTTAATCCAGAGTAAAGGTTCATTCTTCTTTCAGATGAACCATGTAAACACTTAAATCCAGTTGAAAATTATAATTGACAATTACACTGAATGCAGAATTAAAATCACTGGTTTATTTTAATCTTAATTCTGAATTAAATATTTCCTTTGACATGGAAACCCTTAATTCCTCTTTAACATTATTCCTGTCGTTCTGCACCATGCTTCTGGTCTCCTTGGCATCGATGACGCACATAGTTGGCATCAATGATGTGCATATTCCGCTGTTGGCATGAGTTTGTTGATTCCTATGGTTGATTGGGTCAAGCTGCTGCTTCATATTTATCACAAAAATAAAGTCATCATATGTAGTATCTGGTTTAACATGTTGACATTTCAGGTTGTTCAGATTTGCTCAGGTTATTCACATTTTATTGTTACACAATAGTTTGTAAATGTCAATATTTGCTGAATTTTTCAGTAAAACAATGACAAAAATGTGAAGTTGCCATCATTTATAAGGAAAAAAAAACTGAGAAGAAAATATGGAGTCATTTAGGTTATTATGCTCTTCATCCCATGCAGCCCGCCAATGGTTCCAATGTGGAACCATTGGCAGGCTGGATTTGGCCCCCAGGCCACATGTCTGAGACCCCTGCTATAAGGCCTTCAGAGACCACAGTATTACTGAGTAAAATATGTAGATTTTCTCTTGTTTGACTTTAGTACATTGAACTATCAAGAAGAAAAGTAGAGAAAATTGACTCCACTATCATCAACCGACACTACAAATCAAAGTAACAGCAGTAATTGAAGAAAAGCAGGTCTTAAGTAATGGCTACAGTGTCTTTGAAGCAGTGTGAGTAATCAGTTATAGAGTGAAAAAGCCTTTGGTTCTAACTACAGCATCAGATCCAGTCAGCACATGATAATAAGGAAGATCCACCTGCGGGAATCTATTCTTATTACTGCCGTACTGCATACATTATTCATGCGTTATGCAATATCTTATTGACCTCTGTCAAGGACATTTGCACAGGCATTCATCTTGACAAATTTGACCAATCACAGCATCTAAATTGGACATATGCAAAATGCAGAGATGGAATACACTGTTGAATAATGTGGCTCTATGCTACACACCCATTTGAGGATAAATTGTATCCACAGAAAAATCCTAATGATGCCTATCTGCTGCTAATGTGCCCCCAGTAGGATGGCCTGAGCAAAGCTTTGACCTCTGACCTTCTCACATTTGACAACACATTCCATCATATCTGTTGATTGCTGGAACAGACACAATTATGAATATCAAATGCAATAAATGTAAAAAAAAAAAAATAAATTCTAATGTATAATTCATGAGGACATTATACATAAAAGGCATGTATTAATTACACTAATCACATTCATAACATTTATTACAGAAGCTATATAACTAGATGGAACACTGAAATATATACTGGCCTATTGTCAGTCCCTGTCTTGTGAATTTACATGACCTTTTATTGCATATTATTTACAATGTTCACATTCAGAGAAACAAGTACTTATTTAAATGTAATGGACTCTCACATTTGGTCACCTGTAACCGCCATCACATTTCATCCATTTTTTTTTTCATCTGTAAACACGAGTCAGGTCAAATAGATTTTCATCTGCAGCTGTAGTGAGAATGACTCCCATAATCCTCCTTCATGACACAAGCTTTTATTACTGTTTAGACTGAGACAGCAGAAGGTGCACAGTACTACTAACAAAGCTCGTCCTATTTAAATGTATTTTAATACCATTCTTAACCCTATATAGTTCAGTTCAATCATAGAAATACTATGGAATTAAGATTTCGATTATATATATAAAATATCTGTTGCTGTGAATCTAGTGCAAACATTCCATCATGTGACCACTTATACTGTGTTTATACTAAACTTGAGCAACATGGACATTTTATCCATTCATTCAAGTTTCATGTTGTGGCAATTTTAAAAAATAAAGAAAAATGTTTTTCCCTCCTCTTCCGATGGCACTCTGGAACTTCCAGAGCACCCCCAGTACCAGTAATACTCCTCCTCCCTGTTTCCCTCCTCAAGCTTCCAGAATACTGACACGCGCTTGTTCCTGAGGACTCACGTGCGCTGTAGAGCAACAGTTGGAGTGTTACCATTTTTAGCTCCAGTCCAGTTAAGGCACAGGATCTGATACCGACTCAGGATCGTACCCCAGCTCCAGTAGTACCCTTGCTACAGTAGTACCCCAGCTCCAGTCCATAGTTCATACCTTGTATGAATGCTTCATTTCCTTGAAATTAATGGTACTAAGAAGTTTTCCAGTGACTTTTACATCCTAAAATGTTTTAATATAACTTGCGTAGCTTTAGCTTCATTTCATGTACTAGAGCTAATATAACTAGCCTGGCTTTAGCTTCGTTTCCTCTACTAGAGCTAATATAACTAGCCTGGCTTTAGCTTCGTTTCCTCTACTAGACCTAATATAACTAGCCGAGCTTTAGCTTCATTTCCTCTACTAGAGCTAATATAACTAGCCTAGCTTTAGCTTTGTTTGCTGTAGTAGAGCTACTATAACTAGCCTAGCTTTAGCTTCATTTCCTGTACTAGATATACTATAAATAGCCTAGCTCTTGCTTCATTTCCTGTAGTAGAGCTAATATAACTAGACTAGCTTTAGCTTCATTTCCTCTACTAGATCTAATTTAACTACTGGTACTCGTCATCTGAACCCGCTTTATTCACCTGCTGAAAACTATCGACTCCAGGTATGAGTTTAAACTAGAATAACTGCACTCTACATTCAAGGAGGGAAAGAAGCATAGAATGAAATAGAATAGAATGAAAACAAAATGTGCTTTGAGCTTTCTCTGTCATCTGTATTTATTTTCTTTAAACAGTTGGGTGGGATCATAAATCGAAGATTTTGTGAAAAATTTAATTTTAACCCAGCACTACTTTCTACTCTATGTCTGAGTATGTAATAATAATAATAATAATAATAATAATAATAATAATAATAATAATAATAATAATAATAATAATAATAATAATAATAATAATAATAATACATTTTATTGTAAAGTGCTTTTCAAAACACCCAAGGTCGCTGTACAGGAATGTAACAAGGTAAAAACAATATAAAATACAATAAATAAGGAGGGGGTACCATGTGAAGCAGTTAGAGAGGGTATGCAAGTCTGAAGAGATGTGTTTTGAGTTTTCATTTGAAGGTAGACAGGGTGGTAGAGAGTTTCAGAGTTGGGGAGCAGAGCAGCTGAAAGCTCTCCTCCCCAACGTGCAACGAGTGGGAACTATGAGGTGGAGAGAGGATGAAGATCTGAGGGGACGAGATGAAATGACAATTTTCAGGAGGTCAGAGAGGTAGGAAGGGGCGAGGTTATGGATGGACTTGTAAGTGTACAGAAAGATTTTGTTTATTAACCAGTGGAGTTGTTGAAGGATAGGAGTGATGTGGTGTAAAGATGGTGTTCAGGTGATGTACTGTCATTTCTGTAACCTTGGAAGGCGCCGGTCAGCAGTGGACTTTTTATGTGCGGCTCTTCTGCTGTTTTAAGAACAGGAAGAAGAATTTCCTATCAACACATCAATGAAGTATCTATATGTAAAGCAACATGATGTTTACAATTTTAAAATTGAATAATTTGTTTCTTGTGCCAGTGTCAACATTTCCTGAAAATTTCATCCAAACCCATCCATAACTTTTTTGAGTTATCTTGCTGATTAACAAACACCTAAAAAAACCTAACTCCACCAATTTCTTGGCAGAATAATCATCACATTTGTGATTTTAAGGGAAACAAACAAACAAAACATTACATTGCATGCTTCTATTTTTTTCAAAACTTAGTAAGTATGGGTACATTTTTGCCCACCACTGTCTTGTAATTTTTGCCCACCACTGTCTTGTAATGTGCAGAAATAACCAAAAATAGTCACTATAACTGAAGGACAATGAAGTGAAGAACACATTTTTTAAAAAGCCAGTGTTTCTCTGTTAGAGGGAACATCTGTACAATAATCTGGATCAACATCTAAAAAAGTGTTCTTCAATTTGTGCTTTTAAAATACATCTAATAAGAATAACAAAATACAGAAGATCATCTGCATGAATGAAAATATAGTTAGAATGTAGAGGAATGTATACAATAATATATTATTGTGATAAATTAATAAGGACGATCATGATTAGGGGATATTATATTCATTTTATACTGTATTTGTAGTAAATTTAAAGTGAATATTACTGAAGTTGATGATATAAAACAGATTGTGTGAGGTGACCGAGAGGTCGGCGGTTCGCGTCCCGGCTTTGGCTGTCCACATGTCGAAGTGTCTTTGGGTAAGACACTGAACCCTGACGTAAGCCCCCAGTAGGACTGACAGAACCTTAGAAACCTACTGGTGTATGACTGTGTGTGTGAATGGGTGAATGTGAGGCTAATGTAAAGCGCTTTGAGCACCATGAAGGTGGAAAAGAACTACATAAGTGCAGAACATTTACTTATAAAACAATGTGTATATAAATGGAGATGGATAATATGTGTTAATTATAAATGGACATAACAAAAGTGTGTTAAAGCATATAATGCAGAATCTATTGGATTTTAGTTTGTAAAAAGGGGGTGGAGTTTAAAGGTTTTACTTCTTCCCACTCCTTTTCGAGTGTAAAAAAAAAAGGAGGACTATTTTGATTGATGTTTTGATGATTTTGTGGGCTTGAAATAAAATTTAACTGAACTGAACTTACTAGATAAAGTGTAAAGTGGCTTTTGTGTGCTGGTTTTTGCTCCGCTTGGCTGTTATCACTTCCACTCTTCCTGACTCACATCATTTCCAATATAAATTTTCATTGTGAGAACATGATTGCTGCACATATGTTCTGCTTCCCCTTGATAATAGCTCCATGTTCACAACTGTGCGTATCTTCAGGTGGTTCTGTGTTCTGTTTACTGATGATGACATTTGGTAATTGTGTTTGCAGGCGTCTGGACAGCGTGGTGTTCGACTGTGGCTGCGATATCCGCTGGATCCAGCTGTGGCAGCAGAGGGGGGAGGCGGGGCTCCACACGCAGCAGCTGTACTGCAGGAATGGAGCATCAGAGATACGACTGGACAACATGTACATCCACAACTGTGGTAAGGGGGGGGGGGGGGGGGGGTTATAAGAGGAGGAGAGGAGGAAACTGGGTTTAGAAGAGGAGGAGGAAACTGGGTGTAGGGGTAGCAGCAGAGTGTCCATCATGGTGGACACCACAGTAGTGGTAGTGGCAGAGTGTCCATCATGGTGGACACCACAGTAGTGGTAGTGGCAGAGTGTCCATCATGGTGGACACCACAGTAGTGCTAGTAGCAGTGTCCATCATGGTGGACACCAGAGTAGTGGTAGTAGCAGTGTCCATCATGGTGGACACCAGAGTAGTGGTAGTAGCAGTGTCCATCATGGTGGACACCACAGTTGTGGTAGTAGCAGAGCTGCTCAGTTCACTGGACTTATTGAAGGAACATCTACTGATCTTAAACCAATCAGACGAGCAGCAGAGACGCCTACACATGCGTTCTTGTTGTTTATTTCCAGGGTGCGTTTGGTGTCAGTATTAGCCAGTATGCTCATGCACTTTACTTCTTCTATTGTTCTTTTGTGTCGGCTGGGACTGTCTTACAGCACACCTAGAGGTGTGGCATGTGTATTGCATTGTTTTCAGCAGCGTTTTGTTGCCATGTTTACGTTATATTTTACTGATTTGTTCCCAGTGTGGATGCTATATCTTTTCTTTCCAGTACAAAATGAAACCTTGTTGCATTACTGTGTGGATGGGATCTTAGAAAGGGAGGAGGGGAGGGGGGATTCTTGGGGGGCAGCAGTGGAGGGTGAAAAACAAGGATGGCTGACGGATGGAGAGAGCAGACAGGATGAGCAGGGGAGGCGGAGGAGAGGGTGAAAGGTGAAATAGGAAAGTGAAGAAGAGTAGGAAGAGGGGTTGAGGTGGGAGGGGGAGGAGGTGAGGAGAGGGGAGGAGGTGAGAGGGGGAGGTGTGACAGAGTTCAGAGGGTGAATTTGATGTGAGGAGCTATGTGTTGCTTCTGAGAGAGGCTATACGCTATTATCTCCCACTGGTGACTCATCCCATATCTAGTGTGTGTGTGTGTGTGTGTGTGTGTGTGTTCTCATCATTGCTCCTTTGTACTAATTTTATTACATTAATGAAAAGTGATTAATTGATTCGATGTGTAACTGTGTAGACACTGGCAGTGACAGCCGTGCATTAATGTGACTGTCCTCTGTGTGTGTGTGTGTGTGTGTGTGTGTGCGCGTGCCTGTTCAGACTTGCCAGAGATCGGTGTGAGCCACAGCAGTGTGTTGGTGACGGAGGGCGACAATGTGACAGTGATCTGCAATGGGACTGGATCTCCTCTGCCTGAAGTGGACTGGACTGTTACTGGCCTCCACTCCATCAACACACACCAGGTCAGATCACTACACACACACATACACACACACACACACACACATATATACTGGTTTCCATGTCTGATGGGAATGAATAAATAAATAAATACATCTTCAGACCTTGTAAATGTACATGTTTCTATTTGCACTAATTTTATCATACTTTATGGGGACTTCAACCAAAAACAAGTTAATGTGTTTATCGGGCCACATCATTGGCAGACATTTACATACTTCACGCTGATTTATATTTTACTAGTGTGGACCTACATTTATCTTTAACCACTTAAAATCTGAATTGTAATGTAAGTAACAAAAAAGGAAATGCTAAATTTAGTGCAGGTAATTAATTTGAGATAAAACAAAAAAGTCAGAATTATGAGATACAAAGTCAACCTGATTTACAACTTATTTCTCATAATAATAATAATCATAATCACATTTGTCCAGTTTGAAAAAGGTAATGAGTATATTATGATAATGTAAAGAGTATAAGGTACAGATATTTATATAAATGTAAACATTATAAAGTATATATATTTATATAAATGTAGAGTATCAAGTCCAGATATGTCTACAAATGTAAGGAGTATAAGGTATAGATATTTCTACAAATGTAAGGACTATAAAGTACAAATATTTCTATAAATTTAAGGAGTATAAAGTATAGATATTTATACAAATGTAAAGAGTATAAAGTATAGATATTTATGTAAATGTAAAGAGTATAAAGTACAGATATTTATACAAAAATGTAAGGAGTAAATGTAAAAAAAGCTACCAGAAAAAGACATACTGTAAAATACAGATACCTAAAAACTGTAGTTAAGTAGAGTAAATGAAATACTTTTATTTGGGTACTTCCACCTGTGCCGAGGGATGTGAGAAGAACGAAAAACAGATAAACAATAAAAACAGAAGAGCAGCCATTTTGTAAAAATGCCCGTGTGGTTGTTTTTATGTGTCATTAATGGTGGGATAGATGAAAGTCAGTGCAGCCTGAGGTGGGATGTTTTAAGGCAGACACAAACTGTAGCTCATCAGGATGAGTGAACTATTAGGGAAGTGAGCCAAGTGAAGGTGAGGATGAGGAGCAAAGCAGGAGCAGTGTACAGTAGACACTAACTGAAGCTAAAACACCATCAATCACTCACACCTTCTTCACTTTCATTTCCTGCCAGTTTTACAATATGCCTCATCACCATCCTGTCATGTTCTGAAGATGGTTCCAGACGTGTGTGTGTTTTTTTTTTAACCTAATATTAAACCAACACTGTTATTGTAACAAGTGACTGTATACACAATCCTAATTAGGGTTGGGTACCGAAAGGGTTTCATTTGATACCGATACCAATTCGGCACTTTCAAAACGGTATCAGTTCGTAAATGGTATTTAAATTGGTACTTTAAAAAAATTACAACAGGAGACATACTGTATGCAATTGAACCATAACATTAAAATTTAACCGATGACTTACTGAGCCAGTCTGACAACACATTTGATACAACTGGCTAACATATTATTAGTATTAATAACCTATTTGTATTATTATTATTACATAATAATAATAATAATAATAATAATAATAATAATAATAATAATAATAATAATAATAATAATAATAATAATAATAATAATAATAATAATAATAATAATAATAATAACATACATTTCATGTCACGAGTTGAGGAATTCACAAACACCAGTTACTTATCTGTAGTAGTTATTAAAGGTGCTCACTCTGTCAGTGTCTTGGTCCAGTATCTGCAGTAGATGATCTGAAGATTTATCTCTTAGGTCTGACATTAACAAACTGGGTATTTACATTTATGATATGCTATTAGCACAGTGCTAGGCTAGTGCTATTAGCTCAGTGCTCGGCTAGTGCTATTAAATCAGTGCTAGGCTAGTGTTATTAACTCAGTACTAGGCTAGTGCTATTAGCTCAGTGCTCGACTAGTGCTATTAAATTAGTGCTAGGCTAGTGCTATTAGCTCAGTACTAGGCTAGTTCTTTTAGCTCAGTACTAGGCTAGTGCTATTAGCTCAGTGGTCGGCTAGTGATATTAGCTCAGTGCTTGGCTACTATTAAATTAGTGCTAGGTTAGTGTTATTAGCTCAGTACTAGGCTAGTGTTATTAGCTCAGTACTTGGCTACTTAGCTCTTCACAGAGGCCTTCTACAGTGAAGTTTCTGCTTTAAGGTAAATACTGTGGCAGAAAATGATTCATTGAATTTGTCATATTCCAGCCTTTACATGTAAATGTCTTTAACACTTGTAGCATTTGGAAGAATCTGGATCTTCTTGTGAACTGTAACCGCATGTTCCACCTTTTAGCCTTCTGCACTGCTGTGTGTGTAGTTCTGTTAACAGTGGACAAAGGGCGTAATTAAACAGCAGCTGCATATGCATTTTATGGTACCAAAATATGGTTCCAAATTTCACGTTAGATTTGGGTCTGGTTACTACTGTTAATGTTTGCCCTGGTTCAATACCTATACTCACTTCGGTACCAAATCTTATCAGGGACTGTGAGAATCACAGCCATTTCGGTTCATTTTCCTCTGTGTTTATTTAAATGTATTTCATTGTACATCAACATCTGTGCTTTAATATGATTTTATGTGACAATAAGCTGCATATTTATGTAAAAGCCAAACAGGGAACATGAGAAAAGTACCTCTTACCATAAACACACAACACGTTGCTTTCATGCTCTTTATTGGGCTTTTGTTAACCTGTATTATCCCCGTCAAATCAAATAAGTTTTGAAATTACAGCCCTAGACATGACTATGTTTGTTATTTTCTCTCCACAGTCTAATGTGTACTGGCCGAACATCCACTCCATTAACCTGACGCTCTCTAACATCAGTCGAGATGACAATAACTTTCAGCTGACCTGCATTGCAGAGAATGTTGTGGGGATGACCAACTCCTCCATCCAGCTCAACGTGCAATGTGAGTGGGATTTTTCTTGAGTAAATCTCTATATTTAGCAAAATAAATGTATGCTGTGTATAATCTACTCAGTCAGTGCTGCCAGCCCGCTGTGTGATGCTATGATCATGTCAGCTGGTGTCCATAAACATCAGTGCTAGTTAACCCTCTGCTATCAGGGTGGACATTTTACACACACTTTTCACTTCACGTTAAATAAAAGTCATGTTATTTTTCTGAATTTAAAGGAGACCCATTAGAGTCAGTTTTAACTATCATTAGGCTATGTGAGTTTTCAGCACCTACAGAGTAGCTTTGCAAAATTTCCAGCTCCAAAACCTCCATAGTTATGTCATACCGGTGTTCACAAAAGTCCAGATCCAAACCCATTCTTTCTGCCTTTCCCTAAAATGCTCTGTTTTGGCTTCTGGCCAGTCTCTGATTGGCCAGCTCAGTGAAGGCTGTCCCTAGGGTGGGGGATAAGCAAGACGTTTTTGTGTCTGCCCCTACATGTGTATTTGTTTACTGTGTGTAAGCGGTAGGCTAACATAGGCTACTTTACACAGAGCTTTACGCTCTTAATATACATTTCTATGGCGCATTGGTCTCACTATTGAACCAAAAGGAATCAAGCACCTTCATATTTTGGACCACTCGCACGTTACGTTACAGCGCTATAAACATGTCCAACTTTAATGTGCATCTGTACGTGTTGGACCCCGAGTTGCTAACATGGTAGCTTAGCTTAAAAAATATATATAATGTTACAATTTTATCATTACATCCAGCTTGTGTCTGGGAGCCTTGGTGGATGATTTTAATGGTCAGAACAAGTCCATACTTCAGACCCAGCTGGCTTGCAAAACCAGCATCATACTGGGCCTTGTTATGAAAGCAGTCATCACTGAAGTGGCGAGCACAAATGAATAAATTTTGATGTGGCTGTTGGCTGGCAAAAATAGAAGCTTCCTACAGTTTTATGGTTGGGGCATCTTTTGGAAAGGAAAACAGTTGATATTTTCTTTCACAGTTGAAAAAACAAGGACAGACTATTTTGGGAGGCATCTTCTCTCTTCTTCTTCAGACTGGAAACATAACTCTCGGGAAAGTGTCATATTATATGTGAGGTGGGCGTGTTTTGGGGTCGGTTCCACGCTGTTGGAGCATTTGTCCCAATTGGACGCTTCAACTTAACGTCAGGTTTTGTAGACATCTCACCATAATTTGGCAATGAGCTGTTTAGAGTGGCAGGAAACCAGGTTGCAGGATGACAGTATAAACACTATAGCTCATGTTTTGTAACTTTGCTGAGGTTTGCAGTCGACATCCAACATTATAACATTGTATGTATGTAGACAAACACGGATCAGCATAATAGGTCTGCTTTAAATGAGGTCAGAATTCAAAAGTTGTTCATTTTTGCATGGTCTTGAAAATTCTGAACACCAACTAAAATGTTCACATGATAAACAAAAGGAAATGATCAGGCTATCATCTCTATGCGGGTGTGTACAAAAAATACACTGTCATTATAACCAGTGTTTTTCTTACATAAGCCATTATGACATAAATCCAGCTCTTACTGATATCTGGGCTTCATTTGAGAGGTAAGGCTCTAAATTAACTACTGAACCATTTTTTTAAACTCTGATGTCACTATGACCATATTTGGAATAAGAGGAAATTACATGTTTTTTTCTCCACTAGATGGCAGCATATTGTTCTGACCTTGCGCCAAAAATGCTCATGATGTAAATGAACCAATGATGGTTTGAATCATTGATATATACAAAGCTGTAAACATAAAATCATATGTGGTGAAATCTTTATGAAGTACATGATAAATAATGAAAATGATAAAAACAGCATTTAAAGGGTTAACAAAATTTTTAATTATTGAGTATTTGGTATTTTTAGTTACAGCTCAAGTTGATGAAATAGAAAAAAAACAATGTAAAGGAGTTAAAAACCAACTGTATGAATTTTTTTATTCACATACATTATTCCATAAGTGTATATTTTACGCACACTTCATATCAACTAAAGGCATTTCTAGAGCGAATACCTGAGAGTTAAATCACAGGTGGGATTACCCACTTTGACCTTGGGGCCCCTTGTTGTTTACATTTGCATATTAATAAGAAAATATCATCAAGTTTTAATAACGACTCCAACTGAATGCATGACATTAAGGGAAGAAGTGTGTTGACATTAAATATTGACGTATAATAAACTAATTTGTTTAAATCATTTTCTAATTTGAATGAGTGTTTGTGTTGAATATTATTAAGGATAATGATGTGGCTTTAGGATTTTACTTTTGTTTATGTACTAAAGCCCGGAGCTTTGCCCCCAGGTGTGTGCACGCTGTAGAAAAGTGTTACCATGACAACAGCAAGAAAAGACCCAACAGAGGATCAATAGAGTAGGCAATTACTAATACTTAGATGTTTGCCTTAAGGTTTTACAGCTGATCACAAAGGCTGAGCTTGAACTAATAGTGTCATCATAGGATACAACTGTACCGTTGTGATTTATTGTCCTGTATTCATCAGGAGTTTAGTGCTTTAGCAAGGCTATTAAGTACTCTGTGCTCACTTGTCATGATACTGTGGATGCTCAAATTGTAAAATGATGTTGCTCTGTTGTAAAAGGGCGATAATCAGTGAACCCTGCTGCTGTAGTGATTGCATGGAATAAAATCCTGTTGTCGACCACTGAGCTGTGGTTTATTCACATTAGAGTTTGTCATCTGGTCTTTGGCAGATTCGTACAATATGGCACCCTTTGGATTTGCAGGTTTTAGGCTTGTGTCTCGTGGCCAAACCAAGCTGATGTGGCTTTAAATGTGCCTGACCGTACTGAAGAGCTCAGATGAGCTACAGCTAAGAAAAACACTGATTACTGAGCCAATAAATACACTGATAAAAATGTAGCAAATTTGACAATAAAAAACTCCAAACCATGACAGTGTAAATGTGTAAACTCCACACTGAATGTCACTTTTGTCTAGATTTCCCTGAAACTGGCTGACGAATCACAGTGAAGTATAGAGCCAGAGGGCGGGCGTAACAACGTAACGCTGCAACAATTCAGAGAGAAACAACCAGAAATAACCATAGAAGAAGAACCACAATGGGTGGAGATTTCCTTTTATCGAAAATGAGTGAAGAATGTGAGAAAATCAAGAATCAAGAACCTTTATTTGTCATTTTGCATATCCAAGGAACACAAAACGAAATTTTAGTTTAACCAACCCCTCCCAGGCTTATCGGGTCATGCAGCCATGTACGGCACTAGCTTCAATAAAATTCAATAAAATGTCAGCAATCTTTAAATTATTTTTACAGAAACGACAACAATCATTAAGCTCCATAATCCACCATTTTGTTTTGTCATTCCTAACTTTCACAGACTCCTCTGTGAACTTTACATCTAACTACGTCATCCTAAAGATTATGTTGATTGGTTGTAGTACTGAATCTGAGTCTAAATGCGTCTCTGCATTGACATTGTATGTAATCTTGATGAATGTGAAAATGTGCGTTCGGTGTGGCCGTACCATAAAAACATGATATTGTTTATATGACACTGAATCACTGTGGGAAAAAGTTTATCATGAAAAAAGCATTTTTTTAACATATTTTCTCATGAAAAAATAAATGTCTCTACTCTTTACTTTTTAATGGAAAAATGCCATAATATGTATTACATTCAACACTGCCATTTTTACATTTATTTCTTGAAAATATATATATTTTTACAGTACATTTTGTTGCACTGATAACGACAACATGCTGCAGTACTGCAGTACAATACATAACTATGTTTGCATTTATTACATGTAAAATAATACAGTTTGTACCCGTAGCGTTCTGGCAACCACAGCTGCTGCTATGATACAATAATAACAAAAACAAAATCATTTACACTTTCAAGTAAAACAGTGTATTTTTTAACTGTTAAAACTTTATTTTTTTATGCTAAAGTATAGAATCAAGCACGTTTTTAAACTGTGTCAATACATATTTTTTCTGTAAATGAAGTAAATGTTTTACTCTAAGGTTTACGGTCGTGTTTCAGTGACCACAGCTGTTCGACTTTGACCATAAAACTAATAATGTTTTTTTTTTTAAATCAGTATAGTGATGAAGTGAACAAGTAAACAATGAGGAGTATGTTTTGTGTTGGATTTAGTTCCATACTGAAAAGGTCAGCCATTTCTTGAAGCCTAAGATTTGACATATTTCAGTATCAACTCAAGCTATGATCCTTTCATAATCTGTTGCATGAGCCTGAGGCTGATCAGATACGGGCCACAGGATGTGAACTCTGCTCGGTCCTGTTCTGTGTGGAAGTCTGACCTTCCATTTGGAACTTCTTCCTGCCTATAATTACAGTAATTATGTTTCCGCTAAAATTCATTTGCCATTACAGATTGAGAGTATATCCAGTTTTGCAAAGGTACAGAGTAGCAGGTGTTTTGATGAACTTTTTGCAGTGAGGGGGAGGCAGAGAACACGCTGTGACATATGGTATAGCCCCAGTCTTCTTGAATTCCATAAATTATCTGGTGAGGCAATAACACATTTTATGTTCCCATCAGATTCATGACATAAAATTGGTCAAGCTAAAGTATTGCCTAGCTTGCAACAAAAACATTAAGTACATATATGTTCCCTGCTTACTTAAGTCTGTTTAGTCATGAAAAAAAGCATAATTCATTATTTAAATTAGATTAGTTTTGTTTTTTAGATTATATATAGTGGTATTTAATTGTGATTAATCCAAATTAATCCATAGAAACCCTGTGTTTAATCTCATTAAAATTTGAATCAATTGAGAGCACTAATAATCACCTAAAGAGTAACTTTTCAATTATATATGAAAAAATATTTTAGACAATACATCTGGAAAATGTTATTTCAATAAATCTCACAAAGATGATTTTCAATTGTTTCATTGCCATTTATTTAGCCTCTCACATAGATGGAATGGATGGATGGATGGATGGATGGATGGATGGATGGATGGATGGATGGATGGATGGATGGATGGATGGATGGATAGATAGATAGATAGATAGATAGATAGATAGATAGATAGATAGATAGATAGATAGATAGATAGATAGATAGATAGATAGATAGATAGATAGATAGATAGATAGATAGATAGATAGATAGATAGATAGATAGATAGATAGATATTTTTATTTTATGCTGTGACATGTCGGGTAGCCCCGGTCTTCTTGAATTCCATAAATGATCTTCTGCGACAATAACAGATTTTATGTTTCCATCAGATTTACAACATGAAATTGGTCAAGACTGTCTGCAGTGCTTGCTTTTGGATAGCACTTGTCCAAAGCTTTGAGACACGTATTCATGCAGGCTGGGTGCACACTAAAATATTTATTTAAAATGTATCAGATGAACAGAATGGATGCTGGGAGGCAGAATACTTGGTGGTTTTCACTTGCATTAGATATCAGCTTTCATGATGGCTTTGATGGACTTGAGAGAATATGTTGGGGATTGAAATAAATCTTGTATTAATGACACTGACAGTCTAAGAGAATAATTTACAACACCATAAAAAATCTCCTTTATCAAGCAGAACAGCCAAATTATGCAGGTACATTTAGAATGCAATGAGGTGTTGCACTGTTCCAAACCAAGTGAAACTGATGTAGCCAATTAGCCAGAATATACCCTCCAGCCCACATGAAAGAACAGCCTTGATCTGAGAGGAAAGAGACATGGAGAAAAAAAAAATAAAATACAACCCTCAGCAATGATATAGTAATGATTGGTAACCATCGGAAACCCGTGTTTCCCTAATATCCAGAGCTTGAATTACAGTGTATACCTCTGCTCTTACATAAGTTTAGCCTGTGGATTGGCTCTGGGCAGATTGGAAACAGACTGTATTCAAAGGAAATATTTATCAAAGGTGTCTGACATTTTCCTCTTTGTGGCGAGTGCGCTGTTGTAAAGCATAATCTATTGTGGCTGTTTGCAATGCATCACACAACAGGACAGAAGAGATTTGTCACCAATTCAAACACTCCCTACTGGAGCAGAGCTGCTAAGGACCAGGCTAGAATGACAGATTGACTTTGCAACATCTAGTCTTCAGGGCTTCCTCTGTACCCGGACACTCTATGGATGTACATCTGCAGGCTTTTTTTTTTTTTTTTCCTGTTGACACTCTCTGCTGGTGCTGCAAATTAACTTATTAATTTTTCACCACATGCTCTGATGGTAATTACATTTCCTCCCCTGTGCAGGCTATTGTCTCTGGAAATGTCATAAAATAGCTTAAACCGCTGCTCTGATTAAGGAGTAATCTGATTGACAGCCAAATTACCAGCCGTCAAGTAACATTCTCTGCATTCAAAGATGAGTTCCTTTTTTTTTTTTTTTTTAGAGGAACTGTAATTAACTACAATGCAAATTCTGCACATCTATTGTTGCTCTGCTCTGGAACAACTGCCACTCTGCAGTATTGCACACTCACGTGACTTCCACAGTCTTCTGTCTCAGAGACACTAGTACTAGCTCATCCTTTGGTGTATACTAGTCAGTCCAGTGGTCAGTAGTTCTACTGGTCAGTCCAGTGGCCAGTTGTTGTCCAGTTGTTCCCTTGTATATTTATGGGTTTAGTTGTTTTAGTTCATATCAGTCAGTTCATATCATTACTGTAACTGGTCTGTTCTTAATACCTGATCTACACTAACATGTTTTTCCTGCAAATATATTACTGTTGTTATTTGACTGTAATTACCAATAACAGTCATTAACAGTCTCTTCTTAAACAAAACCTGCATTAAAGATGTTTTATTTCATAGTGTTCTGTTTCAAAAAGACTTTTATCTGGTTCAAAGCCTAAACACATGTTTTCCAGCTGAATGGAGATTTTTATAACTCCATAAAAATAGGTTAATGAAAAACATTTCAATCACATTGTTGTTGTTTTTTTCAGCCTAAAGAGGAATAAAAACACTTAGGATTAGGGTAAAAAAATCTGAACTAAGGTTCTTATAATTCATGCATCAAAGGGTTAAAGTCGTTATTAAGGAGGCAACCGGGGTTTTGTTGTTCTTTTTCTTTTCTGTTCTTTTCTCTTGAGTGAGATTTAGGCAGAACAAAGTTTTAACCCTAGTTATGACCTATTATTAAGGAAATTATTAAAGTGCCCTCCCTTATGGAGCAATATTTGGAACAAGGTTAAGTGTATTCACAGAAAGTAATGTGTGCATATTTGGGACATGCATGTGTCTGGTTGTAGTTCAGTATAAAATAAATATGGTCAAACTCTAAAATAAGTCTATTTGTACTTATAATGTGTTTTGAGTTTGATATTTATAATTCCTTTAATAATAGGTCATGTTAAAACCTTGTTCTGCCTGAACCTCACTCAAGTAAAAGAGTTACAAAACCCAGGTCGCCTCCATAACCCACCTCCTCAACCCTTTGATGCATGAATTATGAGAACCTTAGTCAAGAAAGTCGTATTCGTACTGAAGACAGTGTACTTATAAATTTTCATTTGGAAAATGTAATTCTTGATGTGGTAACTTTTTGATTCATATTCTGACAAATATCAAACACACAATACATTATAAGTACAAATTGAATCATTTTAGAGTTTGACAATACAGTGGTACTTCAACTTACAAAATTAATTTGTTCTAGAAGTGGTTTTGTACTGTTAATTTTTCAGAAATAGACATTACATTTACATGTAAAAGGCCTGATTCATTCCACGGCCCCCAATACTAATCCTAAAACCCTTTAAAAATTAAGATGTGTACATATTCTACATGAAATGTGTGTTAAAAGTAAAAGAAATATTTAATTTAGAGTTTAGGTGTAATTTATTGGTCACAGTGGGTAAATGTGTCTTCACTGACTGAACATTAAACCATTAACATGAACCCGACATGCAAATCATGTCCATACCATCATGGTTGTTTTAATCGTCACTTTCACCTTCAACAATTTTTGTTGATGGACGTTTGGTGAAATATTGATCCAAAGGCGATTGCCTTTGATGACTTTTCACAATCTTCCTAAAATGTCCAAGGGATACGTAATCAAAGTGGCCAATAGCACAACTCGTGAAAATTTTTTCAGGGTGTTTTTTTTCTCCATGAATTTGGAAAGTATCCAGTTTGTATTTTATTGGTGCTGATGGAATGATGGAAATCTGTGATGAATGAGGGTCAAAGGGTCAACAAAAGCATCATGGGTAGCTCCTTCATAGCCAATGGGATGCTACGTACAGTACGTACAGTGCGTATTCACGTACAGTACGTACAGTGCTGTATTTATGTCTCGGGGGTTTCGTTTCATAAATGTAATTTTCTTTCGTATTCAGAGATGAAAAATTAACGTGAAGGTTTTTGACTTGAGGTATGACTGTATTTATTTTATGCTCAACTACAACCAAAGACATATGCATATCCCGAATATGCACGCATTACTTTCCTGTGAATATGCTTAATTTTGTCGTAAAATGTCTCCATGCTTTCCCCTCTGGAGACTAATCTGCCTGTGCTGGTTCCTACAGGTTAAAATATTATTGCCAGTGTGGACAAGCCTTGGGGGAACATGTAGCACTTGTTGCTCATAAAGCTCTTTCCTTCCTTGTCACCAGTGGCCATGATCTTCTATCTCTATCCTGAGCTGAACATGGCATTTTAAATATTCCACCAGTGTTAGCACCTGATAACATTGCATTCAGTGTCCTGGCTGATCTCAAGCATGTAGTTATCAAAGCTTGTCATCAGTATGAACATCATGTTGTTCCAGACCAGTATGGAGCGCTGTAATGACTTGTATTGTATTGACTCAGACTAGGCTGACAGCCATGCTGAAGACAAAATGGATTGGTCCCTAACTGTCCATCACCAACTTTTTTTTTTCTCTCTTTTTAATGTTTTTTTCCGCTCGCGTTTCTTTTCTCTCTATATTCCGCCCTCACTTCATCTTTTCGCTTTCTTCCTGTGCTGAAAATCACAGCTCTGCATACGCCCCCATAGCAACACTTTCACACATACACATGCCTTAGCCTTTAGTTCAATTGAATGACTTTATTGTCACTATTGTCTGGCAGAAACAATATCACCAAAGCAATTTATGAAGTGACAGCTTTCAAACACCAATAAATAGCTTATTCATCTTTTTTTTGCCGGGTGATTATTTGGTTTGAAAACACAAGCTATTCCTTAATGCACAATCAATGACAGTTATAATAACTAGAGCTCTAAGTGACATGTGTTTTTTATTATCATTGCATTTGTCAATCATTTTTAAATGACTCAAATACAGTCTATCAGAGACTATAATGAGAACAAACAACAACAATTTTCTAATTTAAAACTGTTTTTGGACCAGTAAAGTGGGCAAAGGAAGCAACTGTTCACGTATCAGAAAGTCTAAAATATTTCAACTTTAATACATAAGGCTATGGCGTGTGTTAAATGTGATTAAAGTATGGATTAGATCAGTGATTCATGCCCCACATATTGCTCACAAATTAACTCAAATACAGTCGGCCAATAGCAATTATCCAGCACAGCAGAGGCAGAGGAGCTATGGATTTCAAGCAAAAGTGTATAATCTGCACTGTACATATAGCAACATAACTGCATTTGTGTAAATATGTGCATTTTGTGCCCATTAACCCTTCGATGCATATTGGTCAGTCCAGTGGTCAGTTGTTCTACAGCTGTTCTCTTCAAAAATTCATGGGTTTAGTTGTTTTAGTTCATATCAATCAGTTCATATCATTGCTGTCACTTGTCTGTTCTTAATACATCATCTGCACTCACATGTTTACCTGGAAATCTATAACTGTTGTTATTAGACTGTAATTAACAGTAATTAAAGGTAGGGTAGAATATCTTGGAAAACAGTTCCTACAACCTATATTTTGAACGTATACACACCCATGCCTCTTCCTCATTTTCACCTCTCGATACCATGCCTTCAAAAATACATCAACGCGCATGGTGTCTGGAGTGATCACAGAGATTCACAATTATTCACTATCATTATCAATCTAAATAACAAAACAATAAGAAACATCTATCAGTTTGTGCCACATGAAGCTTAGCTAACAAAAGGTTTAGAAGTGTGAAATAAACTAATATTTGATATTTTAATATTTGATGGGTGTATCAGCAAATCAAACATCGTAAAGATGATCAGTACAATGGTTGGCCAGAGTGTTCCTCTAGTTCCACCCTCTAGACTGGACTAAAATATTATTTTATTTTCAAACATTGTATTTCAGTGCGTGAAGAGGTTTGCAAGCAATATGGTAAAGAATGTTCCACAAAAGATCTCCCACCCCACCCCTTAAAGGCAGGGTGGGAGATCAAAAATTCATATTGTTCTGATATTGTGTCTTAAATACACATTTATTTGGTTCACATGTTTTCCAACTGAGTGGACATTTTTATAACTCCCTAATATAGGTTCATTAAAAATAATTGAATCACATTGTTTTCTTTTCAGCTTCAAGAGGAATAAAAACACTATTGACAAGAATCTTGACAAAGGTTTTCATAATTCATGCATCAAATGGTTAAACCTATGGTCATTTGCTTTTATCAAATTACATAAATAACCTGTGTCCAAGGTATTATATGAGCACAAATCAGGAACTCTGAGTGAAACTGTAGTTGGTGATTCATCAGAGCATCTGCAATGTCCATAAACGATCTGCAAAGATGGACATATGCCATAAACATGTCCATGTACTTATGTAGTCATATACTGTAAATAGGATTCACACATGTCTAAGTCTCCAGAGGAAAGGAATGGTGTGCTCTGTGCATGAGGGGTGGAGGTGGGTGTCTAGATGTGGTGGGGAAGGGGTGGCTGTGATGTAGAACAGACAGAGAGACAGAGTTCGACTGCCAGGTAATACCGCCTGCCAAATATTTCCTTTTGATGATGTTGCTACAAGAGTGACTCATCACAAAGACAAATCAGTAGATGAATTGTTTATGAAATGTATCTGGTGGTATTAAAATGATGAATTGCCTCTCAGCGTGGAGACGGTGTGGATTCAGAGATGCGTTGCTACATGTCAGGAAACACAGGTTCTGTGGCTGCTCATGCACAGGACACTTCACCTGTTTGTTTTCTTCACTGCCCTGCATACACTCTTAGAAAAGAAGGTACAGTAGGGGTACAAATGGTAAATGGAGTACACTTACATAGTTCTTTTCCACCTTCATAGTACACATACACCAGTACGCTGTCAGAAAAGGGGTACGAGTCTTGTAGTACTGGCAGTGCCCATAAAGGTACATAATAGTACCTTTTAAGCAGGGTACATATTTGTACCTTTACTATTTGTACCTTATGGTGGCAAATATGTACCTTGTATGTTACAAATAATGAAGGTACACATATGTACCCTGATTAAAAGGTACATTAGCCTCACATTCACACACCAGTAGGTGTTGCTGCCATGTAAGGCATGTGGACAGCCAGAGTTGGGAAGCAAACTGCCAACTCTTCAGTCATTGGACGACCTGCTCTACCAACTGAACCACAGCCTCCCAACTTTTTATCTTCTCCCAATGCAACAAACTGTACTGATAAAAACTCCACACGTTTCCAACCATCAACACAGGCACATGCAAAGAAAGGGTTCTCAACAGGGCTTCTAGCCCCTGCCCCCAGGGGCTCGAGGCCCCTAGTACCACTGAAAGGATACAAATTTGTACCTTTCACTGTTTCATAACTAGTTTGTACTGTTTTCAGGCTGAAAAGCTATATATCAGTACCATTATGGTCCAAATATTATCCTTTGGGGGTACGTCAGCGTTTTGGTGTCGGTGCTGATGCCATGTAAGGTTCAGCCAGACATACTGGGAGAATAATTTAGGGTTCAGTATGTTGCCCAACTACAAACCTTAGAAACCTATTGGTGTATTAGTTTGTGTGTGTGTGTGTGAATGGGTGAATGTGAAGCTAATGTAAAGCACTTTGAGCACCATGAAGCTGGAAAAGCACTATATAAATGCAGACCACATCGACACGTGGACAGCCAGAACTGGGATGTGAACCACCGACCCTTGAGTCATTGGACAACCTGCTCTATCAACTGAGCCACAGCCGTCCTAAAAATCTGGAGACGAAGGTACAATAAACACCAATGTAGCCCTAAATATTAATATTTGGTCCTTAAGGTACTGATATGTACCTTTTCAGCCTGAAAAAAGTACAAACTAGTTGTCAAACAGTGAAAGCCCTTCTTATGTACCTTTGAGGGTACTCATGGTGCCACAACCCTTTCTACCCCTAAAAGTACAAAGGCTTGTGACACTGGTAGTTCCCTCAAATGTATATAATTGTATGTTTTACTGGTCTGAAACTATACACATCAGTATCTTAAGGTCCTATGGACTTTTGGGGGTACATTGGTGTTTATTGTACCTTAGTCTACAGATTTGCATCCCTACTGTAACTTTATTTCTGAGAGTGTACTACAAAATAAAACAAAAACTAAAAAGTCTCATTGCCACTTGAAGGCAAAAAAAAACTGCATTCTAAATGTCAGCTTTCCCAGAACAAATCAAAACAGCTTTGAGTTTAGTCTGCTGCTGCTGCTTTTTTAAAATGTATTTATTTTTTCTTTTTTTTTAGGTTATCCAAATAATTCTGAAAGGTTCTCATCACCCCAAGGGTGGTGGTACTTTATAAACATACCGAAGTCTGCATAATTTTTCAACTAATGTAAGAGCATAAAATAAAGCTATCTGAGTTTGGAAGGTGAAAAAGAAAGGATTTGTGGTTTATCTAGGAACCGGAGCTGCTTGTGTGTTTGCTGTGGTGCTGCAGATGGATGAGCACTTAATGCCCCCAGTGTTAATGAGTCATGTTGATTTTCTTTCTTTCTCTCTGCAGTTCCTCCAGTCATCCTGAGACTAGCTGAACCTGAGCAGCGCCATGATACCTGCATCGAGTTCACAGTCAGGGGTTATCCCCACCCCAAGCTACGCTGGTTCCACAACCAGCAGGAGATCAAGGAGAACAAGTACATCCGGACTGAAATGGATTTTTACCAGGACTATCTGGAGGGATGTCTCACCTTTCAGAATCCAACACACATCAACAATGGCAACTACACTTTGGAAGCCAGCAACCCACTGGGAAAAGTCACCAAGACTGTGTATGGTCATTTCCTCACAGAACCTGATCCAGGAACTGATGAAGGTTTGTTTGTTTTTGCTTTGGAACTTTGGTTTAATAATCTTATTTTAACAGATTGGGTGTCCTCATGCTGGCAATCCAGCACAGATGATGTTTATATAAGGATTACCAAGATTTGTTTCAACATTTTAACACAATCCTCATTTTTGTGAGTTTTTGAAAAATTTAAAAGTAAAGAAAAGGGAAGTAATACAGCTGAGTATCTCTGTGAATTCCCCAGAGTCAGTATGGCCTACTTGTTTTGGAATGAACATTGCAATTAGAACAGGTCTTTGACCTGTTGAGTTTCTCCTGAAATGACCTGTTGCATTAAAGATAGGTTCCAATCTAAGCAATAAAACTACTGGGGTTTTTAGTTTTTATTAAAATGTGCCTTACAGGTTGTGAAAGTGATCCCTGCTGGCTGGAAAGCAGCCAGAGTTCATCCACAGTTCAGTCAGGTAGATTGTTCATTTGCAGTTCATCCTGAGTTCACAGGGAGGGGAAATAAACCCACAAAGGCTGGCAAATTTCTCCCCATGGTCAATATTCCAAGGTTAATACCTTGTGTCAATTTATTGACATAGCATGACTTTGACTGTCTTCTCTTTTGCAGATCTAGTGGAAGTAGGTGAGTATTTGTATTTTGAAATTTAACCCTGCTTTTTATTTTTTGTTTGACTTTCCTGTATGTGTGTTTGGCAGTACAACACACACACACACACACATATACACACACACACACACACACAAACACATCTCTTATTTGTGGTTAAGAGCAGAACCATGGAGAAATTTGTGGGCTTTGTGTTGCTATGAGTTTGTCCTAAAACTGCTAGCATGGCACCTTAAGTGTCTAGACGCTGGCAGAATGCATCTGCAGGACATCTGTGCTCACTACTAAGACTACATCATACTGTGTGCCTTGCTAAAGGGCACCTATGGTTTTTGAAGGAGCTGAGACATCAATTTTCTGGCTTGATCACCCCTGCCAGGCGAGAAAGTCAGATTTGGAACCTCTGAGTCAAAAAGCTTATTTTTGGGGCGTATTTACAGTGTGCTAAATCCTTGTTTCACATTACTGTCCCTGTCAGACTTAAGTCTCCATTAGATTGGTAATAGAATTTACCAGAAATATCACAAAACCCTTGTTTATTTGGGAGAATTTAGGAATTGGATGTCTATGGAGTGATTTTTGGGACAAAATTAAGTGTATTCACAGTAAAGTAATGCATGCATATTTGGGATATGCATGTGTCTTTGGTTGTTGTTGAGCATTAAATATTTATTGTCAAACTCTAAAATGAGTCCATTTGTACTTATATTGTGTTGTATGTTTGATATTTGTCAGAATACGAATCGAAAATTTACCACATCAAAAATTACAGTTACAAAATTAAAAGTTACGAGTACACTGTCTTCAGTACAAATATGAATTTCTAAGATTTTCAGAAAGTGGTCAAAAATACGTCATGGCTTACATCATCAAATCAATGACATTACCCACTGAACACAGAAAACAGATGGAACTCAAACCATCAGCACTCAGCAACAACTTCACTCATAGAAGTTCTAGAAAATCTGTGACTTTTCTCACAGTGTGGGTTCTACTGCTTCCACCCTTCTTCGCCTTGCCCAGACTTTAGCGCATGTGTCGTCTTGATATCGATCGACTTTTCTTCTGTTGATGATGCCTGTGGCGTGACAATGTAACCCATGATGTATTTTTGACCCCTTTCTTCCATCTGAGAAATTAGCACTTGTACTTGTAACTTTTCATTTCCTAAATGTAATTTTTGATGTGGTAACTTTTTGATTCGTATTCTAACAAATATCAAACACACAACAAAGTATCAGTACAAATGGACTCATTGTAGAGTTTGACAATATTTATTTCATGCTCAACTACAACCAGACACATGCACATCCCAAATATACAGGCATTACTTCCCTGTGAACACGCTTCATTTTGTCCAAAAAATTGCTCCATAGATGTCCTTCCTGGGCGTTCTCCATTTTAATGTGTGCTCATGTGGACTGTTCTGCACTACAGGGGCTGCTGGGTCTTAATCTGTACTGTTCTTACAACTGTAAGTATGGTCACTCAGCTGCTCTATTGGCTGTGTAGACTCGCTGTCACCCGGCGTGGTAAATCTGGCGCGTGTATGATGTGTGGCTTTAGCGGGCTCACTGTAGATGGCTCAAACACAGTGGGCCGGTCTGATCTCTGACCTTCATCAGAGGCTTCCTCCATCCCCATATGAGGCCATTTTTTCTAATCAGCAGTGGATTATGGAGCAGCGGCAGGGCCAGGGATGGAGACGGATGGACGCTGCCTGCGCGGCGAGCTGCGCGGGGTGGCCCACGACTTTGTTCTGCCACACGTTACACACATTGTCACACAGCTTCAGGGACCAAGGCAGGTGAGAGGGAGGTGTTTAGGTGACAAGAGTGTGAAACATTCCAGCGTGTGGTGTGAGGGAGTTGAGCCGTAGAGAGGAGACTGACAAGCTGACTGATACCGACACCGCTGAGGAGGGAAGAAGGCAGAGGGAAGGAGGGTGGAGGGCTGGAAAGTAGGCCCAGTCAGATGGTAGTTAGGGCAAACACACTCACACACAGACTCATGCATTGCTACTGTGTGTGTGAGTGTGTGTGTGTGTGTGTGTGTGTGTGAGAGAGTCTGAGCCACTGGCAGCCAGTCTACCATGTGGACATTAATTTGCCCACAATTACTGTGTGATGTCCTGGCTGGGGGGCTGCAGACTGGAGTTTCCCTGACACCACTTCATTTCCTTTCATGGCTCTGTGTCTGTCCTCTGCTAGTCTACTGCCTAAAACTCCTCTGTCTGCTTCAAGTCTTGTTTTTACTGGGATGTGACCAGGGCCGGACTTTTAATTAGGAAAAGCCAATAGAATAGGTCCCCCATCAAATCCCCCCCCCACAATCTGAAAAGTCATAGTAAAAACACACACAAAAAAAATATTTTTAATTTGTGACTGATGTCAGTACATAATAAAATGTTTTCTATGAAAAAAGACACTAAATATCTGCAGAATAAACTTAATCAATGTCCAAATAATATTTGTCCCATCACACACATCACCCCCATCTGTTGTCAATCTCTCTCTTTCTCTCTTTCTCTTTCTCTTTCTCTTTCTCTCTCTCTCTCGATCTCAATCTCTCTCTCTCTCTCAATATATCTCTTGCTCTCTAAATGTCTCTCTCTATCGCTGTCTCTTTCTGTCTCTCTTAATGTCTCTCTCTCTTTCAATGTTTCTCTCTCTCTGTCTCTCTCTCGATATATGTCTTTCTCAATTTCTCTCTCTCAACGTCTCTCTCTCTCTCTCTCTCTCTCTCTCTATGTCTTTCTCAAACTCTCTCTGTCAATGTCTATCTTTGTCTCTCCCTCTCAATGACTCTCGCTCTATGTCTCTGTCAATCTCTCTCTTTCTCTCTGTCTCTCTCTCTCAATCTTTCTCTCTCTCAATGTCTCTCTCTCTTTCAATGTCTCTCTCTCTCTCTCTCTCTCTCTCTCTCTCTCACACACATAATTACTTGGTCTATGCGTGTGTGTGTTTATAGAATGAGGGGCCTCATGTCTATATTTTGCCTCAGGCCCCAGAACGTCTACATCCGCCCCTGTATGTGATGTGCAACAGGAAACATTCTGCTAACTTAATCAAATCAGCTCCAGGTCCATGAAGGATTAAGACCCACATTTTTGGAGTAAAGACATTGAGTTGGAATTAGTTTGGTGCATTTTTAAGCTGATTTAATTTGAGCTAATTTACCACTAGGTGCTCCAGGCTCTTTAAACTTGTTTTCTGTTTTTCTTTTTGTGTAACTGTGTATAATCCTGAGTAGCTTTTTTTATTGTTCCCTGTCTTTGTCTAAGCAGTAGCATGCATCTGTTCAAGTTTGATTAAAAAAAAAAAAAGAAAAAGAAAAAGTGTCCATATTAATTTTTTTTTACTATTTTTATTTTCCTGTTTTTTTAATACAGGGGTCTTAAATGTATTTTCTTCATTTTCTACATTCAGTCTGATTCGATCTCTAATGGGCTCAATCAGTAAAATGAAAACATAATAACCTATAAGTAATGACAACTACACGTTTTTTTCATAGTTTTAGTGCAAAAAAATATTCTGCCTCAGTTTATCATTAATCCATGTGTTTTATTATGAATCAGTTCTACAAAGCAGAAAATGGTTCAAATTGTGTCTAATTTTCTTTAGACATTTCAGGTTGTTCACATTTGTTCAGGATTTCACATTTTATTGTTACAGGATAGTTTGTAAATATCAATATTTTCATAATTCATTATTATTTTTTTATAGTAAAACAATGCCAAAAATCTGAAGATGTCATAATTTATGGGTGAAAAAAAACTAAGAAGAAAATATGCAGTCATTTAATATTTAATAGGTTATTACGCTCTTCATCCCATGGGCCACATTGGAAGCATTGGCGGGCCTGCATTTGGCCCCTGGACTGCATGTTTGAGACCCCTGCTTTAATATATAGCTAAAAGTACATAGAATTATACATACGGTAGTGGAAAAAAACTGTTTTTGGATACTATTTGTAATATATTAAATTAAGACTCTTTCTTTGAACTCTACCAAGAATTGTTCCATTCTCCAAACCTACTTCTTTCATCAAGGTCAAAACTGGATGTTTCAGTGGATAATCAAACACATCCAGGACATGACATGTTGAAAGTGTCAAGAATTTAGGTTTGTTTGTTTAAATTTATTAACAATTAACAAAAAATAGGGCATTTGTTAGTGTCTGTCTGATGCAATAATACCTTCTGAAGCACACAAAAAAAGTTTTGTATCCAAATATTTCATCTTAATGTCATGTCATGTCAAACATGTCAAATTTTAAGGGTATTCAAAAGGTTTTTCCACTACTGTAAGAGTCATAGCACTAATAGATTTCTTGTTTCCAATACTCTGGCACTATGCACATGTGTGGGTTAATTAACAGGGTTATACCACACCAACATGGAGTACAGTCAGAAAAGTTTGACCATTGTCTACTTAAATAAATTATGGCAACAAAGTGGCATTTAAAATAATTGAATAGATTTTCAGTATTTCAGCTTCAATTAAATACTATTGATGTTATTAAGTACATTTAAACATAATAATTAAATCCAAAATAATGAAATTAGTAGTTGAAATATTTTGAATTTACTTCAGATTTAGCATATGTTGAGTAAATCCAAATCAATTTTTAGGGGGAAACTGCCCAATATTGACTCGTAAAACATAATAATTCAGATATACCAAATATCTGAAACAAAAACCATTTAGACTTCCTAAGGTGGAATTAATTCACATATAAAATAAAATATAATACAATGAATTTCAACTCAGTGATTTTCAGCTGATATTATTCAAACAAATATGAGTAAAATGCAATTGATAAATAATTAAAATGTCATTAATTCAACATAAAACTATATCAAACTGCACAACGTCTTATTTTTTTGTCATGTAGAGTTTAATAGAATTAATTTTGTTAATATTAATTAAGCCCATTCACACTTTTCAGAGTGTAATACATCATGGAACCAAGTACCTTTGTTTCTAATGCTGTACCCTTAAAGCAGTAATGCATTAGATAGCATTTGGAATTATCATTAAGAATGTGAAATTAAATAAAATAAGGTGGCCTTGTCAACCCAATTCTTGTAAACATTCTCTTATCTACATTACAGTGGAGACCTCATTAGGTCACCTTATAGACTGTTAGTGTGTGAATTAACCCAGCAAAGTGTTGCATTTATACTGCCTCGGAATTTAATTTGATAATTGAGTGCAAAGTAGATTCATGCACTAGAATGGCAGGAGTGCAAAGTGAAAAATGGTTTTATTCTTATATTCCCTGAGCTGCGTGCTTGAATATATTTTCCACAGATCACAGACATGAGCACAGAATGAAATCTTAGCATTAGGAAATGCAAACCACACAGTTTATTCCACATTAACTTGAAGTGATTGCCAGAGTAAAGCACAGCCTTTGAAGTTCTTGTTACATTCACTTATTAATGCAGCTTTGTGTTTTTGTCTTCCCTTTCCTTTCAATGCTATCAGATGGTGATTCAAGCCGACCAGACGAAGACACATTCGGGGTGAGTTTTCTTCATAATGATGTTGATGAAGTAGTTGTTGCCTCTGGACTGGGTTTTTCATTTCAGCACAAATCCAGGCGGCTTTTTGTCTATATACTGTAAATGACCCTGTTTGGGGTTTGTTACAACCCAAAACCTAGCAACTGCCAATAACAAAATAATTTCCGCCCAAATGAAATGTAATAAAGCCAATAACATAATAATATTTTTCCAGCAAAGTCATGGTATAAATGCACAGGTTAACAGATTAAAAGATATCCAGTCATTGTTATGTGCTTCAACATTACTGGACAAAGGTGAGAAGAAATATGAACAGTAAAATAGTAAGGTACACTGTAAATACAACTTTATTGAAGTCATCTGTTCTACATTATCCCTCCCAATAACCAGCCAATAATATAGAATAATAATGTAGGCCAATAAGGTCTGCTAATAATGTCGGCTAATGGTCTAGACTAATAATGTAGACTAATACTGTAGGCTAATAATGTATGATAATACCATAAGCTAATAATGTAGACTAATGTACCCTTATAACTGTAGTTCATTGTGTTTTTGTAAAGCCCTGTGAGACAACTTTGTTGTGATTTGGGGCTTTATCAATAAAATTTAATTGAATCGAATAATGTACGCTAATATTGTCGACTAATAATGAAGGCTAATAATGTATGCTAATGTATGCTAATAATGTAGGCTAATAATGTATGATAATAATGGCGGCTAATAATGTAGACTAATATTGGAGACTAATACTGTAGGCTTATAATGTATACTCATAATGTATGCTAATAATGTATGTGAATAATGTAGGCTAATAGGCATTATAATTTTTTCTTTTAGTGTACAGCCAATAATGTAATAACCTTATTACATTATGGGCAGTTATGTTCTTGGCAGTAATTACATTATTGGCATTATTACATTATTGGGTTGTAACATCATTGCTCTTTTATTTTTCACATTGTACCAACAGGCAGTGCTGCGGCAAAAAGACAGCAACATATGAACCTGTGGCACAAAACTAAACAACATGGATAAAAAAATGATAAAAAATGCTATTGTACCATGCAGTGGGTGTTGTTGTTTGTTTAGGTTGTGACACGCAGGGTGGCGAGTTATTCCTCTGCAGGTTAATTGATAGGGGTGCTAATGCTACAATGAATAATGGGCTTTTTTCTCAGCAGGCATTTTGACACAGCACTGCAGGAAACATACAGGTATAATTAATAACCTTAATAATGGCTGCAGTCCATTGGGGTGTGACAGTTCCATTTCCATGTTAGATCACTGGGGATACATAAAGACAAATCAAGCAACTGGTAGAAGAATTAAATGTTTGATGTCTTTTAGCTATTTTGACAAGACTGGATGTCTACTGTGAAACATCGATTTAAAATGCGGAAAACATTTTTTTGAGCAAATAATTATTCATCGTTGACCAGTTTCTAAACTCTGCCATGTTCCTACCAAACTCTCCCTTCCTGATTTACCCGACAATTATTTAACCCTCTATGAGACTATGTCATTGATAAATGCCACGTTAAAAATTCTAACCCAGGGGTCTCAAACATGCAGCCTGGAGGCCAAATGTGGCCCGCCAAACGTTGTAATCCAGCAAAGTATAAAAATTCCACAGTCACAGCCGTCGATTTGATTTTAATTCAGGTTCCACATACAGACTGATATCTCAAGTAAAATAATAGTATATTATGACAAAGTTTGATGTGAAAAAGTAACATTATGTTCTACTTATAAATAATAGCAACTTGAAATGTTTGTGCAAAAAAAAAAATTAAATTATAACAATATTCATATTTACAAACTATCCTGTAACAATAAAATAAAAATAAAAAATAAAAAACCTGAAGAAACATCCTGAAATATCTAAAGAAATTTAGGCATAATTTGAACCATTTTCTGCTTTTGTTACAAAGTGTTGAGTGTCTTTATAGATCTGATCCATAATGCACATGTACAAATCATAAATTAAAGTATAATAGTGTTGGAATTGCACTTGTTTTTCTTAAGAAATGTCATTTCCCCCCAGGTCTTTTTTGTTTGTAAATATTTTCATAATTCATTGAGGATTTTTGCACTAAAAAAGACAAACATTCAGAGTTGCCTGGTTTGGCCCAGTTGAGATCAAATTGGGCTGAAACTATCTATCTATCTATCTATCTATCTATCTATCTATCTATCTATCTATCTATCTATCTATCTATCTATCTATCTATCTATCTATCTATCTATCTATCTATCTATCTATCTATCTATCTATCTATCTATCTATCTATCTATCTATCTATCTATCTATCTATCTATCTATCTGTCTGTCTGTCTGTCTGTCTGTCTGTCTGTCTGTCTGTCTGTCTGTCTGTCTGTCTGTCTGTATTTATCTATCTGCTGTAGATGAGGATTATTCTAAAATGACTTCCTTTTATCTTGAACTTATCAGGTGTTAAACCTTTGTTCACAGTTGGTATATTCTACAGGAAAACAGTTGTGACAATCTACAGATTAAACTCTGATTTTCAGTTTTTAAGACAATCAGAAATCTAGAAAGGATTAATAGTGATGACTGCTGGAGTCTGATGCAAGCATTTGGTTTCTCTCAGGTTTCCATCGCTGTGGGTTTGGCGGGCTTCGCTTGCGTCCTTCTCCTCGTCCTTTTTGTTCTGATCAACAAATACGGCCGGCGCTCCAAATTCGGTATGAAAGGTAAGTCTACAAAAATAATCAGACAGGCAGACAGTTAGCTTTGTTTTTCTGCAGCTTTTCTGCCCATTGCATCATGGTGCAGAATCCATTCCCCCAGATAATCTGCTTGTCAAAACCTTTGTTCAAAAAGAAAATCCACTACAGCCAGTGTAGAAGCAGGACTTTAGTGAATCACTGCTGTGATTTTTCCATCATTCCCAAGAGGACTCATTTAGAAAAATAAAAAATAAAATTCTCCTTGGACGGGAGAAGTGATGATCCTCCAAGTCGCTGCATTGCAGGACAAGGCATACATGTGGTACATCTTCCTACTATAGATGATCTATGCACTAAAGCTAAAATATTATCACTGTGTGGGTCACTTACACACAAAGAGACAAGTCACTTTATAGTGAAGGGTGATTATGAAGAGAAGGTGGGTGCGTACTGAACAGGTGTCTGTACTGTACAGGTGTGTACTGTACATATTTGTGTGTGTGTGTGTGTACTGTACAGGTGTGTGTACTGTACAGATGTGTACTGTACATATGTGTGTGTGTGTACTGTACAGGTGTGTACTGTACATGTGTGTGTACTGTACAGGTGTGTACAGGTGTGTGTACTGTACAGATGTGTACTGTGCAGGTGTATGTACTGTACATATGTGTGTTTGTGTACTGTACAGGTGTGTATGTGTACTATACATGTGTGTACTGTACAGGTGTGAATATTGTACAGATATGTCTACTGTACAGATGTGTACTGCACAGGTGTGTACTGTACAGGTGTGTCTGTGTACTGTACAGGTGTGTACTGTACAGATGTGTACTCTACAGGTGTGTATACTGTACATCCACCTCATGGCTTCAAAGCAGAGGTGGTAAAAGTACTCGCATTATGTACTTAAGTAGAAGTACAACTACTGGTGTGAAAAAATACTGAAGCACTGATTCAAGTCCTTTTTCTGAAGTAAGAGTGCAACTTCTCAATTGTAATAACGTAAAAAGCACAATTGCATTCTTGCCATGGATGAAATAATATTTATGTAACCAGAAAAGAAACATGACAAAAGAAAGAAAAATCCCAAAATAAAGCCTTTAAAGGTGAGTTAGTGTGTACATGATGTGTTTGATTGGGTATAGTTACACAGTGTAGTGGGTATGGATAGGACATTTAGGAAACATGTAAAAAACTAACAAACATCACAATTGAGACAGAAAGTCATTATTATGAGATAAAAAAAAGGCAAATCTGAGATAAAAAAAAACATAATTTTGAGATAAAGTCAAAATGGTGAGATAACAAATAAAGTCATAAATGTGAGATAGGAAATGCATGATTATGAGATAAAGAGTAAAATTATGAAACAACATGTCATAGTTATGATATATAAAGTCACAATTTTCCCTCTGAGGTGACTTATTTTTCACACTGTCACATCTGCTTAGTTTGAAAAAGTAATGAGTTCATTCTGAGAATGTAAAGAGTATAAAGTAGATATTTATATAAATGTAAGGAGTATAAAGTAGAGATATCTATATAAATGTAAGGAGTATAAAGTAGAGATATTTACATAAATGTAAGGAGTATAAAGTAGAGATATTTATATAAATGTAAGGAGTATAAAGTACAGATATTTATATAAATGTAAGGAGTATAAAGTACATATATTTATATAAAAATGTCGGAAGTAAAAGTAAAAAGTTGCCAGAAGGATACATAAGTGAAGTACAGATAATTAGAAAATTCTACTTCTAATTGTAATGAAGTACTTCTACTTGGTTACTTCCACCTCTGTTTCTCAGTGTCTGCTCTACACAGTCATTGCAAAAGGGATCCTGAATTAATTAGTGGACTCAGTGCTGTCGATCATGCTGAAGAATTCAATAGGATTAATGTGGCTTTTGTACATGCTGAGCTTTCATTTTGGGTCAGCTCCAGGTTTAGCTTATCTCTGTAGTGTCGGCGTGGTACAACAGGGAAAGGCTGTCACCATGCTTGTCTTGAAACAGAGAGCAGAGGAGATGTGAAGGGCTGAGGTTGAAGTGTTAGCCCATCTGCCAGCTCCAGGTCTTATCACTATGAGGGTGCTAGTATGTGATCTGCTGTGGGTACTACATGTGATCTGCTGTGGGTGCTAGCATGTGATCTGCTGTGGGTACTAGCATGTGATCTGCTGTGGGTACTAGCATATGATCTGCTGTGGGTACTAGCATGTGATCTGCTGTGTGTACTAGCATGTGATCTGCTGTGTGTGCTAGCGTGTTATCTGTTGTGGGTACTAGCGTATCATCTGCTGTGGGTACTAGCATGTCATCTGCTGTGTGTGCTAGCATGTGATCTGCTGTGTGTGCTAGCATGTGATCTGCTGTGTGTGCTAGCATGTGATCTGCTGTCATGTGATCTGCTCTGTGTACTAGCGTGTTATCTGCTGTGTGTACTAGCATGTGATCTGCTGTGTGTACTAGCATGTTATCTGCTGTGTGTACTAGCATGTGATCTGCTGTGTGTACTAGCGTGTCATCTGCTGTGTGTGCTAGCATGTTATCTACTGTGTGTGCTAGCATGTCATCTGCTGTGTGTGCTAGCATGTCATCTGCTGTGTGTGCTAGCATGTCATCTGCTGTGTTGGTTTGTATGGCTTACAGAACACAAATCCCTGCGTCCTATCATGAGCAGATGCATGGATTTGCCTCCATATGCATTCGCTCACTTCTCTGCGTATGCCATCTGCCAGTTTGGCGCATTTGTGTCTTGATTAATTTACATCAAAATGTTTAAGAAGACGCCAGGATGATCCATTAGTTCAATCCATGAATGCTCCGTGTTACATAAAATGAACACAGTAGAACATGGACTTATCCACTTTCATCCCATAATTAGCTTCTTCACAGGGTTGATGGTTGTTAGTTTCCTAAAGGACATGGTTGTCATCATTCACAGGGGGGAAGGAACAAAGTATAAGCACTCTGTTATGGTAATTAAGTAGATTTCTTTTTAGGTATCTGTGCTTGAGTATATAATTTTCTGGCAATTTTGTACTTTTATTCTCTACATTTATATAAATATCTGTACTTTCTACTCCTTAGATTTATATAAATATCTGTACTTTATACTCTTCAGAATAGGCTTGTTAATTTTTCAACTAAACAGTGTGAAAAATAAATAAGCGAGAAATTGTGACTTCCTATATCATAATTATGACTTTTAACTCATGATTTGAGTGATTTTTTCTCCCTCATAATTTCAACTCTTTTTCTCATCATTATACATGTCTTATCTCATATGTTTGACTGTATCTCAGAATTTGTACTTTTTCAATCATCTACACACTAACTCACTTTTAATGGATTTACTTTTTTGAAACCTTTGAAACTGTACTATTTTTCCTGCTTAAATAGGTATTATTTCATCCATGGCATTACACTTGAAAAGTTGTACTTTTTTACTTCAGTAAAGGAGTTGAATCAGTACTTGTACTTACCAGAGTATTTTTCCATACCAGTATCTGTACTTCTATTCTTGTATAGAATGTGAGTACTTTTACCACCTCTGTAAGACATAGAAAGAAAATATAGTAAAAGCTAGATGATGAAAAAAATTGCTACTGTGTAAATTGAAAACTGTGTGACATTAAGTTAGTTTGACAATGTTTGAATAAGGTAAAAAAAATAAATAAATAAAATGAATCTGTCCTGCTTCCCACACACAAATCCATAACATTTCTTTAGACAACACTATATTTAACTTTGAGAAAGCAATTTCATATTTATGTCCATCTACAGCTGCAAGGTACTTTTACTGATCGTTATTTCATTCATAATCCAAGGTACTATGCATCATGAGAAAATCAATATGAGTCAGTTTCAGAGTCCGAGGCCTGCACAGATCTGCCTTAGCTTTTATTTGCTCTTAAATAAAGGAGTGTGAGCTTCACAACCCTGAGAGCGTAGCATGTTTTAATACTCACAGCAGCTGACTTTATCATAGGAGTGATTTCAGCTCTTAGCAGAAGGGTGCTTCAGATGCAGTTTTACTACGCACTGAAGAAGGTAATTTGTCTCATTGATGGTGCGGTCCACAGTCCTGGTGGACACTGGGGGCTGTTTTTTTAAAGCAGCGCTGCAGGGCCATCTCAACAAGGACCACATGGTTCCTAAGCAACACTTGTAAAAAAAAATATGTTAAGAAAACCTACTTGGCTCAAGGGGATTTCAACATTTTTTCCTCATCAGGGTCAAGAGCATTTCTCATATATTAAAAATAAATAAATCAAGTAATGTATTTTTAAAAAAAAATCTGATTTAGCCTTGTGCATTTGCTTAATAATAAATAGTTTTAAACAGCAAAGTAAATTGAAGCATATTGAAGGATCAGCAAATTACTTGGTCTCACACACACACACACACACAGTTTTTAGCCAAAGTTTAGCACACCCGATCTGCACCCTGCGTACACATTATGGTTGCCCATCATTGTCGCTAAACTACAGCAAGTCAAATATGTTGTGTGTGTTTGTATAAACTAGTGCAGAGCCCGGAGAAAATGTGAGATTATTTGCTACTAATGTGTTGTGGAAGTGGGTGAAATTAGTTGAAAGGAGCAGAAAGAAAGACTATAATAATTTGTTGGGGCTGTTTTGGAAGTGTGGACTTATTAACCTATTATTATGATTAAACTAGCACCACATCTCATGTCACCAGTTGAGGAATTCACATACATGGTCATGGTCCAGTATCTTCACAGCAGCTGCTCTGAATATCTATCTCTATGGTTTGTCAAGTGTGCTATTAGCACAGTGCTAGGCTAGTGCTATTAGCACAGTGCTAGGCTAGTGCTATTAGCACAGTGCTAGGCTAGTGCTATTAGCACAGTGCTAGGCTACTTAGTTCTTCATGGAGGCTTGAGTAAACAGTGTGTGTCACCAAGTGCTTCATTATATCAGTCTTATTCCAGCCTTTGCATGTAAATGTATTTAACACCTGTAGCATATGGAAGCATCTGAAACGTCCTGTGAACTATAACTGCACGTTCCACCTTTGACACATTGTTGTCGGCACTGTTGCGTGCGCGCGCTGCTGAGTGCGTGCGCCGCCATTTAACAGTGGAGAGAGGGCTTAAACAACAGCTGCATGTGTGGTACCGAAATTCGCATTATATTTGGGTCTGGTTACTATCGTTAATGTTTGCCCCAGTTCCATACCTATACTGACTTTCAATACCCAACTTTCTTGCTCACTTTCTGTTTGTGAATGAGAATTACAGAATCACGTTAGGGGGGGTATTTGTGGTGCTCGGTTTTCATTCTGTGGCACTGCTCTACAGATTAGTCTATGCATGGGAAACACTGACAGTTAACAACAAACAAAACAAAAATGAATGAGAAGGGTGTAAAAGTGAAGTGATGAAGCAGAATGGCAGATGAGCCAGATAGTAATGTAGCTGACAGTCATTAGGACTATTGAAATGTTAAGTTGAAGGTGAATCAGACATGCAAATGCGCCAAAATAATAGCCTTGGTAAACAACTGGACTTGCTGTGGCCACAACAATAACAAACGTAGAGCTCAATTAATCTATGCAGTACAACCATTTCACACCAGTTTAGAACATTTGCTCAGAACACAAAGCTGACGTGAGATAATATAACTTCTAGAGCTAGCAGCTAGAGACTGTGGCAACAAGTTGTTACCATGACAACCCAAATGCACAGTGGATGAGTTGTGTTATCCATCTGACAGGCCTACTTAAAATAACATGACAGGTGGGCTACGGCAAAAGGAGTTTGTGCAGTACTGACAGCTAAGGTTTTTTGACACTATATTTAGCAGCAGAATTTACTGGAACATCCAATGTTTTCTCTATGTGTGACGGTTTAAAATCAGCTTTTAACATAACATCGCTCCACCTCACAGTGTGACTCATTTTTAAAAAGCGAAGTGACTGAAGCACTCTGTGTTGCGTAATGGCTGTGTGTGTATGTGTGTGTGAGCCGACAAAGCAAGTGTATTCTTTTCTCTGTGACTGAATGAGACCACTTAATGAGGCTCAGTGATCAGCCAAGATTTTTTATGAATTTTGCCATCCCAAATTTGTTATCTCCTGGGTTTTTAAACAAGTTTTTTATGCATTTTTATACATAGCCTAAAGTTATTTTACATGTATGTTCAGGTTTTATCTCTTTTCCTCTGTGTCCTACACAAATGGAAAATAAACACCTTTTCTATTCTATTCTGCAGATACATTTGGACAAAACCGTCGGACTTTACTCAATTTGTATTTTTAAAGAAAACAGAAACATTATTAATTACATTACAAGCCACACTGTCACACACTTATTCAGACAAAATGAAGGATTTCACCTCTAACACCTTCTTTATACATCAGTGCATCTATACATTTCACTGTTGTGTGTTATATATGCAGGTTATATCTGTTCGTTCTCTTTATAATAAACATTTTCCTTTGTAAATGTATACATTTGTGCATTAATCCACACTGAACAGCACATTCCATACTCTATATTATAGTCTATTTTCTTATTATACTATTATTTCTATTATTCTATCCTGCTAGTATTCCTAGCTCCATGTTAGACTTCTTCTTCTTCTTCTTTCTAAATTTGGGAACGGGAAATACATTTAAATGTAGTTCATAAAGTTTTTTTAAAGACACAAATCGGGTAAGGTCCTCCTGCAGCCTATATACGCTAACCGTTCAATACAGTGTCTCCATTTTTACACCTTATTGTTGCTGTAAAACTGAGCTTTCTGACTTTCATATGGATTAACCAATAGGTAGAATCAATACTTGCTCTGTTGTGAGTCCTCCTTTAATTTAGCACCTTGTAGACAGCACTGTGGGCAACACTAGACTTTGGCGATGTTAAATGGAGACGCTATTGGAGCCGCTGTCACTGTGAGTGATTGAAGGTAGAACACACTTAAAGACAGCTGATGTCAAGACTGAGCTCTTTCACCACCTCCTATACTCTCTACAAAGAGTGTGTGTGTGTGCTTGTATTCCTATCTTTATGGAGACATTTATATATTTTCACAGCCACACCATGGGGACCTCTGACACTATAGGGACCACAATTCAAGTCCCATGAGGGTTAAATATAAATAAAGGTCTAGTAAAGGACAAGTAAAAATAGAAATGATGTGGCCCTGTAAATGCATATTTTTTTTGTTGAAAAGAGGTGCAAAGTCAAGCATGCATTTATCAAAGGTTTGAAGACGTGTTTACTTATATAAAAAAGGATTCATTTTAAACTATTTTTATAAAATTATTTATTTATTTTATTTAGTTTTTAATTTTTTTATTCACATATTTATTTTCATTATTTTATTTATTCCATCTATTTCTTTTTTCATTGAATTAAATTTTCACCTTTTTATTAAATTAAGAGGTAATCTCTACCAAGGAGGTATTAAATTTGAGTCCGTCAGTCTGACAGCAGGATTCTGCAAAAAGTTCTGAACGGATTTTGATTAAACTTTCAGGAACGATAGATTTTGAGCAATGAAGGTCAAAGGTCAAAGTAACACTGAGGGTCAACAGCTAAAACACATCAGTGGTAATATCTCAGGATTCAGACAAGATAGAATCTTGCTTTTTTGCATTCACATTGTCTCACCTTCAGACAACAGATGGGTCAACACCTATGGCTCCTCCATCACGTCACATGTGAATGAAAAATTGAGCCTTGGTCTGCTGTCTCTGACTGCCTTGTTATTTTTATTTTTATTATTATTATTATATTTAAAAAATATGTGTTTACACGCACTACCCAATGGCTACTTGATTATAAACTTGGTCCTCATGAGACATGAAAACCATTATGTGTGTGTGTGTATGTGTGCTTGTGCATGTGCGTTGGTGTGTGTTTGTGTGTAATGGGTGCGTGCGTGTGTGCATGTGGTGTGTATGTGTGTGTGTGCATGCATACGTGCATGCGCAGGTGTGTGTGTGCGTATGTAGTGTGTTTGCCTGTGTGTGTTTTATTTCCCTCCCCACTGTTTTGGTGAATCAGCTGGGAGGGCTGCAGAAGTCATTACCTTTGGATGGAGCCATAATGGATTTTTGTTCCACTAAATCACTGTGGCTCTTTTGGTTGTTGGAGTTTGATCACCAACCGTTTCTGGGTATCCAATAAAAGCTGCTTTTTTTCTTTATGTGATTGCAGTGTGTGTGTGTGTGTGTGTGTGTGTGTGGGTGAGCTGCATTTGGTTGATTTGTTAATATCCCAGCGCCCCCCAGGTGTGTCCACTGGCTGCTGTTCCTTTATGACTCTGACTGATTCATTGCTGCTTATTTTATATAGTTGTAATTGTGGTTTTATGAAAGATAACATGGCTGAGTGTGTGCACCTTTGTGTCTATGTGCATGTGCATTAAAACACACTCAGACTATAGATAACCTGTTGGTCTGATCAATATGTTGTCACCTTACCTCCCAGCTAAAATGTGGTGCAGACCGAGCAGCAGCAGGCTCATCTTTCACATTGTGATTCTCACCAGTGGGCTCTGAATGTCTTTCAAAGAGATTTTTGTCAGCAGGAAATCAATAATGCTTCTTTAGAAAAAGACACTCAGCATGTCTCTAATAAGTATTATGCTCTCCTGTCATCTTATCTTATGTTCTGGTAGAAAATTACCCCACCCCTGCTGCTGTAAGTGCAGTAGCTATAAAGCAAAATGTGTATAATTTCTCCACCTTACCTGTATTCTCAATATAACCCCTTCAGAACAGATAAAAATCACTCATTTCATCTATGGAAGCACCATTTATTTCCAACACAAGTGACATTTGAAAGTGGTATCGTCAAAGCAGAATACAAACTTTTGCCTAGTTGATATGCAAACATAATCTTTAAAAATGGCAGAAGTAACATGATAAACTCCACTGATTACTACAGCTGGGTACTGAAAGTGGGTATAGGTATAGAACTGGGGCAAACATTATCATATCATATTTCCTGCTCTGTCCTAGTCGGTCCATTGTGTCACTCACACTGGTGTATGAATGCGTATGGATGTTCAGTGGTGGATGTTCAGTGGTTTTGCCCCTATGGCCCCCATAGGGGCAAAATATCAGCAATGCTTCTATCAGTCTGTCCCAGGACAACTGTGGCTACGAATGTAATTCACCACCACCAGAGCGAGCATGTGAGAGTGAATGGGTTTCTAATGTAAAGCACTTTGGGTGGCCAAAAGAGCAGTATCGAAATCCAACTCATTTTTCTATTATTATTTATTTTGGACAGACATCCCAGCTCTGACTGTCCACCTGGGCAAAGACACAGACACAAACCAGTAGGTTTGACAGAAGCTTGCATAGTAGCAGCACCTACTGGTGTGTGTGAATGTGAGGCTAATGTAAAGCACTGTGAAGGTGAAAAAGAACATTTATATAATGATAATAATAATAATAATAATAATAATAATAATAATAATAATAATAATAATAATAATAATAATAATAATAATAATAATAATAATAATAATAATAATAATAAAAACACCCAAAATGCTTGAAAACATGCTTCATAACATTAGTCCAACATCTGGTTTGAATTTTTAGCCCCCGAGTCCTGTGTCCTGAGTCATGTGATGCATTCCTACATTTGAATTGTACTGAATTTATTTGACCATACTTGAAATAAAACATGTAACAGCAAGCATATAAAATAAACAAGACAGTCAAGGATAGCACAAAAAAGCCCACAGGCTTATCTCCATTGTGAATTGTTGTGCACGAGACAGAGGCAAGTGGCAGCAATTCATACATACATACATACATACATACATACATACATACATACATACATACATACATACATACGTACATACATACATACATACAAACATCCCATAAAAATCAATAAAATCAAAAAAACATTGCATTACAATCCCCATTATACATGATCAATACCAGTTGCCTATGGACTAATCATCATTTCAAATGTAGTGTAAAGCTGCAACTCAATATAATCAAAAATCTGATTTAAATCCTTGTTATTTGCTCATTTCATGTGAGAGTTGATTAGAGTGCAGAAGTGGTCCATCCAGACCATATGAATGATATAAATAGAAACCATTTGAGCTCATTCTGAAGGTGCTGATAGGGCTGTGGAATCATTACCACTCTACAATCTGAGTATTTCTGAGACATCCACAATAGTTGCTGAAAATTGCTATTTGTTTATGTAATGAGCAGATGATACAAACACTATGGATGGCTTCATTTCACTCCAGTATTTTGACTCCGAATATACACTGAACAAACAACAAGTGAAGGTAACGTCTGACAAATGATGGAAGGAGAGTGTTGACTGACATTTATGTTAGGAAGGCAAGACTGCTGCTTATAAATCACCCATTTAAAGATTGATGTTTCTTGAAATAACTCTTTGCAGTTTGTTTGTCTTTTAAAAGAAAGTGCTATTTATAACCTATATGTAGGTTCATTTCAATATGTTCAATAAATTATAATCACATTTCATTTCTGTTTTTCACAATGCACTTTCTGTAAACATCAAACCATACTGTAATTACATGTTTACTACTTTACCTTGCACTATTCACTTATTCTGTACTTTAATATATGAATTACAACTTGTTTTACTTGCTGTATATCAGGGCCCTCAAACTTACTTTTAGGGGCCACATTCAGTAATATAATATAATATAATAACCTGGAAATAATAATGATGGATTTATATAGCGTTTTCGTAGCCACTCAAACCGCTGCACATTAGTGACCCATTATTCATTCGCTCTCACATGTGCCCTATAGCAACAGTTGCCGTGGGGCAGGCTGACCCAAGTGCCATTTTGCACCTACCACCACCAAACATTCATACACCAGTGTGAGTGGAACTGGAGGCAGGAGGGTGAAGTGTCTTGCCCATGGACACAGGACCGACTAGGACAGAGCAGGATTTCAACCACCAACCCTTCAGACAATCCGCTTTAAATATTACTCCCAAATATTGATAACTCCAAATATTTGTCTGTTTTAGTACAAAAAAGACCCCATCACATTATGAAAATACTTGCCTTTAGAAACTATTCAAACAAAAAAGATATGAATGACCAGAAAAAATGGAAGCTCTTAAGAAAAATAACTTTAGCAGTATTATGCCTCAACTTATCATTGATGTGTGTGCACCATGAATTACATTCTACAAAGACACTAAACTCTTAGCAAATTGTGTTACATTTAATTTAGACATTTCAGGTTTCTCACATTTTATTGTTACAGGGTAGTTTGTAAAAAGTATATATTTTCATAAAATAATTAGATTTTTTTTCACTGAAAGAAAAACAAAAATTGTAATTTGTCATCCTTTATAGGCATAATGTAACATTTTTATACATCAAACCAAGAAGAAAATATGGACTTGTTAATTTTGGCAGGTTATTCTGTTGTTGTTTGACTGTAGATTATATTGGTCTGTATGTGGAACCTCAACTAAAATGAAATCCACAGCCTTTTTTACAAAATTCATCCCATGGGCCCCATTGGAACTATGCGAGGCACATTTGGCCCCCGGGCCACATATTTGAGGCTCCTGACTTATATGTTGAATGCTGCTGTTGTCACCAGGCAATTTCCCAATTGTGGGATCAATAAAGTACTTCTATTCTATTTCACTGTCGTATTTCCATCTCAGGCTGTCATATTTTCAACACATTTGGTAGCTTCACAATAATTGTTCTTTCATAGACAGTTCTATATGTAAAAGAATATAGTTCACATTGCTTTCAGTGTGTAACCATATTAATGCTAAAAGTTTGCAAATGCTGATTGAAGCAAATGACTGACCCATAAATGCTGAAACACCAAAGAGCCAGGGTCACATTATTCAGAGTTAGTGAGATCAGGCAGCAGGTTGCGTGTGAAGGTGACTACGCTTTATCATATTTAGCCATAATTAACTGTGTGACTTGCAGCTTTTCCTCTGAGGGTATTGGGATAATGTCACGTTGCAACATGGGAAGCTAAGGCAGAATAGTGTCTTAACCCATAAAGATCCAAACCGCCATCTACTGATCTGATGTGATTAGCCTACATTATTAGTCTACAGTAATAGCCTACATTTTTTCAGTGTAAATCATATATTTTTATACTTTAATTTACTCCAAACTGTTCAAAACAGGTCAGATTAAAGTCAAGGGTTAATCTACATAATAATAATAATAATAATAATAATAATAATAATAATAATAATAATAATAATAATAATAATAATAATAATAATAATAATAATAATAATAATAATATTAATAATAATAATAATGAGGATACTATAATAATAAATGGTGATAAATAAATAAATCAAGTTAAATATAGAGAAATTGACACAAAGTTAGCACTGGGTCTTTATGGGTTTAAATGTCAAAGAAAATTTTGAAAGTAAATTGTAATGCGATCTCTATTTAACTGACAGTAAAGGTGTATGCCAAAAATGTACACCCTGGACCTACAGTATTTCACCGATGGACAGCCACCAGCAACGGCAACTATAAACTCATTAATTTGACCCTAGCATCTTTATATGATGTGGTTGATTGACGCTGGTTTAAAGAAAACATAGAAGAACCTCGACTTAAGTCTAGAAATATTAAACTATCAAAATGTACACGAGCCCTGCAGCCATGGTACGGTTGCTGTCTCTCCGAAATAATGACATTAAAGTCTACATTTGATTTCAACTTTATTCTTGACATTTCGTGATTAAAGTCGAAATTTCAAGATTAAAGTCAAAATTTTAAGCTCGAAACTTCAACTTTAATCTCGAAATTTCAACCTTATAAGTCAAAACTTCGACTTTAATCTCGTCACATCAAAAAAAAAAAAAGTTTTTCAAATGTGCCCCTAATACTCCATCGTATGTATGACACTGATTCACTGTGAAAAACTGTATTTTTTTCAAGAAAAAATTTATTTCTCTACTCTGGTATAGAGTAGAGCCAGATTCTGGATAGATATACACCTGATGAAAGCACAGGGAATCTACAATAACTGGAGCACAACTGTAAAGTGTAAACTGTGAGTGTGTGGTTCACACATAAAGAGGCAGCAGAAGACATTAGAGCTGAAAGACTCAGTGGATCAATGGTCAAACACAGTGACTCAAATACTCCACAATACCACATCTCTCAGCCTGTTCACAAAAGTATTTATACACCATTGCGAGGTAAATAGGCTACAAGGGGTGAAAGAAGATGGCAGAGTGGATGACACAATAGAGAAGATATTTGTATCTGCTGCAGACCCCTTTATGGCCACGTCACACTGACATCACCGTACTAACATCTGTAGGCCAACACTGGTCACTCCTCTGCCAAAACCACAAAACAAACCGTCCAATGACGGTAGGGTTGGGGGTTTGAATCCCTTGTGCTGTTGTGTGCTTGGGCAAAGACACTTCATCTTCCAGTGTCACACTGGTGTATGGATGTTTGGTGGTGGGAGGGGCTGTAGGTGGTGGTGGGAGGGGCCATAGGCACAAAATGCCAGCCAGTCTTCTGTCAGACTGCCCTAGGACAACTGTTATTATTATTATTATTATTATTATTATTATTATTATTATTATTATTATTATTATTATTATTATTATTATTAATAATAATAATAATAATAATAATAATAATAATAATAATAATAATAATAATAAATCTTGGACATGATTAATACCATTGTATTTTATGAACCTTCGCTAACATCTTTAGGCATAATGACTGTGTGTGAAAGTTGGCCTACATAAGGTTCCTTCTGGTGAACTGGTGCAGTTCTGTCCAGTCAGACTGTAAGGACCAGGAACAATGCAGCAGAAATGTAGCCTATTTTTTGGTGGATGTGATGTGATAAGATCTTCCTGTAAAATCCTGTGTGTTCTACCCCCTGCTCTGTGTTCTCAGCAGCACTTCATCTGTGCACAACTGTCACTGCCACCACCAAGTGTCACATGATTCTTTTTTTTTTTTTTGATTAAATATTGGTGCAATCAGTAAATCAAAAGTGCTTTCCTTAGGGAATCATGTTGCATAACTCATTTACCTACTCTCCTCCTCAAAGGTTTAAAATGGAATATGAATACATGTGTCATTTGGATTAGATATGAAGGTAACCAGATTATGTCTTTGGTAAATGATGACGGTATATTTGCTTCTTTTGTCTTTTTGTGCATTGCTGCAAAGTGTTGACCCTCTATGGGACTTATTAAGGAAATACATTTTTTGTTAAATGAATGACCTTAAGCCTCGCTGCGCTATCCCTGTTCATTACATGTATAGGTCTAGTGGTGTTTCATAGACAGGGGAGGCACAGAAGTAGCCTACATGACTTCACCACTGTAAGGTGTGACCCCCTCACCTGACAGTATGAAGAGACAGAGGTAGCACCCCTCACTCCTCACCCCACACACTGCCCCTAACAGTCTCATTACCATAACAAAAACGTTGGGTCAAATGACCCCTCTCTTCTAGTGTTAATGGACAACATAAACCATATTCTGTTCTTGAGTGTAGAGCCAGTGATTCTAAAAATATTCGTGGCTAATAGTCTTAAATGTAAATTGAAATGTTGTTGCCCTGGTCACAATGCTTGTACTTGACTTGTGGAATTAATCTGCAGCGTGGTGACAACAGTATGCTTGGCCTCCCTGGTGGTCCCTGGACAATTGTCCCTGACACACAGAGGACAGCTTCCTGGCCCTTCTCATCTCACTATAATGGAGGTTGGATGCTGCTTTTCCGCGTTTCTGCCCACATTAGCATCTCCAGTTAATTGGCACCATTTGTTCAATGGCATCGCTTGAGTTTGTAAATTACTTTTACAATTGTCACTAATTATCAACCTCGATGAGTGGAATTGGCGCAATTGGTCCCCAGTGGAGCAGAAACACAACAGGCGGAGGAAGGATTAAGACTCTAGGGGCAACAAGAGGAGCAGGCTAGCTGCGAAATACAGTCGTACTCCATGCTAATCAACAGACGATTAAATATAGATAGTGTGACTGTAGCACTGTCTCTCCATGTTGCATGTTTGATGAACTATGAGTGCACTTTAGCTGCATCATCCTCAAGAGAGAGACTTTACATTGAACTTTGTTTTCTGCCTCATCTTCATCTGGAAGATAAACATTACTACTGCTGGTAAGCTGCTGCAGAGTCTCTGTAGACATCTATATACCATTCTGCAGTTTACACAAGTTTCCACAGTTTACGGATGGTTCCACAGTTTATGGAAGGTTTTGCAGTTTATGGAAAGTTCTCCAGTTTATGGAAGGTTCCACAGTTTACATAAGATTCCACAGTTTACATAAGGTTCAACAGTTTTCGTAAGGTTCCACAGTTTTTGTAAGGTTTCACAGTTTCCGTAAGGTTCTGCAGTTTAGGGAAGGTTCCACAGTTTATGGTAGGTTCTCCACTTTATGGAAAGTTCCACAGTTTAGGGAAGGTTCTGCAGTTTAGAGAATGTTCCACAGTTTACAGAAGGTTCCACGGTTTACATAAGGTTCCACAGTTGACATAAGGCTCCACAGTATACATAAGGTTGTGCAGTTTAGGGAAAGTTTTGCAGTTTATGGAAAGTTCCACAGTTTATGGAACGTTCTGCCTTTTATAGAAGGTTCTGCACTTTATGGAAGGTTCTGTAGTTTACAGATCAAAATGACAAATAAAGTCTGTCTTAGTCTCAGTCTAAACCAACCAATGTCAGACAGATCAACAACCAAACAAAGTGAATGTTTGTCCTGGTAACAATCCAATCCCCTGAATGGTCTTTATAAGGTGGAATAAAAAAAGAGAAAAAGTCCTCAGGTTATTATGTCCTGGAGCGTTTGCTGGAACGCCCCATGCTGACCTGTGAACACACTTTCTTCAGGGCAAAATGGCACAGAGACGACGTCCACCAGCAAATCAATAGTAAAGCTTTAGTTTGACTACGGGCCATGGTGCTTATCTGCAGCAGATGACATGCACGGCGCACAGAAACATTCAGTTCAAAGAAGTCTCATAATTGAGGATGGAGCAGTTATCTGAGAGACTGTTTTGTCTGTCTTGTCAGGATGAGCTAGACAGTCCAACCTCCTGAAAGGCCAGACAATTTACGCTCCAAATGTCATGTTGTGAGAAGACAAACATGGCCTGGTGGAAGAAGGCCAGGAGGAGACAAAAGCTCAGGTTAAAGATGTGCAAAAGCCTTATCATACAATTATTCTGCCCAAAAATACACGTAGTATATTAAGCTGCTGCACTTTGTCTTAATGATATATTCAAAAGATAAATACTCATCTGCTGCAATGCATTAATCACTGATTAAAAAAATCATTTTGCTCTCCTTATTTTGCATTTTTTCCCCTTTTTTTTACGGTGTAGAGGAAATTGGATTTTAGTCTCTGGCACAGCGGCAGCATCAGATTGTGGCTGCAGTACCGTGGATCTTATCTTAGCTGCAGCATTGGGCCAAAACATATTGCTGCCCCTCTCTCAGTGGAAATAGGCTTCAGTGGTGCTTTACTGTTGACAGAGCAAAGGTACTGGACACATACATCAACTGACAGACACACACATACACACACACACACATACACACTCGTTTCCATGTCTCATGAGGATCATGTTTTTACTCATCTCTGTAAAGTTGCCATTGGGTAGTGAGCGAAAAGACACCTATTTATTTCAAATAAAAATAACAATAAAATAGAAAAACAGAAAAACAATATATTTTTTTAATTCTAAATAAAGTTACAAATGAATTTAAAATTCAACAAAACTAATAATAATAACATAAAAAATTAAAAAGTGTAAAAAATGGAATTGAATAAATCGAATTAAAAATAATCATTCATAAATAATAATAGTATAATAATAATAAAAATGTTAGCACATCTCAAAACCTTTGAAAACTACATTACACTACAAACCCGTTTTCCTAATGCTTTATGGGGACTTATACAAAAAAAAGGATTCTTCATATTCAGATTTATGTTTTACTAGTGGGGACCTGCATTTAACCCTCGTGGGGACTTGAATTTTGGTCCTCATGGTGTGACTGTGTAAACATATTAATGTCCCCATAAAGACAGGAATACAAGCACAAGCAGACACACACATATACACTTACACACAAATCTTGAATCCTGTGGCTCTGCTGTCTGCTTTCTTTCCAGCTTGTCTTTGTACACATACATGTGTGTATTTGTAGTGCAGAGGATATGGTGGTGTGTGTAGGGGGGGGGTTATGTGCTGAATATAAATCTAAAGGGCGCCTGCTCTCACATGACCTAGAAAATACCTACTGCTATGATCTCCATGATGATGCTATTAAATCAGAGCACAGTCCCTAGAGTTGGCATTAAATTAAGTACTATGCCCCCCCCCCCGCAACTTTGACCCCTACACCAGTAACATTATACACACATGAGACAAACAAGACAGTATTTTGTGCACCATTTAAATCTATGTTAAGTGTACATTTCAGCCTTACTTTTAATACCGGAGTGATTAGCACTCATGCGTCAAAGCAAGAAGAAGACCCAGGTTCGATTCCCGGACCGTGTGGGCTTTTCAGGGTTTTTTTTTTGCATGTTTCTCCCCCTGTGTCTGGATGGGTTTCCTCTGAGTGCTCCAGTTTCCCCCATCACCCAAAAATATGTTTGTTAGGGTGAAAATCCTCCTGTCGGTTGGTCGGTCTGTCTGTCGAATCTATATTTGTTGACTGCCTGTATTTCTAAAGCAGGAGTGTCAGACTCATGTTAGTTCAGTTCCACATTCAGCCCAGTATGTACTGTAAGTAATAATGTATTGCCCACGCGTGACTATCAGAAAAATATTTCCCGACGGGGCCGAACAGAAGGGAAGGGAAATCATTTTTGAAAGTCACAAGTGGGCAATACATTATCTCGCTTATTGTATGGGCTATTACAGCTTATTACTGCTTAATTTGAGAAGACAGATAATTGTTTAACAAAATGATTAAGAATTTATTCACATAGACGATGGCTTCTGTCGAGAAAAAGTAGTCCAGTTAGAATGCACCGTATAGGCTACTTTGTTGCGCTGCTGCCTAGCCGCTGCTGCCGAGCCGCTGCTGCCGAGCCGCTGCTGCCTAGCCGCTGCTGCCTAGCCGCTGCTGCCTAGCCGCTGCTGCCTAGCCGCTGCTGCCTAGCCGCTGCTGCCTAGCCGCTGCTGCCTAGCCGCTGCTGCCTAGCCGCTGCCTAGCCGCTGCCTAGCCGCTGCCTAGCCGCGGCCTAGCCGCTGCCTAGCCGCTGCTGCCTAGCCGCTGCTGCCTAGCCGCTGCTGCCTAGCCGCTGCTGCCTAGCCGCTGCTGCCTCTGATCTGCTAGCCGTATTTGTTGACGTTAAACTGCACGAATATTTACTTCCAAAGTGGCTGAACCACCTGCGGAATGATATGGTACCGTGACAAAACTCATTCCCATTGGCAGCAGGCGTTAATGATGCAGCGGGCGGTTATCGAAAAAAATCGGCCCACAGAACGCTGGGAACATCCATTCAAAGTGAATGGGAACTTTCATAACATTCTAAAGCACCATAGAATAATATCTGAAAACAACCAGACCAGTCAAATAATAAGAGTGAAAAAAGTCAAATTACATTATGATGATGTTTACATCTATAATGTTCCCCTAAAAATGTGAAGAACATTAACAATTTGACATGTCATAAGAAAAACAAGTGACATTTGAATTAGACTTTGTCCCAATTACAATTACAGCTTACACTACAATGACAAATGCACAAAATACATAATAACAGGCAGAATATTAATATAATTACACTGACTTAAGACATTTCATTTTGCTCTTATTTGTTCAGGTTATTCACAATTTTTGTTAATGGATAGTTTTTTTATTGTAAAGATTTTTACGCTAAAACAAAGATAGAATCTGCAGTTTTAAATTTGATTGAAGAATGCAAATTAAAACATACTGAAGTGGATCTAATAACAGGATGCACCAAGGGTTTAGCATGGTTACCGGAGTGAATATGCAATATTTCTAAATGTTAATATTTGTGTGTGTTTGCTTTGTTTTTTCTTTCTACTAACATGATGATGATTATTATTATTATTGATTTTGTATTTGTACATTCTTACATTTTTACTAATTAGTTTTGTATAATTGTGTATATCTGTGCTTTTATTTTCTGACTGTAAACATTTGGACACCAGATAGAAATTAGCCATTGTGCTATAATCTGCCACATTCTCACACACACACACACATAAATAATTGAGACGTATCGCCTGCCCAGCAAAAGCATTTTATAACTTTAAGATGAGAAAGTTGAGACAATTAACTGTGTCAATAATACTCTGGTGTCCACCATGATGGACGCTGTCTTGTTTACAAATGAATTTGTTCTGGTCATGTGGTTGTTACATAGATGATAGGCATTTTACTCGTCCACACAACAACACAACCACACCGTTGCCAGATCTTTCTACTTTGGAACCTGTTCATTTTGGGGTACCCAAAAGGTTGTTGCTGCGTGGATGCGAGGCCGAAACGATAAACTGTAATTGAAATTACTCGAAAATGCTGTTGTGTTAGACACCCGTGGTCAGTCCACCGTCCTCTGTCCTCAGTTAAGTTCTGCTTTGTTTGGTGTCAGATCAAGTCAATTCAATACATTTGTAAAATTGAGACTGAAAACAATCCTGACTAATTGTTGGAGCTTCCAACAAAAGAACACGCTAACAGGCATGTAACACCTGTAACAAAACTCCTCACAATGTTACACTTGTGCTTCTGGATCATTCTAGCACACTGTTGCCATCAGTGCTGGTATATCCCAGAGCACCGTCTCCATGACAACAGCCAGTAGGGCATGCAAAATTCTCATTTAAATAAGGCGGTCTCCAAGACTTTGCATCCCATCTACGTCCCACAGCCGCAGAGGACAAGACAACGTTAGCCAGGTCAACACTTCCTCTTCTTTTTGTAAAATGTCACTCCTTCTGCTCGCTTAGCTTGTCTATCATTCTATTCCCCTGTTATAGCTCTGTCTTCTGTCTCGGCCCCTCCCCCTCCCCCTCCCCCTCCCCCTCCCCCTCCCCCTCTATCTGCATTATGTGTAAAGAACGTTCTGTGTTCAGCGGATACACTTGTGCTTTTAGCTCGTTTGTTTCCCTCACCATCACCGTGCTCCACATGGTATTTATCTTCCTGTTAGTTCAACCCAAACACAGATATACACTGAAAATCACTGTTACACTTACAGTACATGTCAGAAAGGTTTTATTTGATCTTTGATTGATAATTACCTCCGCCAAGGAGGTATTAAATTCAGGTCCATTTGTTTGTCTGACTGTCTGTCTGTCAGCAGGATTATGCAAAAAGTTATGAATGGATTTTGATGGAACTTTCACAATTAGATTTTGAGCAAGGTCACACTAAAGGTCAACAACTAAAACACATAAGTGGTAATATCTCAGGATTCAGACAATATAGAATCTCACAGTTTTTTGCATTCACATCATCTCACCTTCAGACATCAGATGGATCAATACCTATGGCTTGACGTCATCTGACACCATATTGATGTCATATGACCATTCACAGTGGTTGGTTTTTCGGTCACATTACATTATTAGGGTCAGGTTCTGTTCCTTTATTTTTATTTTTTTTTGTGTTTTTCATTTCTTTTTCAACAAATACTGTATGTTAAATTATTGTATGTTTACTTTTCTTTTCCATTTTTTTATGTTAAAAAAAATTAATCTCTTAAATATAGAGGGTCTATGTATGTATGAAATGAAAAAGAAGATCTCCTGCTTTGATATTCCTATTACAGTATGGTAAAACTCATGAATAGCACAAAATAAATGTAAATGGAAGCGTAAAATCAAGTGCGGTCTCTCGGCACAGGACGCCCACTGCTTTCGGGGGAAATTTGGAAGATTTTGGTGACCAGAAGTAATCTGCAATGTTAGTGCAGCACTGAAAAGCCTGACTAAGAAATAGAAGCAGCATAAATCAGCATAGAGAAGGTTACACTCTTATTTTGCTTGTGCTGTGTCAAGGAATGCAATTCATCCACAAGAAGGGACAAGAGAAAGAAGATGTCCAGGAGCTGTGGACAGCATTACCTTCAAATCACAAATCTAGTCCAGTACGTCTGCTGGGTTCCAGATTAAAAAAAAAAAAGTGCTCAACGACACTTTTCTGGAAATAACACAACAGCTGTGACTTCACTTAGGTCGACTTGTTTTTGTCCTTGTGTTCTGTCAATAATAATTTCTGACTGCTGTTATTTATTTATTATTTCTCTGCACTCAGAAAAGTTTAACCATTGTCTGTTTAAATAAATTACAGCAACAAATTGACAGTTAAAAGCATGGAATAGATTTTAATTATTTCAGCTTTGATCAATGACTTTTTGAGTAATGTTGCTGACAGTCTGACAAACAAACTCCAGCGAAAATATAACTTCCTTGGCGGAGATAAAAATGACCAAGTGTACTGCAATTACTGCAATAGAGAATACAAATGTACCTCATCAACAACACAAATGATGTATCATTGATGTATCACCGCGCATCCAAGCCTGGTAAAAGAGGGTGGTGAAGGTTCATCATCTCTAACCCAGGCTATCCTGCACTCCATGCTAACACAGACAAAAAATGGCTGTTCAGTTATGTTGTGAGAGTTTACGTTTTATGTTGAGTTTATGTTGTACTTTTTTTTTTTTTTTACAAAAAGCAGGCCTTTAATTCTGACGCCATAATATAATGGGATAGCCTAGACATATTGCTGTGTAGCTTGCTTAGTTTAATATCATTATTTTTAAACAAAGGAAAAGAAAAAAATAAAAGAAATATATAGTCTTATCAAAAACGAAGTCTTAGTCTTATCAAGGCACTCTTAATTCAAAATAGTATATATATATATATATATATATAGTATATATGACTATGAATAGACACCCACGCATTTGTTTGATATTTTTTCCCCACCCCAAAGAGCACCTTCAAAAATGTTTCCACTAGTCCTGAGTTCTTTGGATTTTTTTCTCCACTTCTAAAAGAAATGTATGTTCTGCTATGTGTCCATGTGTCTTCCCTTATTGTCTGGCTCACAACTTGAAGCCTCCCTTGTTTGCACAATGCACATGTGTTCATGTTTTACTGTACACTTGGCTTGTTAATAAATTCGTCCTTGAAGAAAAACACTATATTTTTTTTATTACTATTCTCAATACATAAGAGTATAGGCATCATAGGCCTAAATGTGATTGTTTTTTAATCTAAAAATGTTAATGATTAACCAATTATTAATTATTAATCATCCTGATGATCGATGAAGAAAACTTCACCGAATGCTCATCCCTAGATGTAATTAATTAATAATCCTACATATCTGGATTATATTGATTTGTCGACTTTACTGGTAAAATATAATTAATTTCTACTCAATGACTTTCAGCTGATATTATTCAAACAAAAATAAGTCAAATGCAAGTGATAAATAATTCAAATGTCATTAACTTAACATAACAAAATGCCAAACTGCACAAAGTCTGTTTTTTCTCTGTAGAGTTTATTAGAATTTATTTTGGTAATAGTAATTAAGCAAATTAGTCTTTGTTTTTCTCCTTGTGACACATTCGAAATAAACAAACAAACAAAAAACTAACTAAAGTAATATACATTTTTAGATGAAGAGATGTAATATTAAAAGCACCTCCATCACATAGTAACCTGTGAACTTGGTTAATTTTAAAGCATTAGCATGTTCAGTCTGCTGCCATGTGCATAACCTGCAGCTGAATACTGTCTGCTGGGGGACCTTAGTAAAGTCAAACAGGATTACTTCCTACAGCTAATCTAGTTTTCCCAGACTGCTCTTCACAAAGAGGTCAGAGGTCAGGGTCAGAGGTCAGGGACAGTGCAGGGGATGAGTTAAGCATGTCGTGCTTTATTACACTTAGTCAGTGTGACAATAGAAAGAAGTGTTGGAAAGGACTGCTTTGGATCAAACACAGAGGTGGTAAAAGTACTAACATTTTGTACTGCAGTAGAAGTACAGCTACTGGTGTGGAAACATACTCTGGTACAGGTACAAGTACTGATTCAACTCTTTTACTGAAGTAAAAGTAAACATGGACAACTTCTGAATTGTAATGAAACCTGAAACTGCATTTTTGCCATGGATACTTATTTAAGCAGAAAAAAACATAAACTTTTCAAAAGTATCTAAAAATAAATCTTTTAAAAGTGAGTTAGTGTGTTTGATCAGGTCACAGTTACTCAGTTTAGTGGATATGGACAGGACATTTAGGAAAAATGGAAAAAAATGTCGCAATTGAGATAAAGTCATTACTTTGACCAGATTTTAAAAAAGCACTGTGAAATTAAAAGCCAAAATTGGGAGATAAAAAGTCATACATATAAAATACAAAATGCATAATTCTGAGATCAGAAGTTAAAATTATGAAATAAAAGTTCTAATTATGAAATATAAAGTGACTGAAGTGACTTAATTTTCATACAGTCACATCTGTTTAGTTTTAAAAAGTATACATTTCTATATAAATGTAAGGAGTATAAAGTACAGATATTTATATAAATGTAAAGAGTATAAAGTGCACATATGTAAATGTAAGAAGTATAAAGTATGGATATTTATATACATTTAAAGAGTATAGAGTACATATATTTACATAAATGTAAGGAGTATAAAGTATGGATATTTACATAAATGTAAGGAGTATAAAGTACATATATTTACATAAATGTAAGGAGTATAAAGTACGGATATTTACATAAATGTAAGGAGTATAAAGTACGGATATTTACATAAATGTAAGGAGTATAAAGTACATATATTTACATAAATGTAAGGAGTATAAAGTACGTATATTTACATAAATGTAAGGAGTATAAAGTACGTATATTTACATAAATGTAAGGACTATAAAGCACGGATATTTACATAAATGTAAGGAGTATAAAGTACATATATTTACATAAATGTAAGGAGTATAAAGTACGGATATTTACATAAATGTAAGGAGTATAAAGTACATATATTTATATAAATGTAAAGAGTATAAAGTACAGGTATTTCTGAACAAATGAAGGGAGTAAAGTCCAGAAAAAATCAAATACTCAAAGTACAGATACCTAAAAAAATATACTTGCATAAAGTAATGAAGTACTTGTACTTGTACTTAGGTACTTTCCACCTGTGTTCACACGACACAGTCACAAGTAAACGGTGCTGTTTAGCTCCTAACCTGTGGAGGGTGTTCAGTCATTACGACACATATAAACATATAAAGTGACAATCTGCCAAGAGGGAGACTGATTGTTGCAGTGAGTGCGAGCACAAGACGCAGTGTGGTGATACCATCTGGAAGCATCTAATCATCAGCAGCCACAGCCGTGGAGCCGCCGCTCCCGTGCACGGCGTCTCTTAATGCACATTTGAACTCACACTTCTGGACTCATTACCTAGTGTTAGGTGTCGCACACATGAAGAAGATAAAAAATGGACTGACCCACAAGACTGTGACCTGTAAAATTGACATAATGTGGTGCCTTTGAGGATCCAGTAATGACCTGTGGTGGCAGCGTGACACACTCTCCATCTTCATTTCACACCCTCTTACAGCAGCACAGATGGCCTTGGCATTTCCTTAACAGCCTCTCAGGTCTGTCAGGAGGCAGGCCGCCAGCTCGCCGCATCTTCTGTTGCTCGTTGGAGGATATTGAAAAATACACGCAGGCGACTGGAAGGTGTACTTGGCAAGTTAAGCTACAGAGCTGACTTCTTATTCACCGCAGTCTTTCAACGTTCTGAGGCAGGAGTGTTAAAGTTATGTTAGTTCAGTTCTACATATGATCTGAAAACAACCAGACCAGTCAAATAATAACAGTGAAAATAACAACAGGTCAATTAAGGGCTGAGACAACAAGCATTTCTAAAACTGGATTTTTAAAAGTGTAAATGTAGCTTATTTTAATGTATTTTTGTGCATTTTAGTTTGTTTTTAGGGCATTTTACTGTATTTTTGTGTAATTGTTTGTATATTAGTGTGTTGTTAGCAGTGTTGTGGGGAACTAACTGTAAGGACTCAGATTTGTTTTTTTTCAGGAACGTGTAATCTACTGTAACACATTCGTTTTGTGAATTCTGTTACTTTAAGAATTTCCCTCCATAATCCCAATTTTTCGACTTTTAGTCAGATGTAGCTCCTTGTGAATGTGCCAACAAGACACAGTGTTGCGATGCGTCTGTGCCCTGATGATCTGTGTGTGTGTGTGTGTGTGTGTGTGTGTGTGTGTGTGTGCGCGTGCGTGCGTGCATGCAACCCAATAAGATGGCAGAGATGACAGTGTTTGATTCATGGAGGTACACACATTATTTTGAGTACACATAAGGATGAGTGCCCTAACTCTACCTGTTTAACACTAACTCTACCTGTTTACATATACTTCTGCAATTGTACAGCAGTTTTATTAGTGTACTGCACTGTTCTTTCATGCACATTCTAAACATTTAGACACAGTAAGCTACATTCATAGAGCTTGTTAAGGTAAAATAAACGACAGACATTTGTTTAGTACAGTTTTTTGGGGGTTTTTTTTTAGGCTATTATTGGACCTATTATATTTTATTCATGGCAGGTGTTCTCAAAGAATTAGTGTCTGTTTAACACTTTGTTTACATATACTTGTGCACTTGTGTAGCGTCTTCATAATTAATCCAGCTGCCAAGAACACACGCTCCAACAGACATTATGGACACAAAGACGTACACACTTGCCAACTTCGTGAACCAGTGGGTTTTTGGTTGTGCATCTTTCTTGTGTTTGCAGCATTTTGTCAATGAGATGCGTTTGCTCCTGTTGGCCGCCATACCATGCAAGCCAATATGGCATTCTGTCCAAGTGTAACACAATGTTCTTCACCAGGGTGAGTGTTTTATTGATAATGTCAAGATGTATTGCATGTTTGTTGACATTAGTCGCTCCTAGCCGCTAGCAGTAGCAACTAATGTAGACAAACATACAATGCATCTTGATGTGTCTAGATAAACCATATTACAACAGTGTGAATGAACTTTTAACCACAACCTAATGCACACCACAACCTAATGCACATTCACAAAAAAGTTAGCTTTGGAACATACTTCTGACCAAGTGGTCACTGCAGACACAGTGACCACTTGACCACTGTCAAGGAGGGGGTGAGGTGAAGCAGGACTCAAATGCACAGTGCTGAAGGAAGAACTGATTTAATAACAAACTAAGAAACATAAATACAAGAACGAGACAAACTAGAGTCAAAACCTGAACAGAACAGCCAGAGTCCGTGGTGATGATGAATGTCCGGGTTATGGTGACTGAGGAGATGGAAATGCTGTCCGGGTTATGGAGGTGACAATACTGAATGGTACCGCACTGGCAACTGCAAGCCTTACTGCTTTTATAGCCACAGATGAGGAACGGCTTGCAGCTGCGCAGTGCAGGACCAGGTGGATATGGAGATGACTGGGGGAAAGGTCACCGGAGCGGAGGTCATGACAACCACATTAGCATTAACAGACTCTGCTCCTCCCGACCACAAACTCAGATTTAAAATCCACTTTTTACAGCATTTTTCTGAGCTTTTTCCATTTCTCATCTTTGTGAAGGGCAATCTTAAACTACACAAAATATGGACATTTTCATCAAGCTACTTCACATCTGAAAATCACGCACTGACTATATAGCGATGTGATGTCATGTGACATCAACCTATTGAAATAATTTTTTACATCATTAATATCTTCATTCTTATTCCTTCTACAGGCCAGGTTGGGCCACATATGGCTCCCGTGCCTTATGTTTGACATCTGTGCTCTGTGGTATATTTGGCGTGTATGGTTCTTAACTAAGTTTCTTGCAGCAGCAGTAACATAGCGTGGTAACCATTTTCTTGCTCATGTATTTATCCCCATCAGTGTGTACTAACAATGCTTTCCACGGGTTAATACACAGGTTAATGAGGTGGGACAAGGCCACTAGAAAATGCTACTAAACCAGCCATGCAAGATAATTTGTCTTGCCACAGAAGTGTCAGCTCCTGCAACTCCCTGCTCTTTAATTCATTCAAATGAATTTTGTTTTAATTGTTTTATCCTCAGTGCTTGGTAACTCCATTAGTGTGGAAGGGAGGGGAGACAGAGGGAGAGAGATTAGATGCCACGATAGAGAGACGTTTGGAGAGAAGAGTAGAAGAGGAAGAGTCAGATGCAAATAGTGTACGTGTCAAACTGTGGTCCTGGAGGTGGTACTGCATGTTTTAGATATTCACCTTTTCCATCACATCTGATTCACTTTAACCCTTTAATTTCCAAGTCTTTAGGAGTTCTACAGTATAAAAAGAACTCAATAAAATGAAAAAAAAGAACAAAATCAGCAGCAAAAGGAACAAAAATGGCCAAAGTCATCAATAAAATGAACAAAAATGAATAGTAAACAAAATAATTAGTTACATGAACAAAGTAAGACACAAATGGAACAAACTAAAAGAAAAACATTTATAAAATAAAAAAAATTAATGTAGAAAACAAAACAAGAAAAGAAACAAAATGAACAAAAACTAAAAAATATTTACAAAATGATAAATAATGGAAAATTTGCCAAAAAAAAAAAAAAATACAAAAAAAGATAATTAGTATTGGATTTTTTTAAATTAATTTAAAGTTTTTCTAAATTACTTGCTTTTTGACACTTGGTGCATGAACAAAAGTCAATGACAAATGCTTCTGAATATTTAAAGTAAACCATCCATCTAATGTGTCAGCGCTGACATTTAAGAGTTAATGATCATCATCTGTAGGGTTAGGGTTAGAGTGATGTCATGGCTTCCAGGTGTGATGGAAGAGGGAAAACATCTAAAACATGAAGGACTGGCATTTAACAGCCCTGAAATATACTGGAACACAAGAGAGGAAGATGCAGAAATAGATCTGAGGAGATAGGGTGTGGGTGTGGGTGTGGGTATGGGTATGGGTGTGACTGTGGGTGTGAGTGTGGGTGTGGGTGTGGGTATGGGTAGGAAGATGGGTTATGAGTGTGAGTATGAGGATGTGTGTGTGTGTGTGTGTGTGTGTGTGTGTGTGTGTGTGTGTGTGTGTGTGTGTGTGAGTAAATAGTAAATGTTCTGCACTTCTATAGTTATTTCCCATCTTTACATTAGCCTCACATTCACCCATTCACACACTCACATTCAAACACCAGTAGGTTTCTAAGGTTCTGTCAGTCCAACTAGGAGACTAAGGCTGAATCTCATTTCACCCCTTAGCCCTACCCCTACCCCTATCCCTTCAAATGGAGCTATAAGGGGTAGGGCTTTAAAAGGACACCCCTTCAACACTCCGCCAGTTGTTACGTAACCACAAATGATACCTCTAACTAGAAGTAAACAATTACAGATATCGCCGGGATATGCAGATATTTTTACGCATCAAATCAAAGAAGTGCTATGCATTGACCGATTACTCCACATTTACGTAAATAGCCATGTTTTTTTTCACGCGAGTTTTATGGAGAAAATGACCATTACACATTGTGACAATGTCAACCTTAGTATAACAGTAATCACAACTTAAAAACTGTTAATTACGACAAAAATACTACATCTGTGTACTTCTTTCATAGATACCGCCATTTTAAAAAATATATATATTTGCATTGTATTCTGGGAAATTTGTCATACCCCTCCATTTGGAGTCTGACTCTGGAAAATCTCCATTTGAAGGGGTATAAATTCCCCTACCCCTCTGCCTAAAGTGAATTGAGACACCTCTACCCCTACACGTGGGGTAAAATGAGATTCAGCCTAAGTCAAGGTTCAGTGTCTTGCCCAAGGACAACTTCGATATGTGGATAGCCAGATACTGGACGCAAACTGCCAATCCTTCAGTCATTGGACAACCCCCTCTACCAAGTGAGCCACAGCCGCCCATGGATGGGGATTGGTGTGGGTATGAGGGTGTGTATGGGTGTGGGTGTGGGGATGCTTCCATGAATAATGAATCCCTCAGTTGTGGTTAAACAACAGTTATTGTCTGAAGCTAAAAGTGTAACCATCCTTCTGAAAGATGCAAGAGTGTTATGTATGTATGGTGTGATGGTCCCAGAGGTGTTTTAATGCAAACTGAGGGAAAGACAGAACAGTGGGACAGAACAGTGGGAATATAAGAAGAAAGAAAGACAGAATACTGGGAATATAAGGAGAAAGACAGAAGACTGGGAATATAAGGAGATAGAAAAACAGAACACTGGGAATATAAGGAGATAGAAAGACAGAATACTGGGAATATAAGGAGATAGAAAGACAGAATACTGGGAATATAAGGAGATAGAAAGACGGAACACTGGGCATATAAAGAGGGGACACCAGGTGACTAGTCATGAACAGACTTGGTATGAAAGATAGGTTGTAAAAGTTACAGAAACAGGTGTGAGGGAGAGAAAGAGAAGAAAGAAGGAACTCAGTGTCTGTACTTCCCCCAGCATTCTAACTCCTAGGGCAGTCCAAACTGAACTGCGACTCATACACCACATAATTTTTTAACTAACCTGACCATAGGCTTTCTTGAACAGGAATGTTTTAAGCCTAATTTTAAATGTAGAGACTGTGTCGGCATCTTTAATATTAAAGGGAAGCTGATTCCATAAAACAGGGGCCTGATAACTAAAGGCTCTAGCTCCTACTGTACTTTTAGATACCCTAGGAACTTTCAATAAACCTGCATTCTGAGAATGAAGGGTTCTATTGGGTTGGTACGGAACCAGATCATCTTTAAGATAAGAGGGGCCCATACCATTAATGGCTTTATATGTAAGGAGGAGGATTTTAAATTCAATTCTAGACTCAACTGGTAGCCAATGAAGGGTTTGGAGCACAGGGGTGATGTGTTCTCTTCTATTTGATCCTGTTAATAACCTTGCTGCTGCATTTTGAACCAGTTGCAAGCTTTTTAGGGAATATTTAGGACACGCTACAAGTAAGGAGTTACAATAATCTAATCGTGATGTAACAAATGCATGAATTAATTTTTCTGCAGTCGTTTTAGACAGAATATTCCTAATTTTGGCTATGTTGCGCAGGTGAAAGAAGGCTGTTCTGCAAGTTTGGTTAATGTGCATTTTGAATGAAAGATCTGGATCAAATAAAACTCCTAAATTTTTAACTGTGGCACTGGGTGTTACACTTAAGCTGTCCAGAGTAACTATGTGGTCAGGTAGGGAGTCTCTCGCATTTTTAGGACCAATTATAACGACTTCAGTTTTTTCAGGGTTCAATAAAAGATAATTGGCACTCATCCAAGTCTTTATGTCTTGGACACATGTACTTAGTTTATCTATTTGCCTGGTCTGATCAGGTTTAATCGATAAATATAGCTGTGTGTCATCCGCATAACAATGAAAATTAATACCGTATTTTCACGACGAAAAGGCGCACCGTACGAAAAGGCGCAGTCTCAGTTATGTGTGCAATTATTGTATTTAACACACAGATAAGGCGCATCTGAAGATAGGGCGCGGGTTTTATATACACATTTTATATACACGTCCGCCCCTGTGTGTATTCATATACTACATACGCCCGCCTGACAACACACACGTGCATATTTAAAAATAGATCGGGAGCAAAACTGAGTTTGGTTGTGCTTTATTTAAGTATTAATTACAACAACACTAAAACAAGCACATTACCGGAAAAAGTCACTCAAACCCATTGAAGTCCTCATCCTCTGTGTCGGAATTGAACAGCTGCGCTAAATCACACATGGCAGGTTCACGTTCCTCACTGTCAGAGTCAGAGTCCGTGCCGTGCGGCTCCCCAGAAATGATGCCGGCTTTAGCAAAAGCTCGAACAATAGTGACAGCAGACACGTTAGCCCAAGCAGCTACAATCCAGTCGCAAACTGTGGCGTAACTCACCCGGCGCTGCCTTCCAGTCTTTGTGAAACTGTGGTCTCCTTCGGTCATCCACCGCTCTCACGCCACTCGCAGCCTCACTTTGAACGGCCGGTTCACGCCGATGTCCAGCGGTTGGAGTTCCTTCGTCAGACCTCCCGGAATCACAGCAAGCGTAGCGTTCATCTGCTTCACTTGCTTTTTGACGTCGGCGGTGAGATGGGCACGCATGGAATCACAAACCAGCAGCGATTGTGATGTGTGGAAAAAACCACCCGGTCTCCGTACATACAACTGCCTTAGCCAGCCAATCCTTCATCATTTCCTCGTCCATCCAGCCCTTTTCGTTTGCCTTAATAATGACGCCTGCTGGAAACGCCCAATCCACGCCCCCAAAAGCCCCCCTTTTAACGCACCCATGTTCTCTATCACGTCCGCAGCATCATGGTTCTGAACTACGTCCGCACACAGATAGGGCGCTCTGGACGATAGGGCGCGCTGCACATTTTGAAAAAAATCTAAGACGTTTATATGCGCCTTATAGTTGTGAAAATACAGTACCATGATTTCTAATGATGTTACCTAAAGGGAGCATATATAGTGTAAACAAAATAGGCTCAAGGACTGACCCTTGGGGCACGCCATAATTAACTCTGGAGGACTGCGATGATTGTTGATTGACGTGAACAAATTGGTAGCGATCAGATAAATATGATTTAAACCAGCAGAGGGCTGCTCTTCTAATACCTATCTCAGATTCTAATCTGTGCACTAAGATACTGTGGTCAATGGTGTCAAAGGCTGCACTAAGGTCTAATAACACCAGGACCGATATTAATCCGATGTCAGCGGCTAATAATAAGTCATTAGTAACTTTAACTAACGCTGTTTCAGTGCTATGATGGGCACGAAAGCCAGACTGAAACTGTTCAAATAAACTATTATCCTGCAGGAATTGGCACAGCTGTTTAACTATTACTCGTTCTAAAACCTTTGACAGGAAGGGCAAATTGGATATAGGCCTATAATTGGCTAAAATGTCATGATCTAGGGTAGGCTTTTTCAGAATTGGTTTAATAACAGCATATTTAAATGACTGCGGCACATATCCAGTAGTTAATGAAGTGTTAATTATATTTAGGACAGTGCTAATAATTAGGGGCAGAATCTCTTTAAAGAGTTTTGTTGTAATTGGATTGAATTGGAAAGACAGAACACTGGGAATATAAGAAGATAGAAAGACAGAATACTGGGAATATAAGGAGAAAGACGGAAAACTGGGAATATAAGGAGAAAGAAAGACACAACACTGGGAATATTAGGAGATAGAAAGACAGAATACTGGGAATATAAGGAGAAAGACAGAACACTGGGAATATAAGGAGATAGAAAGACAGAACACTGGGAATATAAGGAGATAGAAAGACAGAATACTGGGAATATAAGGAGAAAGACGGAAAACTGGGAATATAAGGAGATAGGAAGATGGAGCACTGGGAATATAAAGAGATAGAAAGACAGAACACTGGGAATATAAAGAGATAGAAAGACGGAACACTGGGAATATAAGGAGATAGAAAGACAGAACACTGGGAATTTAATGAGATAGAAAGATGGAACACTGGGAATATAAGAAGAAAGAAAGATACAACACTGGGAATATAAGGAGAAAGACGGAACACTGAGAATATAAGGAGAAAGAAAGATACAACACTGGGAATATAAGGAGAAAGACAGAACACTGGGAATATAAGGAGATAGAAAGAGCGGCTGATGGAAGCAGCTCTCTCTGCTTGACCATGATGGATTCAGCTATAGTGGGCTGTTAGATGAGATGGCTATTTATGGAGGGTAGAGAAGAGCACAGTGCACTGATGATGTATGAAATAGAACATGGAATCCAAATAAATGCTCACTTTAGCTTTCAACTACCACTTTATTAACCCTTTGATGTATGAATTATAAGAACTTTAGTCAAGATTCTTTTTCCAAAGTGTTTTTATTTCTCTTTAGGCCTGAGAAAAAACATGGATTGAAATATTTTTCATGAACCTATTTTTTATGGAGTTATAAAAATGTCCATGCAGCTGGAAAACATGTGTTTAAGCTTTGAACCAAAGAAACATGTATTTAAAACGCAATATCACAACACTATGAAATAAAACTGCTGTTTTTTAATAAGAGACTCTTAATTAGAGTCTAATAACAACAGTAATATATTTTCAGGTAAACATGTTAGTGTAGATCAAGTATTAAGAACAGACCAGTTACAATAATGATATGAACTAAAACAACTACACCCATGAATATACAAGAGAACAACTGGAGAATAACTGATCACTGGACTTATCAGTATACATCAAAGGGTTAGAAAATAAAAACCTTCTAAGAACAGTTGCAAATGATGAAGTACAAAAGGATCCAGATTTCTAGTAGAGTGAATATAGATCATATACAACTGGCCTGTTATAGTGCGTCATATCCACTCTTATTTACTGGTGTCTACTTTGTTGTAGGAGTCTAAATTCACATTAAAGCTAAAAGGAAATGTTGTACGCTACAGTGTGCTATAGTGTTACAGGATGATAATGATGATGCCATACGACTGTGTATCTGTATGTATGTATAATGTATGTGCTATAATGTTTGTGAAAGTGCTCACAACAACTCCCCCTTTATTACTATAGAGACTAAATATATGTTTGCTGTTACTGTTAGAATACAACCTGATGACATCTATTATAGTCCTGACACATACACACACACACACAAACATTGTATCCTACTCTTCTCTCTATATGTCCTTTATATGTCACAGTATGGAAAGTGTGTGTGTGTGTGTGTGTGTGTGTGTGTGTGTGTGTGTGTGTGTGTGTGTGTGTGTGCTTGTATCCATATTTTTATGGGGAAATTTCTATATTTACAGTTTCTATGTCAAATTAATTACTTGTTTTTAAATTTAGGTGTTAAGGTGTTAAATATAAATCTCGGTTCCCACAGATGTACTTCACATCTGTGTGAAGTACACATTTTTATGCCAGTGATGCAGCCCTTTAAACACATTAACTTGTTTTTTTCTTGAAGTCCCTAAAAAGAAGATGTAGTTATTTATTATATTTTATTTTTTTTTTTAAATAAACAAACTCTCCAATGGACACTTTAACTAAAAGTGATGATGACAAACTTGGTCCTCATGAGACATGAAAACCTGTGTGTGTGTGTGTGTGGCCCAGTTGGTCCCTACAGCTGAGGAATGGTTCCATCTCCACATTAAATATCTCATCAAGTTGATGAGACCAATATTTTGGGAGATATTGGTCCTTTTAGAATACAGTAGCCTATTTTCTTCTTTTTAAAATTGTATTTATTTATCCAACAAATATTTGGAAGAAGACAAACAAACAAACAAGAAAAACAAACAATGAGACGTTTGTCCAAAAAACAGTGTGAAGAAGTGGAAACATATCTAATCCCACCCCTTCTCCCTACACAAATGATTCCTTCAAAATATTTATCCAGATTCCTGGAGCTTCACCAATATGATGCTCAGTTGACCAGAAGCACAGTGCACACTGCATGATGGGATTTAAGTTAAAAACAGGAAGTCAAAATTATGTGATTAAAAAGTCAAAGTTCCAAGTAACTAAGCACAACCAGAATGAACCCTTTCAGACCTTGCATCCATTACAATGGGCGTCACATGACAGTTGCTGTTTGCTTTACTTTTGCAACATTTAACCCCTTTGAACCCTGAAGTCCATTTAATTGGACCCTTACCAACCAATCAAACAGCAGTATAGCTTTGTTTGTTCCCGTATGAAACAAATCCACCACCCTGAAGAGAGGCATGGCAAGGGGTTCACTCCACATGTCAAAGTGAGGATTGTTTTCAACAGGTTTATTCACATTTATAGATATTTGTGCCAAGGTTTAATAGTTTTTATATAATATTGGAAGGTGGAATATATGAATTAATGTGTAATATCAAATGTATTAGTGCAAGTTATTACACAGGATTTTTCAAACATTGTCCATTCCAAAGGACAAGTGGGTCTGAAACCATGTTGTTGAACTCAATGATCCAGTATTGATGAATGACCTTATTACTATAAAAACAGTACTTCAGAACAAGATAATGAGTTGATAATCAGCTGAAAATATTCCATATGCAGAATATACAGCCCTTGAACTGAATGGAGATGGAAATATCTCTGATATTGACATTTTGGAAGTGATGAAGAAGATGAAGATTCTAATAGATTTACAACAGTTGGGAACAACAAGGTGTAAATGTTCAGGCTGTTCAGGAAATATTCATGTGTACTGTGACAAGGGTAAAGTGGACTTGTGTTTTGTGTCACAGAGAAATTGTTTCAGAGATGCCCACAGAAAATAAGGCGAAAGTGACCGAATTTCATGCTTGTTTTTTTTTTTTGTAAATTGTAAAAAAACAAAAAACAAAACTAATATTCAGAGAATGCCTTATCTCACCCCTGTTTTGTGCCAATGTCAAGTTTCTATGACAACCTTGTGATTTTGATCTTTCTGCTAAATACGTCATTGATCTTTACTCAAATGGATCATTCCATCTGATCCACATTAGCTATACTAAATATATATATATATATATATATATATATATATATATATATATATATATATATATATATATATATATATATATATATATATATATATATATATATATATATATATATATATATATGACCATGGTAATATCTCAAGTATTCATTGAGTTATACCATGATATGTCACTGCCATGTGAAGTCAATGTGACAATGTTGGTATTTTAACAACTGTTGGGACCCACTGTCCTTTACAATGGACAAAATATATAACAATTAAAGAGTTTTTATTTAAAAAAAAAAAAGTTTGATTCTCATTTCTGGTTGCATAGGGACGGGGAAAAAGTCATTATTATATTTTACACAACTTAGGAACATAATTCAGGTCTGAAAGGGTTAATCCATATAAAAAGGTTCACTGTCATTTTTGGAGAAGTATTGTAAGTGCTCCTTAGAGTCTGGAAAATACTGTAGTTTAAATTTGTCTGTCCAGTGTATCCAGTGTTTAGTTTTCATCAGTGGATCCTATAAAAAAATTCCTATCATCATGAAACAAAGAGATTCAATGTTGTTGTGATTACATTTGGATCCACATCAGTATTGGCCAAAAAAACAAAACCTCTTAATATTACTAACAATAATAATTCTATCCTAATCCTGTGTAGGAGTGAACATGCGGCAGCCTACGTTTGGATGTTACATAATATGAGCTCTGTGCTGGACCCATGGTAAAATTCACACTGAATTAAATAGTTTTAAGAGGTGGCCTAAAAACCTTGACAACATGCTTCTCTAGTTCAGTGTTGAAAATAAATATTGGCAGATATTTTCTTAGAACCTGAAAATCACCTTAGCACCTCTAAGTGAACACTCATGTGCAGTAAAATAAACCAAGTATCAGGCTTCACAGGCACAAAATCCAAACTGGACCAGCGCCAACACATTCTGGAAAGGAACAAAGGAGTGAAATGTTGAGCAGCACAAGCGAGCTTTATGAGTGAGATACACCTCTTCATTCAGCCTGTGTCTCAGGCAGGGTTTAGAGTTCAGTCTACACTCAGCTGGATATTTACTGACTTTAAATTGCAGCAATTATATTATATAGACAGAAAAGTTTGTCTGCTTAAAAATTGTAGCCAGACATCTCTTTTCTGCTTTTTCATATGTGGGTGATTCTGTGAACTGGGTGCACACTAGAGGCTGGCATAAGAACAGTTCATCCTTCAATCCTCATTACAGTGTTTTTTGTTCATGGGGTTGAATGTTACAGGGTTGAAGACTTTAGCTAAAGATAGCCATAGATTCACATTAGCTAGGGTATGGAGCATTAGGAAGCATGAGGAAAACAAGCAATTAGTAAAGTTTTCCAAAACAATACTAAATATAATGTATGCTTCTAACAGTGTTAAAAGGTTGAGCTGGACAATATCAATCTGACGATAAAAACAATATAGTCAGGAAGTATGATAATACTGACCTGTCTTTACAGTTTGAGTGGGAAAAGATGTGATGTCACTTTCTGCGTGTGCAGGAAACCATTATTAAAAAAAAAAAAAAAAGAAAATAGGGGAGAAAATTAAATAGTGCTATTTTATAAATAATTAAAATATTCTTTTCATATTTCTTATATTGTATACATTGCTCAGTGGGAATATGCTCATTTAGCTGAGCTGCGGGCGGATTAGTTAAAAAAGCAGTCAGTTGCAGGTAGTTTATACATCGATCCACGATATATATATATATATATATATATATATATATATATATATATATATATATATATATATATATATATATATATATATATATATATATATATATATATTTATATATATCATCTTTAAAAATCTCAGTGAATGTGTCCCAAGCCTTACTTTTTTGTTTACATGTTTCCAGAGCTTCCACTCTCCCAACTTGACTTTCTCTCTTGCTCCCTCTATACCGTAGGATACTTCTGACGTTGTACATCACTTTCACTGAAATTCAGTTAATAAAGTGTATTTATTTCAAACAACCCGATTGACTGCAACACGAATATCATTAAAATTATTTTTCAATGATCCACACATCACTGATAGATACACACCCCCTTCTGGCTTATTTTATGGTAAAAACAAGGGTAGTTCTTAGAAACTCCTACTGACAGTGCAGTCAACAGGGAACATATTATAAGATATGGAAAATGCTGTCCAGACTGAGTTAGCAGTCCTGTCTAGTGAGACTCTGTCCCTTGATGTTCATTAACTTGGAAGAAACTCATCAGCACTGCTGTATGAGTCTATTTCAAGGCCCCATGTAAATTACAGAAAACGCAATAATCATTAACATAGTCCTCCAGGATTGGGAATATACTGTATGGTTGGGAGGTTGAATGAAAGTTCATGGCATAAAAAAATGTTTTTTTATGATTAGTCTGAGCTGAGTTGATGCACAGATAACATGAATATATATATATATATATATATATATATATATATATATATATATATATATATATATATATATATATATATATATATATATATATATATATATATATATATATATATATGTATATATATATATATATATATATATATATATATATATATATATCCATCCACTACTTTCCAAATAACAGATTTATATTTTAAGCATTTAAGATATTTTAACTGCAGTCAGACATATTTAGCCAAGAAGTTGATTATACAAAGAAAAATCCCTGTTTGTAGGCTCGTATGAATGTGAAGTACACTGAAATCTAGGCCCCTAAAGTGTCAATGGTTAACAAAGACTGTGGGTGTATTGTGCAGGATAAATATTAGGAAATATGGAAATGAGCTAAATAAGGGTTTAAAGGAAACATGTGAAAATTCAGAAATGATTAAATAATACTCAGTTGGGTTGGCACTGGAACAAAAGCACTGACATGCAGTGTATAAATTCATATTCAGGATTCATAATCAACTCAAGCACACAATAAAACAAAGTGGGAAAAATGCATGAGGCAGCTTATGAGGAGTTTTCCAGTACATTTCTGACTAATGCATGTAAATGCATATGGAAGTTGTCCTGTGCAATTTAATGGACATATTGGTTTGCTTTGCTGGGGACGCTTCTGCTTGTTAAATAGTTTATCGTGTAAGTACATTTGTATTCATTATAAAACTAAATGCAACTGTCTTTCACATAGAAAAAAGACCAAACATGATCCTTCCTCAGCACTTCCCCTTGAGGATGGAACTACGTTGCTGCTGAGGTTCAAGAAGCTGCTCCAGAAAAGCAGCGGCTTCCACTAGTCCCACTCCTACAGTTCTCTGTGCTTCTGCCTTAGCCACATAACTGTATTTTTCAGACTAGAAGTCGCAGTTTTTTTCACAGTTTGGCTGGTGTCCTGTCAAGTTATCCTACCCCTCAGATTCATCCTGGTAGAAAATCGGTGATATCGTCGTACACCCACATACCTACCGACAAGTATGTTTTGTTTAATATTTTTAAAGTGTAGTGTTTAAAGAGATCTTGTACAATTTTTGTTATGGAATTGACCGGTATTTCATTGTTAATAAACATGATGAGCTCAGGCTAACTATCAGGTTACTAAAACTAAAGGGTTAGCCGCTGTCATATTTTCTTCTGGAGCAACTGGTAAAGGACAGTAAGAAAACAGCTTTTAGCTTGCCCTGTGTGTGTGTTCAATGAGTTGGTCTTGGCTATGTCTGTGATGATTAACGATCACAGGAAAAGCAGTTCCAGTCAATTCCAGGAACAGAATGAATCTGTCATCAACACACAATGTAACATGGTTAAATCTTAGCCTAAATATAGCAAACATAAGGTATATATAAAATAACTGTTATACACGAAACGATTCCAATAACATAAATAATCTGTTGTCAACACATGCAGCCATCATTTAAACAGTGAACAGCATCAAAACCGCTGCACGCATGAGGTAGGATTTTCCGACAAAGCAGCACGACTTGACAGACGAGTCATTTTTCTTTTCCTACCCTCTGGATGTCGTGCATGCACAGTAGCCTTGGTAGGAGGATGTGACGAGGTAGGATAATTTGACAGAACACCAGGGGTGTGACTTATACTCCTGCATGGCAGAAATGTGAAATTATTAACACATTATGATATAATTTCACATGTTATTTTCACACTGACGATCACAAGAGGGGACTGTTGAGCATGGGCATCTTATTTATGCATCTGAATAACTGTTAATATGTTACTTGACACACTGTTTATGCATGTAACATTAGCTGAATGCATTATGTTAGCATACGTTAACATACCAGGCACGTTCTCAGTTCACTGTTTATGCATCATGTAACGTTAGCTCAATGTGTTACTTTAGCATACGTTAGTATACTATAAACTTTCCCAGTTCACGGATTATGCATCATGAAACGTTAGCTAAATGTGTTATATTAGCATATGTTAGCATACCAAGCACATTCCCAGTTCACAGATTATGCATCATGTAACGCTAGCTGAATGTGTTACATTAGCATACATTAGCATATGTTAGCATATGTTAACATATCGTACACCTATTTATCCCGTTGTTCTCTATTCTATTTTTATTTTATATTGCCTTTCAAGATGAAATGTCTGTTCTTGGTGTTGGATTTTATGAAATAAATTTCCCCCCAAAGTCCAACTTATAGTGTGAGTTATATATGTTTTTTCATCTTTATTATGCATTTTTTGACTCGTGTGACTTATACTCTGTCACGACTTATGGTCCGGAAAATGCCGTATCTTGTCTATGTTATATTTAGCTACTGTTAGATTCAGAGGACTGAGGACAACCCTCTGAACTATTGATACCAACGACTTAAAAGGAACAAACTTCCAGTCAAAGTGCATCCAACAAGACCACTCTGCCAGCCTGCCTTTTTATTTAGAGTTATTTTTGCAAAGTATGGTACACCAGTAGAAACATGCCGATTGGACTGAAAGCACTTAGGTATTAGTGGTCGAGTACGGACAGTCCCAAGCCCATAATAAAATAATACAAAAAATAGCTATTCTATTTGTCTCAGGAACACCATGTCCAATGCATCAACCCTGAGGCCACCCTCCACTCTATATCCATCCACCCTCCACTATATCCGTTCACCCTCCACTCTATATCCATCTAGGGACACAGAGAACCTTGTGAGGCACCTCATGCAACTTTCAAGCAGGATAAATAAGTAAACAGCCCTTTTTTGTATTTTCATTTTCTCTACAAGGTGCAAAGAGACCTAAGGAAAGACATATGGGCTCATGCCGTGGTGAAGAGGTTGCATGCAGCCACCAAAGCCTTTTAGGGTTTGACTAAAAGCAGCGGCAGAGGCATTAGCAGTGGAGCTACTGAAGAGACAACGGAACATGACCACAGATGATTTCTAAAATTGGCCGCCTTTTCTGGGAAGACATATGACAAAAACACTTAAAACAGGGGGGAACGAAATACTTCCTGGTGTGCCCATTGCTGTTTTCTTGGCAGTCCCCATCTGTTGTATTCGTTTGGAGGAATAAATTAGAGCCCATTTAGACGTCTGCTGCTGCAGCCACTGAGCAAAGGCTGAACGGATATGTGCAGGAAGCACACATGTTTGTCCTCTGTTTAGGACATGGACTGAGTCTGTCAACTGGGTGCACAGCGGAGGCTGGCATAACAACAGTCCAACCTTCAACCCCGTAACAAAGACTCATCCCCTTAACCGCATTGTTTGTTATGGGGTTTAATGTTACAGGGTTGAAGATTTTAGCTAAAAATATCCATAGATCCACATTAGCTAGAGTTTGGAGCATGAGAAAGCATGAGGAAAACAAGAAATTAATAGTTTGCCAAAACAATTATTGTAAAAACAAATTTCCCCAAACAATACTAATTGTAATTTAGGCTTATAACAGTGTTGAAAGGCTGAGCTCGACAATGTCAATCTGATGATTAAAAACAATGGCATATAGGTCAGGAAGTATGGTAATACTGACCACTCTTTCAGTTTGAGTGGGAAAAAAACAAGGTGGAATTGATAATCCTGTTACGGGGTTGAATCAAACTAGGGGAGAAAATTAAATAGTACTATTTCATAAACAATTAAAATATTTATTTTCATATTTCTTATATTAAGGTTGAAGTAGACAGATAAATTATTATATTAGCAGAAAAAAATGTGGTTAATGGATTTTTTAAAATGTTATATTCAATAAAACAGTTGCGTTGCTCAGTGCTGATTTGGCTGAACTGTTCACCTCAGAAACCCAGAAAAGGTTTGAAAATATAATATTTAAAATATGTTTGTGTTATAATGCAAAGACACATGGATATGTTCATTTCATGTTTTTGAAATGAATAGAATTTTAGTTTATATGAAAATCTTTGAGGTTAAACCCGTTACCACATTCAAAAAATCACCCTTACATAACCTGCAAGACATTCTCTTTGTGGAGGAAAAAGTCAAGGTTGGCAGAGAGAAAGTTTATTTTGTTTGTTTCTTTAGAAAATTACTGATGAACACTCAAGAAGGAAAATAAATGAAGCAGTGAATCAGTGTCATATGTAGAATAAAAAAAAGAACTGAAAAACCTGTTTAGTAAAGCTGAATAGTTTTTAACTTTAAAAATGTCCATTTGGACAAGTGAGAGTACTACTACTACTACTACTACTACTACTACTACTACTACTACTACTACTACTACTACTACCACTACTACTACTACTACTGCTACTACTACTATACTACTACTTCAGTAGTAGTACTACCATTTTAGTATTCCTACTTTCCTATACATTACTATACTATACTCTACCAACTGAGCCACAGGCCAGCTGTGGCTCAGTTGGTAGAGCGGGTCGTCCAATGAGTGAAAGGTTGGCGGTTGTGATGCGTGGTTGACTGCGGGAACCCACTCACTTCGGGTCAGCCCGCGTATCACAGACAAGTATATACTCATTAAAAATTGACCACATGACCACATTCATCAACAGGCAACACATTGCAGTAAATATATTCAGTACAGCGTAAGGTATTTGTGACAGTATTTGGGTGGTGTTTCCATGGACGCGTCTGTCTTCCAGCTTTGGCGGCAGAGCTCACTCCAGCCACTCCAGGCCAAGTGAGGCAGTGATGCAGTAAATAGTGCCGTGTCTGTGTGTGTGTGTGTGTGGGAGCTGATCATCCTCAGGCTGGGTTCAGGTAATGTAGCGGAGAGGAGGGTAAGCTACCCTGACACACATGCCTGGATCACCAAGGTTACGCCGCCATCGCCGCCGGGTACAGTTTGTACGTGAGGGTGTGTATCAGCGTAAAAGTGTGTGTGTGTGTGTGTGCGTTTGTGTCTGTGTGAATGTGTGGATCAGTATCTTGGTTAAGATGCTTGGAGATATATCTATGCATCAAAAAAACAGAAAAACTGTCTATTTAGATTCATTTAAATGTGAAAATGAAATGGCCTTTACAGTTTCCTAGAAAGGATCCCTGGGCTTTGGTTTTAGCCATCAGCCACAAAAACCCATACAGAAAATGTGCACTCGAATGTGGTTAGTTTCTTCTTCAGTAATATTTTCATTTTATTTCTTTTCTGCCCAGTTCTTGTTCTGATTGTTTTTGTTTGGTATTGTTTGTAAGGGTTTTTTTTGGAACCTTTCTCCCCTACACCCAACCCTTTATTTTTCCCCTCTCTCTCTTTAACCCTGACATTAAGATATGATTTAATCAAAACCTATAATAAAGTCAGTATTAAACCAAGCTGAGCCTCGTAGGTGGTATGAAGTCTCCCTTAACAAAGTTAATTAGCTTTAGCAGGAAAAGGAACCAGACTAACATTCTACTGTTGAGGATGAAGGACAGGTTTACAATAAAAATACATTAATACATAATAATAATAATAATAATAAAAGGAAAAAAATACACAGATCCTATAGAAAACTTCCAGTCTCATGTGGTTTTTCCAGCAGTGCAGCTTCAATGTCCTGGAGTCTTCACAGCTTGGCTTAGTTTTGGCAGCGGCCTGTTGCATTTTCACTGCAGGGGAAGTACTCCCGGAGCACAGCTGGTTGTCATAGTGATGCAGTGAATATCAGACTGACGCCATCTTTAGTGGGACTGCAGCTACGAGCAAGAATGGAGGAGGATGAATCTCCACTGTGTGAGTTATAATTCATGACATTAAATATTAGAGTAAGACTGCTTTAGCTCCAAATACAGCTGTTATTACTCTCATGTCTATTAAGCCATGTTTGGCTTTTGGATAAAGCTAATACACTGCCATTTGTGTGTGTGTGTGTGTGTGTGTGAAGTACCCTTTCATCCTACCAACATATTGAACATACAGATAATACCAGCTGCATTATATTTAAACCTTTATTGGATTGCTAAACAGTAACAAAGTATTCTTCTACTTGAAATATTTTATTTGGTGATTACAGAATACATTTATATCAACTTTGTGAAGTCATCTCACATATAGACTAGAAATAATCTGAAATAAAAATGACAAATTTGTCATTTGCACGATCATTGGCAGTGTTTTGAAGACCAATATCAACCTTGATATAAATAAACCACAGGCTGTAGAACTTGGAAGTTGATCCTTTAGAGCAGTGGTTGTTCATCTTGTTTGAGGAGCTAAACCCCATCCGTTTTGTCATTATTTTTATTTTATTTTATTTTTTGTCAAATTTAAGACATCGGTATGTTTTATTGGTGCACAAAACCAACCATGCATTAACATCACTGTGTTCAAAGAACAAAACCAATATGAACTGCATGAATTACATACCTTACTTATTTATTGTATGTATCATTCATTTTCTGAAACTGCTTTATCCTCACTAGGGTCATGAAAAATAAAATATGACATTAGACATGTGAATCCATATAATCGTTTGACCACTTTAATTTTTTGCTTGACAAAGTTAGTTTGGATTAAAATATTAATGAAATTAGACTATGTACCATCACGACAGTCATAAGTCGAGGACTGAATGCACCAACTTCCCTGCAGCACAGATTGACCAAGAAATGTAAAGTCCTCATGAATCATATGAGTCAGGTGTGTGTCTCAACCTCTGTCGAACCCCTGAGACTGACTCACCCAAACCCTAAGACTCCATCAAACCTAGGATAAAGGGATTTTTATTTTTTTTTTCAACTAAATCTGTATGTCATCAGTGTCTTTACTGTGGTGCACCCGCAGTGGCTTACCCCCGACAGTGTCCTGTGAACTGAGTTCTGGTCCAGTTTTGGTCAAAGTGAAAGTAGTCCCGGCAGGTTCTCTGGGGTCAACAAAATAAAACGGGTTTCTTCTCTATGTATCCAAATGACTGAGACTGTGACAGAACAAAAACTCACACCTTGTAATTGCTTGGAACTACTTTCTCTCAATAGTGATCAATGTGTGTTGTCACAGCTAACAGCTGTGGGCTTTAGCAAACTACTTTCATCAGTTGTTTGACAGTGTTTGCAGCTGCTACTTGCAGGCGCACAACTGTTAGCAGTCACAACGCGCATTGATTGCTATTGAGAGAAAGTAGTTCCAAGGAATTACGAGTTGCGAATTTTGTTCTGTGATGGTTTTGTTATGTAAATAAGTCACTCATTCAAGCACATATTGTTTTGAGAAGAAACACGTATTTTATCCTGGGGTCAACAATCTACTTTCGCTTTAACCAAAGCCGGGCCAGAACTCGACTCACAGGACACTGCCGGGGGTAAGTCACTGTGGGTGCACCAGAGTAAAGACGCTTATGCTATACAGATTAATGTGAAAAATAGTGAAGGAAATGTTTGTGATGCACTCATGACAACAAATCATCATGTGCAGGGGGTAGGATGAAGGTTAAAAAGGTTGTGAGGGATGAGCATTACAACACCAGCTAATCAAGATGTTGGACAAAGTGTGACTGTGTCAGATGTGGAACGGGTAAAAACTGTTACCCACACACCACAGCTAATGGATGTAAATGTTAGATCAAGAATCCACAGAGGAGTTTGTCTTTAGAGTAGCTGATTTTAGCCCTGTGCAGATGATTTATGAAATGTGATTTTTCTCTTTATCATGCACTAATTAATATCTGCCGCCAGCAGGTGTCTGGCTTTTAAAAGGCCTGAAAGTCTGCAGATGGAAATAAGATATTTTAAATTTTCATTATTTTACCAAGAGGCATGGTCTCCAAACCAAACGGCTGCTGTGCTGATAAAAAAAAAAAGTAGGCCACTGTGTACACACTTTTCATTTTTTTTACAGTTTGGTATTGACTTCATATGTATAAATCACCTCATCTTTTTTTTTAAAATTTACTTCTTGCATATTTGGTTCCTTTATGTAACATAAAGGATATAAGCTAATCATGACTGTAAATAAGCAAAAGGTCTGCTGTTATACTATACTATGTATACTACACTATATTATACATACTATATATACTATACATACTATAATATACTATATGCTATATATACTGTACTATACTATACTACAATGTACTATAACGCTATAACTCTACTGTTCTATACATAAAACACACAATAAAGGTCAGTGTGTTTTATTTTAGATGAAAGTATGTCTCATTAAGTCAAAGCTGAGCTACTCAGTGCAGTTCAGGAAAAAGGAGAAGCAGGAGGACAATCCTCTCCTCTCCTCTCCTCTCCTCTCCTCTCCTCTCCTCTCCTCTCCTCTCCTCTCCTCTCCTCTCCTCTCCTCTCCTCTCCTCTCCTCTCCCCCCTTCTCTCAGATTACAAATGGGAGGTGTATTCTCATTCTGTCAGTCACATCCAACCTTCCTCCTAGGCCTCAGTGTGGTATCAGTGTGAACAGCAGAGTGGAGACAGTGTGTAAAAACAGTGCTGTTGGTCTGTCTCTTTGATCCAAAGCACTGGAATAATAATTACTATCACTTATGAAACTAAATGACAAGTGCTGCCAAGGGATGAGCCATGCAAATGCAAAAGCACAGAGAACACAGAGCTGTGGGGAGAGGACTGTGTGTGCAGAAGCAGGGACGTTCAGGTGTGTGAGGGTCTGATAAGTGTGTGAGGATCTGACACGTGTGTGTGGGTCTGACAGGTGTGTAAGGGTCTGACAGGTATGTGAGGGTCTGAGAAGGTGTGTGAGGGTCCAACAGGTGTGTGACGGTCATACAGATATGTGTCGGTCCTATAGGTGTGTGAGGGTTGTACATGTGTGTGAGGGTTCTATGCGTTAGCTGAAGCAGTGGCTTTCAGATGTGTGAGGGTCCTACGCGTGTGTGAGGGTTGTACAGATGTGTGAGGGTCTGACAGGTGTGTGAGAGCTGACAGGTGTGTGAGGGTTGTACATGTGTGTGAGGTTCCCACAGGTGTGAGAGGGGTATACAGATCTGTGAGGGTCCGACAGGTGTGTGAGAGTCTGACAAGTGTGTGAGGGTCTGACAGGTGTGTGAGGGTTGTACAGATGTGAGAGGGTTATACAGATGTGTGAGGGTCTGACTAGTGTGTGAAGGTTGTACAGGTGTGTGAGGCTCTGACAGGTGTGTGAGAGCTGACAGGTGTGTGAGGGTTGTACAGGTGTGTGACGGTCATACAGATATGTGTCGGTCCTATAGGTGTGTGAGGGTTGTACATGTGTGTGAGGGTTCTATGCGTTAGCTGAAGCAGTGGCTTTCAGGTGTGTGAGGGTCAAAGAGATGTGTCAGGGTTGTACAGGTGTGTGATGGTCATTCAAGTTGCGTCACATGCTTGTGACTGATTAGGAAGGTTCATGAGAAATATTTATTTTCACACACACGGTTTTCTGTGTGTGTTTTAATACTCAGACATACACAGCTGTTTACCTTATGTGCACCATTTCCAAACTGAGCCGTGGTTCAGCTACACTTTAGATCAGGACTCTCACACTTATCTTCTTTCCAGGGCCACATTCAGCCTGATTATTTCCAGTAAAATAATGAAATGACATGTGAATAATAACTGCAAATTTTTGTCCTTTAACCGAAACTTTTGCCAGAAAGGTTAGCAGTTCACATCCTGGCTCTGGCTGTCCACATGTCGAAGTGTCCTTGGGTAAGACACTGAACCCTGTCTCCCAGTAGGACTGACAGAACCTTAGAAACCTACTGGTGCATGAGTGTCTGTGTGAATTGGTGAATGTGGGGCTAATGTGTGTGTAATGTGTGTGCCGAGTTTGAAACGGATTGGATGAGGACTCTGGGAGGAGTTGCAAAGGGAATGTTTTTGGAGTTGTCGTGATTTTGCTTGAGGGAAGTTGGGATGGAGGTGGGTGTGGCCTACCCCATGTGGGTCAGTGCTCTTCAGGGAATCTGTCGATGTGTGTGCTTTGAGTGTGTGATGTGCGGTTTGTGAGTTGTAGCCCCAGGCGCTGTTTTTTCTGGTGTGGCGCCACCTTCTGGTGTACATGTGTCATTTTTTGTGTCTGCGTGCCGTCAGTGTCCTGGACCGGGCCCCTAGGGATCTCTTTTGGACAGTGTGTGGTTTGGGCCACAGTATCGGTTTTGTCAGCGAAGGAGTAAAAATAAAAGGATAAGGATCAGAACAGTTACAGTGGGGTTCCACAGCACCACTGTAACTGTGGAGTGCGGATGCTTGCATTTCGCACCCTACAGGAACACGGACAACGACTTCCCTGGGTCCTGACTTGCTCAGGTTTCGACGCCAAGGCTTGCAGTTCTAGTTTTTTTTCTATTCTTTTTAACTCTTTAAATCTTTTTACTTGTTCCTACAATTGCTCGATAATAGGAGGGTCTGATGTAAACAACTTTGTGCTACATGCACCATATTTGAAAAGTGCTATATAAATACATTTTGATTGATTGATTGAATGTAAAGCACATTGAGCACCATGAAGGTGGAAAAGTGCTATATAAGTGTAGTCCATTTATTATTATTACTGAATGCAAGTTTGTGTCTGACTCACTTGTGCTTCTTTTTTCTAATGAAAATTAACCAACAGTCAAACATTGACTCTTCAGCGGGGGTCTAAAAAACTTTTTTCTGTAGGGCCCACATTCAACCCGATTGGATCTCCAGTGCGCTAAACCAGGAAAATAATATGTCAATAATCTATAAATAATGACAACTCCAAATGTTTGTCTTTGTTTTAGTGCAAAAAAAACCCCTAAATTATAAAAATACTTAATTTTATAAAGTATCCAGTTGCAAAATATGTGAATAACCTGAAAAAAGTTACATTTCATAAGTAAAATAAGGTCAATTTTAACAATATTCTGCCTCAGTTTATCATTAGTCCATGTGTTTTATGATGGATCAGTTTTACAAAAACACTAAATGCTTAGTAACAGAAGCAGAAAATGATTCAAATTGTGTCTCATTTTCTTTAGACATTTCAGGTTGTTCACATTTGTTCAAATTGTTGACATTTTATTGTTACAGGATAGTTTGTAAATGTAAATATTTTCATGATTTAATGTTAGTGTTTAATTTAACATGTCATCATTTATAGACAGAGAAAAAAAGAAAAGAAAATATGCCTTTCACCACAAATCTTGCTCAGCCTTTTTGTAAATAATAATAATAATAATAATAATAATAATAATAATAATAATAATAATAATAATAATAATAATAATATTAAAAAGTTTACACTCCATATGAAATACATTATGTGTTATTGTCCAACATTTATTAACAATAGTTACACCAACTGCAAACAAAAATGCACACTCTGAACTCTGCACACCTTAATTAGCTTTAATAATATATAAATGTCAATGACAGAATCCACAAAATGAGAATAAAGTGGAATAAAGATTTGTCATATTGTGGCTAGAGCTGCAATGATTAGTTGACTCTACGGGAGAGGTTTGTAAAGCAGACCTTGTGTATCATGGCAGTACCTCAGTGATGCACGAATGATGCATGAAAGAGAAAGCATGTCAGGTCGCCTCGGCATGCTTCATGACATACATTTTACATTTTAACAGCTTATTTTCACTTTAAAGGTGAGTTTGAGCATTATGCCAGACTGTGCCTCACAAATGTATTTTAAATTAAATGAATGCAGTCCGAACAACAGAGGCACCATAGACCAGAGGAGGGGATCCCAGCTCCAAAGAGTAAAAGTCCTGCCATGTGCTTCCTGTTCACTTCATACAGGTGATTCTGCCTGGATGAGAAGATGTGTTCATCAAAATAGACTGATTCAGTGAATGTTTGTAACAAATACATGGAAGGACTTTTACTCTTTGGAGATGGGATTACCCAACTCTGCCATGGACTACAGCTGGGAATATTTGACCGAACCCAATGAGACCTGGCGGGTTTGGGCATCATTTTTATCATTTGAATCGGGCCTGGACTAGACTGAGATCTGATATTTAAGGTCCATTTCATGTTCTCCCATGGAGTCCTTCCTACAAAAGAGGTAGATGTACACAGTAAGTATTTTGCATAAGTGGTTTTAGATAGAGGACATTTTTAATTACATTTTTTTGTACAAATCTGCAGTATGTTCAACAAAACATGTTGTTTTCATTGTACCCATCTTTCTTGGTTTTATTATAATTTACCACATAATTAAATCAACTTCATGCTAAATTTAAGAAGAAAAATGTTCGATTAGTTGACGAATTGTTTCAATTGTCAGTCGCTAGTCGACTATTAAAATAGTCATTGGTTGCAGCCCTAATTGAGGTTTAATTATGATTTGTTTCATAGAAAATAAGGAAGTGTAAAGGCTATATTTACACTTTATTATATAGATATTTAAATCTATATCCAGAGCTGGATACATTCAAGTTAACATTAGTATTACTAATTGTAACGTGCATACATTTCGTGAATAAATAAATAAATAAATAAATAAATAAATAAGGACAGAAAAGAGCTGGGCAAAAAATCAATTTAGATTTAAAATCGAGTTTTATGGCAGAATTTATTCATATTTTAGGAAAATCGTGCAATCCGATTCCCCCCACACACACACACACATTTTTTGCACTTTTTTCCTCGAAAAAAGAAAACCATGAACCAGGCTGCTTTCCGTAGTGTTTCACCCCAGGTCCCGCCTACGATCCCCTTCTTCTGCAGCACGGGGAGCAATATGGCAGCCTCTAGTGAGGGAGACACGCTGACTCCTAATAAGGGTTATAAAGGTTCAGTTGTGTGGAATCAGTTTGGGTTTTTAGTGTCTGACGAAGCCCAGCTACTGCCTCATTGTAAGCTGTGTCTTCGGACTGTTGTTGACGGTAGCGGTACGACCAATCTGTTCGCACATCTGAAGCGAAAGCATCCAGTGGAGAAAAGCAGAACCCTTAGAAAAGGCAGAGACTAGCGCTGCAAGTACTTCTTCAAAATGTTCAACAAACACTGGCTGAAAGCTTTTCTCGAGGCACACCTTATCAGAGTCCTGCACGGTTCTGATTTTGACATACCGCAACCGCCCGTACCCGTCATGTTTAAACTCATATCCGACCCGTTTTCCGACGAAAAAAAAAAATCTGCATCCGAACCAACCCCCTAGAAATGAATCCGATATCCGACCCGAACCCGAAACAAAATGTCAGATAGCCAAACTTAAATACAAACATTTATTGCCATGAATATACTGAACAGTGACATATCCAAGGCAGAGCCAAATAAAAATGTTGTTAACCTTTTAGCCTATGAACCGCAAATTAGACCCGCGATCACCCACGTCCGACCCGAACCGAACCCGTATCCGACACAGCACAACATTTTTCACCCGTTTCGTGAAAATTTGCAGTTCACCCACAGGTCACCCACGGGTACCCAAACCCGTGCAGGACTCTGCACCTTATGATAAACAAAGAGCACGATGGGGAGCGATAACAGACGCAATAACATCATATATCCAAAATATTGGTAACATGTTCAGGTTTATTGAAGTAGCTTGATTGATAATAAGGTTTTGTTTTATTTTGTCCTTACAAAGTAAAAATGTTACTAGTTTTCTTTTTATCTTACTTTTGCACTACTACGTTTTTTGCAATGTTTTTCATATAATATGAGTATTAATGTATATTGTTTTAGTTGTTAAAATATTTTAAGCTTTCTTTTTTCCAACAAAATGTATCTTTTGCACTATTTTTTTTGCACTGTTTTTCCTGTAACACTGGTTGATATGTCTCGACCTACTACAGTTCATGTAGGCAAAGTCTCAGGTTGCAGTTGCACCTTTTGCACAACTGATTTATTATTTATAGTTATTTGTAGAAGTATTTTTGTTTTACATGTTATTTAATAAAAAAAGAAGATGAAAGAAACCACGTTTCTAGTGTTTTCATTTTCATTTAGCCCACGTTGGAAAAAAATCTTATCGTGAATCGTGAATCGTGTTTTATGGGAAAAAATCTGAGATTTTTTTAAAAGAGAAAATTGCCCAGCCCTAGGACATAATAATGCACTGCGGGAAACACTGCTCGTCAGCCCAGTGGCGGCATTGGAACATTCGGTGGGCCGCATTTGGCCCCCGGGCCATATGTTTGAGACCCCTGCTCTACAGGGAAGTAAAAAATCAAAAAAGAAAATAATGTTATGGACAAAATCAGTCAGACACATTCAAAGTGGATCTGATGGGAAATCTCAAATCTTCAGTGACAGTAGTGACTTTTGTACATGGAGAAGACATTAGATCACATGATATGAGGTTAGAACACACTTATCACCAACTCAACAGTCAGCCTCACCAATGTGGACATTCAAATAGTGTGTTTTCCAACCTTTGCTCTTCTGTTCCTTCTTTATAAATAAAGTCAGTTTGATATCTGGTTTAGTCCTAAATGTATGTGTCATGGTGACATTTAAGGGAACTAAAGTACATTCTGATTTACTGACTAGAATATACACACATACTGATCCACATGTATTCACCACAATAAAAAAAAAATGTGTGCATCAAAAGAAAGTGTTCCAGAGGAGCAGGGCTGCAGGTCTGTTGGGAGCTAAGGTCTGGCTTTTCTGGCTAACATGAAGTGGACACTTGCAAAGCTTTTGGCAGGATGTTGTTTATTCAAATAGCATAGAGAAGGAGAGAAAGCAGGAAGTGGATGTGTCCTGTTCCTTCTTTAAAGCTGCAGAAGTGGATAAGCCTCTGGTGTTATTCACAGCCTGCCTCTGACATCTTCTGTTGATGTTTATTTAAATGGCGTTCAGATCAGTGTGGAAATCATCCTGTTGCGAATGCCCTGCAGGACACAAAACAGCTGGGCTCTGGAAGGAAAAAAGAGAGAAATATTTCTGAAAGGACACAGAGAAAAAGAAGAAAGAGAGAAAAAAAAAAAACTTGGAGGTTTTATGTAAAGGAGGGGATTTGTGTGAAATGTATTTTGTGTAATGAGACGCCCCAATTCTGTTCTTTGAAATAGTGTTACCTGGAGCTAAGGCTGAACAATCTATCGTTTTAGACGCAAAATCCTGATTTCAGACAACAGGATTTTGGGATGCTACTAACTGTCCCTGGTTTAGTTTAGTTGAACTATTTCACACATGTATGCTCCTCCTACCATCCTGCCAAGCTAGCCAATCAGAAGCAGCGTGCATGCACCATGACAGGTCATATGATCTGAAATCCAATCAGTGTAAAAACTGGTCATCAATTGTAGAAAAGGCTTCAACAGCAGATGGTTTGAACCCTAGTGAAGACAGAGATGGTTCTGTTAGTTCTACAGTTCTAAGAACAGCTGATGATATAACACTAAATATAACCTATTTAACTCAATGTAGCCTATGTATAGACTCAATGTAGTCTACGTATAGACTCCATATAGCCTATGTATAGACTCAATGTAGTCTACGTATAGACTCAATGTAGCCTATGTATAGACTCATTGCAGCCTATGTATAGACTCAATGTAGCCTATTTACAGTATAGTCTATGTATAGCCTAAGTATAGACTCAGTGTAACCTATAGACTCAGTGTAGCCTATGTAGAGACTCAGTGTAACCTATAGATTCAGTGTAGCCTATAGACCCAATGTAGTCTATGTATAGAGAAAAATGTAGCCTATGTATAGACTCAGTGTAACCTATAAATTCAGTGTAGCATATGTATAGACTCAGTGTAACCTATAGACTCAATGTAGCCTATGTAGAGACTCAGTGTAACCTATAGACTCAGTGTATCCTATGTATAGACTCTGTAACCTTTAGATTCAGTGTAGCCTTTGTATAGCATGTTTTTTGTTAATAAATCCAACTACATTTGAAACCAATTCTTGATTTTAGTTTTCATTCTGGCAGTAGAGTTATTGTATTTATTGTAGTTATTATACTTATTATATTTATTTAATTGTTTTATGTCAGTTTCTGTGATGTTTGCAAATGTTGTTGAACCACTGAATCTTGATATAAAGAAAATCGTGAATCAAATCAAAATCACAATATAGATCAGAAAAATTGCAATTATTTGTTGTTGTTGTTGTTTTTTAAATCATTCAGCTCTACCTGGAGCTGGAAAATAAAAATCTGTGCTTGTGCCTTTTCCTCCCATGGAGCCAGCTGGTCTCAGCTTCCACTGAGCTTCTCCTCCATTTCACAAAAATACTCCAGTTATGTATTTGCTCAGATTTAGTCATCAGACGGGTCGTCAGGAGAGGGTGTCATTTCACATCTCCTGCTGGGAGATTGCTCTTTCTTCTAGGACATTCTGACACAGAGCGTTAATAATGTAGCTTTCCTTTCACGGCACCCACAAACAGAGCCATCGACCCCATCACCTATCAGCACAAATGTCCATTCGCTGAAAAAGCTAAAGCTGTCTCTTCTATTTGTTGCAATTTTTCTTCAATCTTGGTGGGGTGCGCTGCCTCCTGTTTGAAGAAGCTGGACACCCATTTTGTTCTTCTATCACGGGGACAGTGTTTTTCAGGATGATGAGCATCATTTGAAAGTCCCCTGCATCCTCAGCATCCCGAGCCATTTACAGCCTGCTCATTCACTTTATTGCCATGCGCTGATGGCAGCACTTTGAAGTGTTTGCTAAAGGAGGATGGGGGTGTGGTGTGGGGGCAGGGGGAGTTTAATTGGCTGCATTAGTTGCTTTGCTTCTCTTCTTTCTTCATGCCCTCAAGCCAAGTCACAGCCAACCAGATTAGATGACCCAATTCTTCTAGCTTGATTTTGCCTTTTTTTTCTGAAATTTTATTTTGTTCTCATCGTCTTCATTTGGTCCCAGCACACTGAGAAAAGTCTGACCATTGACTACTTAAATGAAGTATGGCAACAACTTAATGTATTTTTTGTTGTCTGTTAGTTTATTTATTAGTGTGTGACTGTATTTTGCTTACATACATACATACATACATATATATATATATATATATATATATATATATATATACATACATACATACATACACACACACATACATACATACATACATACATCCATACACACACACACATACACACAGACATACATACATACACACATACATACATACATACATACATACATACATACATACATACATACATACATACATACATACGTTTGTCCGTCCGTCTACCTACCAAGCCTGTGTAACTGTCTGTCTGTACTCTCTTTGATTAAAAATTATTGATTTTATGAAGTACATTGAAATGTGATAATTGAATCCAAAATTATTAGTTGAATTATTTTGGATTTACCTCAGTTTTAGCATGTTGAGTAAATCCAAATCAATTACAGAGGGAAAACTGTCCAATATTTACTAGTTATCTGGAAAATACTAATCCAGATATACCAAATATCTGAAAAATATGTTCAGACTTTCTAAGCTTAACTTAATTCATATTCCTAAATATCTGGATGATACTGATTTATACGTTGTTGACTTTACTGATAAAAAATAATACATTTCTATTCCGTGATTTTCAGCTGATGTTTGTCTCGTCATCTGAACCCACTTTATCCTCACTAGGGTCACAGGGGTCTGTGAGGGCCTAATCCAGCTACAATGGGTGAAAGTGTGCGTGTGTGGGGGGGGGTTACACACCCCGTATGACTTCAGCTGATATTATTCAAACAAAAATGAGTAAAATGCAATTGATAAATAATTAAATTGTCATTAATTTGAACAATAAACCAAACTGCACAGTCTTTTTTTCTTGTAGAGTTTAATAGAGTTTATTTAGTTTCTATTAATTCAGTCACTCTTTTATAGTGCAGTCCTCATGTCATATTTAAGATCCTACCAGCACCTCCTCATTGTCACGTCTACACTCCTCTGAGATTGCACTGACACAGATGTGTTCACAGGGACTATAGGGAAAGTTAAATTTAGCAACTTCATCTCCATGCACATGACACTGACTGACAGCATGCTGTTGGTAATGATGTGTTCTGTTTCACAACGTGTCGCCCACAGCAGTCGTCTTCAGAGAAGTTCTGATGTTTGTTTTGTTTAAAATGCCTCGATGTTCACGTTCCATCATCTGTTGTATGTTCTCGGCTGGAGGAAAACCTCCATATGGACTAACACAGTCCAACCACTCATTGTGTTTGATGGTCCTGAAAATCTGAGACCATTATTATTGTTGCTGCTTTTTTACTTTTTCACTAAGTCAATACCCAGAACATACCTGAATAAATTCTGTAATCATGATTATTTGAGACAAAGTGAAATATTAATATTTTTAATTGTGTCTACAGGCAAAACATGCAAGATTGTCCTATTAGAACTAATTGTAATATTATTTCTAATTACATACAGACCATTACCTTTTACTTGCTTGAGGTGTGTATTCTGATGAATTTACCAGCAGATACTGTTTGTTGCCCATGTTTTTACAGTTTCTCTGGTTTTGCACTGTTTCTGGCATTAGATTTTTGGCCAGTGTGTTTATACCTTGTACACAGTATGGAGGATGGAGCAGAATGTGAAATGATGGCACGGTTCATGTTATGTCTGGTTCAGGCATAAAGACAACTTGGTCAAGGTTGTAGCAAAAGCGTTTGTTACAACCCAAAACATAATAACTGCCAATAATGTTGTAATTTGGGCCCATTTGAAAGCCAAAAACGTAATGACATTTTGCCAATAATGCAATAAGGTATTACAATATTGGCAGTTTATTACATTATTGGCCTTACACTAAAAATAAATGTTGATAATGTAATAACTATGGCAATAAGGTGACAAATTCTGTTTTACTTCTTTTTATTTATACATTCATGTTAGAAAATGTCTAAATATTGATGTTATTACATTATTGGCAGTTATTATGTTATTGGCTTTATTATGTTATGAGCAGGTATTATGTTTTGGGTTGTAACCAGAGGTGGTAAAAGTATTCATTTTCTTTACTTAAGTGTGAAAAAATACTCTGGTACAAGTAGAAGTACTGATTAAACTCCTTTACTGAAGAAAAAAGTACAACTTCTCATGTGTAATGAAACAAAACAATTTTTTTTTTGCCATAGATGAAATAATACTTATTTAAACAGGGAAAACCAGAACATTTTCAAAAATATCCAAAAATACAGCCTTTAATAGTGAGTTACTGTGTAAATGATGTGTTTTATTAAGCCATAGTACTTGGTTTAGTGGGTATGGACAGGACATTTAGGAAAAATTCATAGTTAGGAGATAAAAAAGCATAATTATGAGAGAAAAAGTCATATTATGAGATAAGAAATAGATAACTGTGAGATAAAAAGTCAAAATTATGATATAGTAATTGACAATTTCTGATTTATGACTTATTTTCTATACTGTCATGTTTGTCTAATTTGTAAAAGTAATGAATCTATTCTGAGAATGGAAAGAGTATAAAGTACAGATATTTATACAAAAAGGTAGGGAGTAAAAGTAAAAAGATGCCAGAAAAACAAATATATATATATATATATATATATATATATATATATATATATATATATATATATATATATATATATACATACATACTATATGAGATAAAATGCGACACAGTGTTCCGCTGTAACAATGCCAACCATCGTTAATAAAGCATCCTTCATATTTTGTTCTTTTATCTTACACAGCTCATATTGTTGTTGACTGAGATAGAAGGACTTTACTGGGTATTCGACATGGAAAAAATGGATGCTATAAGGACACTTACATAACAATAATCAAAAGAAACACACATACATTTACACTCAACTTAATCCTTTTTAATTGCTACCCACATGCTACTGCACCATGATAAATTAAATCTGCATATCATGACGCCATGGAGACACTGCACCATTTTCAGAAGCATTCTATGAAAGCCACCAGCTCTTTATTAGATTTGAAGCACTATATAACACAAAACTATCAGCGAAAGGAAAGAATTTAGACAGGCATGGGTTGTGTGCGTGCAGTCGTACAGCGTTCAGGTTCAAATGAAGAGAGGTTGATGTTCCAGCTAACCTTGGCTGTGCACCCTGCATGGCTGCCCCTGTAAGCCATCAGTCTGCTGGGAGTCTGACTGAAATATTAAAAAGCCTGTCTGCCTGGCCGCCATAGCACCTCACCACAGAGCATCCACAGTCTGAAGTGCAGTATATGTCAAAGATACAGTGGACATGTAATGAATGGAGACCAAGGTGAAACAGGAGCCGGAGATTATTCTCCATTTAATTGACACTCATATCACCATCAGCCCTTTGATGCATCTCCTCATCTGTCTATACATTCATGACGGATGTGGTCTGTGTCCAGTGTTCGATGTGTTGCTACAGACTAGGAAGACACAGCAGAGGCTATAAATATACCTTGTTATTATGATAGTGACACCCTTGAGGTGGTAAAACAGAACATGGAAGTCACCTGAGTTTGGTGTCACCTTACAGATACAGCATGTCAGACCCCACGCCAGCTCTGATTTCATCAATGCACATTTATTGTAGCCTCAAGTATAGAAGCCTAGTCATCAGAGGTGGTCGAAGTACTCACACTCTGGACTGAAGTTGAAGTACAGATACTGGTGTGAAAAAATACAAGTAAAAATACTGATTCAACTCCTTTACTGAAGTAAAAGTCAAAAACTTCTCAACTGTAATAAAGTAAAAAGTAAAAGTGCATTTATTCATTTTGTTTGCTATGGATGAAATAAAAAGATCAAAATGTCAAAATATCCAAAAATAAAGCCTTTAAAAGTGAGTTACTGTGTAGATTATGTATTTTAATGGGTCATGGTACTCAGTTTAGTGGGTATGGACAGGACATTTAGGAAACATTCAAATGTCATAAATAGGAGATTTAAAGAAAGAAAAAAAAACATAATTATGAGATTTAAAAAATACGAAATAAAAAGTCAAAATTATGCTATAGTATGTCACAATTTCTGATTTATGACTTATTTTTTATACTGTCACATTTGTCTAGTTTGAAAAAGTATTGAGAATATAAAGAACAGATATTTATTTAAATGTAAAGAGTATAAAGTACAGATATTTATATAACTGTAAAGAGTATAAAGTACAGATATTAAAATAAATATTTATATAAACAGTAAAGGAAGTACTTGTACTTCTTTACTTCCACCTCTGCCAGTCATATATACAGTTCTCTGCAGTATCTTACTTTGTAATAAATAAATAAGGCATGTTTGGTTCTTGTCTGTAACAGCTACAGATGATGCTGACTGACCATAACACACACACACACACACACACACACAGATCATCAGGGCACAGATGCATCACAACACTGTGTCTCGCCAACACATCCACAATCAGCCACATCCTTTTCCTTATGGAGGGAAATTCTTAAAGTAACAGATTACTTATTTTAGAAAGCAACTGATTTCTGAATTCACAAAACTAATGTGTTATAGTAGATTACACATTACTGAAATAAAGTAATCTGTGTACTTACAGTTAGTTCCCCACATTGCTAACAATACATTAATATACACACAATTACACAAAAATACAGTAAAATGCACTAAAAACAAACACAAACACAAGTGGGAACATACAGAGGACATGTACCAGGAGGAGACATCAGACATTAACCCTTTAAATATGACCTTACTGGAGATGTCTTTCCTGAGTGGTTTTATTCTATTCTTCTTTAGGCTGAAAAACACAATGTTATTGAAGTCTTTTTATATTTGTTTGTCCTGGAATTATAAAGAAACATGTTTAAACCCAACATCAGAAACTAAAAATAAATAAATAAATTATGTATGTACATATATATATATATATACACATATATATATATATATATATATATATATATATATATATATATATATATATATATATATATATATATATATATATATAAATTCTGAGATAAAAGAAAAAAATTCTGACACAAAAGTCAGAATTATGAGATGAAAAAAAATCTAAATTATGAGATAAAAAGTCTAAATAATGAGATTAAAAATTCTGAATTATGCAATAAAAGTCAAAATCATGAGATAAAAAGTCAGAATTATGAGATAAAGTGTAAATTATGAGATGAAAAGTCAAAATTCATTGATTGATTGATTGATAGTCTTTATTTGAACTCAATTTAAAAGACAAAACAAAATAAAAACAGATAATAATGATCACACTGCAAAAGAAAAAATATAAAAAATATAAATAAAGAAAAGGAAAAAAAAGCATTTGTTATTATCATTATGCATTTTACAAAAGTCCAAAAGGAATAGGATGAAGCCCAATGCTTATTTACTCCTCCCCCCTAATTCAGCATCCCTACCACTGAACATAAACACATTGTTTCAATGTTTCTTACACATATATACATACATATATATGTCACCCGTGGCCGTAGGCCGGGCCGTCTCTCTCTTGTGTAATATTAATTTCTGTTGGGGAGCGGTCACACCAATCACATACACGGAGGTTGTAATATATCATATATAATTTATTGTAAACGAGACAAAGTGAAAAAACAGTGCAATGGTTAAAAGAACTATGAAGGGTCCGGACAGGAGGTGTTGGTGTTGTCTTCACCCCCCCGTGGTTTTCCGGCGGCTGTCACTCCGCTCTAAGGAAACAGAATTTAACATAGAATAGCGCCGTCAATTTTTTTTACAGTGGAAGAGACCCCTCTCATGCACACTCCGTACAATGACCCGGCACAGATAACCAAGATAAAACCACCGCAATCCAATAAAACACAACATGCACAAATAACACTCCACTGCACATTAAAAACAAACGCGGCCGAGGTCCACATGCATACATTTAGCCGTTCTCCGGGTCTCTGTCCGTCGGACGGCCTATATACAAATACCGATAGTAGACTAAGACAAAACACACATTCTCTACTAAGGAGTACAAATGGCGGCCGGAGGGCTAATTCCGGTGCGGTAAGCTAGGTGCAGGAGAGGTACTTAACTGGAGGAGGGGTGGAACGCGTCACCACCCCTCCGGTTTCCTCCAAGGCGTCCCTCTCGCAGCGTGGCGGGTCTCTCCGTGGTCGATACTCCGACTCTTAGTTACGGCCACCGTGTCCTCTCGGTGCTCCCGCTGTGTCTTTTCCCGTACTCTCTTTGTCTTGGCTCTTTCCCGCGCTGTGTCCGTCCCGTCTCTGGTCCGTGCTCTCTCTCTCGGCTCCGACTCCGGGTTCCTGGTTCCCCTCGCGTTCCCTCTGGCTCTGGCTCCGTCCGGCGCTCCGTCCGGCGCTCCGTCCGGCGCTCCGTCCGGCGCTGCGCCCCTCTGCGCCCCTCTGCGCCCCTCTGCGTTTTCTGCCTCTCCTCTTTTGCTCCCTCTGCCCTGCGGTTTAAATACACCCCGGGTCCCCATCGCTAATCCCCTTCACCTGTGGCTCGGTCATCTCCACACGTGCAGGGCATTTGGGAGCAACTGCAATCTCCCCGGTGTGCCAACACGCATGCGCGCACACACATGCAGCCCACACCGCACATCTGCACCCCGTGACACTCCCCCAGACCAAAAGGTTCTAGTCCCGAGAACCATTCGTCTATCATCGGTACCTAGAAGGGCGATTACCTACGTTAGGCCTCTGAGAGCGCCTCGGTCCTGGCTCAGGTGGTTCCCCTAGGGTATAAGAACATTGGGTAGCCCGGTCCCCCCCCAGACCCGAGCTTTGCGCCGCCTGGACCACTCCCACCTCTACCACTCCTGGGCTCGCTTCCAGGAGGGAGACGTCTGGGCCCTCCTTCACACTCAGCGGATCAATGACGGAGACCGTCGCCAGCTTCTGGAGTCTATACAGGGTGACTGGATAAGGGTTAACATTCCGCACCCTCACCGGAACCCTCCCACCTTTTACCGTTACCAGGGCCCTTGACACTTCCACCCCCACATCTTTCCCAAAAGGCTCTACCAGGGCACACACACTCTTAAAGTCAGACGGGGCCGATACTCTAACCCACAGCAGGGCCTCACTCTGCGCCGGAACAGTCACTGCGTGGCGGCATGACACCCGAGCGGTGCCTTCCCACTGCTGCTTCGCCGTAGTCGCTTGTATCCGGCTGCAGTCTCTAAACACATTATCCCATTCTTTGCCAAAGTTGGGTACCTGGGCATTAGGGCAGAGTCCATCACAGTTCTTAAGCAGTTGGTCCCAACAACCCCAGATCACATTCACCCCCATAAGTGCTTTACGTTCCCCCAAACAGTTGTCTTTAACAATCACAATCCCTCTTGCCGGTACTGTTATCCCCCAACAATAAAATCTGCAACCATATACCCAACATACGGAATCTCCAGTCCGTTAGCTGCCCGTAAGGTCAACCATGGGAGGTCACCATACTTCTCCTGTTTGCCCTTTAAGAGCGCTTTACACAAACTTTCGCTAAATAGGGTGACCTGGGACCCAGTGTCCACAACACATTCAACAGCCACATCATCCACTTTGACCTCTACTATAGGGCAAGCTTTAGCAATGATGGCCTCCATTCCATGGTGGATAGGGTCGCATTTGGGGGGCCCAGCCACTTGACCCACAGTGGCTGGTACATCTAAAAACCCTGTTTTGGTTCTCTACGGGGCAATGACGCCATATAATGCAGATAATATCCGAAATATTTTATGTGGAGTATTCCTGGCGGTTTTATCTAATGTCAAGATTTCTCTTTTTGCCTCCCCATCTAAGAAACCCAATACGAAGTCTGCTTTTTGAGAGTCACTTATTGTTTGAAAGCTTAACATGGTTTCCATTTGTGTCTGCCAATCTCCCATCTTAACCTCTGACCCCGTTCCACCAAACCTCTGTAACCACGGCATCCCCATTACAAAAGGTATCATTGTAGCTTGCCCCACAGCAGGTCGTTCTTCCCCCTGCATGTTGACCGGTGCAACTTACTCAGACCCAACAGAAATCCTGCCGACAACGCCAAATTTATGTCACCCGTGGCCGTAGGCCGGGCCGTCTCTCTCTTGTGTAATATTAATTTCTGTTGGGGAGCGGTCACACCAATCACATACACGGAGGTTGTAATATATCATATATAATTTATTGTAAACGAGACAAAGTGAAAAAACAGTGCAATGGTTAAAAGAACTATGAAGGGTCCGGACAGGAGGTGTTGGTGTTGTCTTCACCCCCCCGTGGTTTTCCGGCGGCTGTCACTCCGCTCTAAGGAAACAGAATTTAACATAGAATAGCGCCGTCAATTTTTTTTACAGTGGAAGAGACCCCTCTCATGCACACTCCGTACAATGACCCGGCACAGATAACCAAGATAAAACCACCGCAATCCAATAAAACACAACATGCACAAATAACACTCCACTGCACATTAAAAACAAACGCGGCCGAGGTCCACATGCATACATTTAGCCGTTCTCCGGGTCTCTGTCCGTCGGACGGCCTATATACAAATACCGATAGTAGACTAAGACAAAACACACATTCTCTACTAAGGAGTACAAATGGCGGCCGGAGGGCTAATTCCGGTGCGGTAAGCTAGGTGCAGGAGAGGTACTTAACTGGAGGAGGGGTGGAACGCGTCACCACCCCTCCGGTTTCCTCCAAGGCGTCCCTCTCGCAGCGTGGCGGGTCTCTCCGTGGTCGATACTCCGACTCTTAGTTACGGCCACCGTGTCCTCTCGGTGCTCCCGCTGTGTCTTTTCCCGTACTCTCTTTGTCTTGGCTCTTTCCCGCGCTGTGTCCGTCCTGTCTCTGGTCCGTGCTCTCTCTCTCGGCTCCGACTCCGGGTTCCTGGTACCCCTCGCGTTCCCTCTGGCTCTGGCTCCGTCCGGCGCTCCGTCCGCCTCTGCGCCCCTCTGCGTCCCTCTGCGCCCCTCTGCGTTTTCTGCCTCTCCTCTTTTGCTCCCTCTGCCCTGCGGTTTAAATACACCCCGGGTCCCCATCGCTAATCCCCTTCACCTGTGGCTCGGTCATCTCCACACGTGCAGGGCATTTGGGAGCAACTGCAATCTCCCCGGTGTGCCAACACGCATGCGCGCACACACATGCAGCCCACACCGCACATCTGCACCCCGTGACATATACATATACATATACATACACACACATATACATACATACATATACACACACACATACACATATATATCTTTTTTTTCTCCCCTTTTCCTCTTTTCTTTTTTTGTCTGTAAAACATTTTTATTTATATACAAAAAAAAAAATTCTCACATATTATGTTATTTTCTATAACAAAATGATGCTATCAATACCATAGAAATGGAGAACAATATATGAGTAGAATAACCACACCAAAAGGTATAGGCTGAAGCCGAGGCTTATTACACCTACCCCTATAGATTTTTAACTAGACATCATGCTAAAGTAGAACATTCGCATAACAAAGAAGACAAGTAGAACAATAAAGGGATTACAAACAACCAAAAGTCACATGAAAAAAAAAAAAAAAAGTGACTAAGCACAAACAATGAATCCATTGCACATTTTAGAGATAATTAAAGTCTTTTAACCTCTCCTCCTTAAAGTCCGGAAAAAAGGGTAAATACCATCGCTGTAATTTCAGTGACATTTCATGTTATAATCATTATCGGTGTGATTGTCTTTGTGAACAATGTGATAAATATAACACTTGATGTAAATAAATAATCATGGGAAGGCTAACTGAAGAAAGTGGGTAGGAGTGTGTGTGAGGCTGTGAAAACACACACTCACTGACAGTGGATGTATTCTTGTCCCACAGCATGGTCAGTGATCTTTGTAACTGAGCCTCCATGGTTAAAGGAAATGATTGTCTATGTTCCCACATGCACAAACATAGTTAACAATCACCTTAATGTACTGCCTCCAATTCATTTGAAGCCCACATAGAGTGCTGGTCTGTGTTACCTTTAAGCAGCTGCAAACACTGATTAAAAATTAATCACTTTCCTTTTAACATTGTGCGAGCCTCCAGTTGGACCTTTGGAACAGAGGTGTTTTTCATTGCGATACAAACTCACTAAGAGTAAAAACAGCAGAGGTGGATGTAACTGAGTAAAGGTACTTCATTACTGTACTTAAGTAGATTTTTTTTTAGGTATCTGTATTTATTTTTCTGGTAACTTTTAACTTTTAGCCCCATAAATATCTGTACTTTATACTCCTTACATTTATATAAATATATGTACTTTATTAGCCTAGGATCTAGTCTGTCCCCAGTGGCCGCAAATGGTATTTGCTAAGGGGAGACAGACTAGACAGCCTAGGATCTGAAAATCCAAAATCGGTCAGACCAATCAAATCGCGAGGGGCGGGATTGGAGCCCACCCTGACTCATGACGACACAAATACGACACGTAATGTTGTAGTCGCAGAGATGTAGCAGCTAGCACACCAAAGAGAAGAAGAAGGCGTAGCTGCTAGCTAGCACACATTGCCGTAACACCAGTTGCTAGCTGCTAGACAACATGGCTCATCACCAGGAACAACCATTCGAGCTGGCTTTGGCAGCAACGCTACGTGATTTAAAATTACAGTTACAGTTACAGTACAGTCTGCTCCTCCCTGCGAGAGGAGCAGAAAACGGCACTTAAGCTGTTTTTGGAAAAAAGGGATGTTGTCGGAGTTTTGCCCACCGGGTATGGCAAAAGTTTGATTTATCCAATAGCGTGGCGTTGTGTAAAGAGAAAACTTGACAGACAGCGGTTATCCCGCCCACAAATTCGCCAAGACTTTCTAGACTCTCCCCGTAGCAAATGCAGTTTGCGGCCACTGGGGACAGTCCAGATCCTAGGCTAGTACTTTATACTCCTTACATTTGTATAAATATCTATACTTTATACTCCTTACATTTATATAAATATCTGTACTTTATACTCCTTACATTTATATAAATATCTGTACTTTATACTCCTTACATGTATATAAATATCTGTACTTTATACTCCTTACATTTATATAAATATATGTACTTTTTACTCCTTACATTTATATAAATATCTGTACTTTATACTCCTTACATGTATATAAATATCTGAACTTTATACTCCTTACATTTATATAAATATATGTACTTTATACTCCTTACATTTGTATAAATATATGTACTATATACTCCTTACATTTATATAAATATCTGTACTTTATACTCCTTACATTCTGAGAATAGACTCGTTACTAAACAGTGTGAAAAATAAGTCACTTCAGAGACAAAATCATGGAGAGGAATTGTAACTTTATATATTATATATTATAATTATTTAAAGTTTCCTATTGTTTCCTGCTTAAATAAGTATTATTTCATCCATGGGAAAAAAAACAAAAACATTTTTCTATATTACAATTGAGAAGTTGTAATCTTTTATTTTTACTTCAATAAAGGACTTGAATCTGTATTTGTACTTTAACCAGAGTCACACCAGTAGCTGTACTTCTACTGCAGTACAGAATGTCTGTACTTTGACCTAAACAGCGCATCCTTTATCGTCGTCCACTTACTGCATACCCAAAGCATTTGTAAAAGTTCCATCTAATTTGGCTGATCTCTGAGTCCAGTTCAGAAATCCCCTCCAGGCTGGATGCTGCCCTCAGGTTTTCAACTATCTGTTTATCTAATGCGCTCCACATATATCTGTACTGTGTGTCTGTGTGCACTCAACTGTTCATGCTTTTGTGTGCAGACTGTGTAACATTTTTTTCTCTTGGGAGCACAATGAAGTAGCTGTCTGTCTAGCTATGCAGGCAGTCATACATATTTATACTGATAAGGGAATCACAGGCGTTTAATGCTTACTTTAAACCAGGAGTTATGTTCTTTCCAGGGCCACACTCAGCCTGATTTGATTTCCACTAAAATAAAATAAAAAATAGAATAATATGTAAATAATAACTTTTGATTTAGTGCGAAACTATACAAGGTCAAACATATATAATACATAAACTATATATATATATATATATATACACACACACACACACACACACAAAGTAAGTGCATAAATATTATAATATAAAATATTTCATGCCTTAATGATGAAATGCAATAAAGTATTTCATAGTAAGATAATTCTGAGAGGCAAAAAAGTGGAAAATATTTATATATGACAAATAACCAGAAAGAAATCACATTTTCCAGGACAAATAATTGTAATTTGTAAATGTCAATATTTCCATAGGTTCATGTTATTTCTTTAAACTAAAACTAAACAAAAATTTGAAATTGCAATTATCAGAATAATGTCAAATGTTTTTCACATCAAACCCATAAGTAAAATGTGAATTTATAATTTTTTTTTTATATATATATTTTTCTCTTATTTGACTCCAGATAATATTGGTCTGTATGTGGAACCTGAGCTATAATCAGTTCCACAGCCTCAACTGTGGATTTATTTATCTTTTAATATTCATCCCAGGAGCCACATTGGAACCTTGAAAAAACTGTATGTGAATAACCTGAAAAAGTACAATTCCATAAGGTAAAGGTACATTTTACCAATATTCTGCCTCAGTTTATCATTAGTCCATGTGTTTTATTATGGATCAGTTCTACAAAGACACTAAACTCTTAGTAACAGAAGCAGAAAATGGTTCAAATTGTGTCTAATTTTCTTTAGACATTTCAGATTTGTCACATTTTATTATTACAGGATAGTTTGTAAATGTTAATATTTTCATAATTTAATATTACTTTTTCCACTAAAATAATGACAAAAATCATCCAAGCCTTTTTTTTTTTAATGTATTGTGCTCTAGTTTCCACTGCGGAAGAACACAGCCGACGCACACACCAGTGGGCTGGGGTTTCCCAAGACGTCCGTTGGCTGTGTTCTTCCAATTTGACCAAGTCAAGCCTAGTGCATTGTGTTCCACAGTCATTTACACTTGATGTGAATGCACTCTACACAGAAAGTAATTGAAAAAAAAAAAAGGAGTAAATTAATTCACTTTGGCCTAAATCTATGATTGAACACGTCAACGTAGCCTGGTCAGAATTTTCTACCGTTGGTTAAAAATCCCCCCAAAAAACAGCCTACATCAGTCATTCCACTGCACAAACGTTTTTGCATTGTAGTGTTGACAATAGAGAGGAAATTTGTGATCTCTCCATAGCATATCTTTAAAAATGATGAATTAACATTAACAAAACAAGACAGAATTTATTAATAGCAAACAGAGAGGTCAATTAATCTATGTGGTACGACCATTTCACACCAGTTTACTCAAAACACAAAGCTGACTTGAGGTAATAGAACTTCTAGAGCTAGCAGCTAGAGACTGGGTCAGCAAGTTGTCACCATGACAACCCAAAAGCGTGGTGGATGAGTTGTGTTATTAAACTGATATGACGGGTGGGCTATGTCAATAGGAGTTTGTACAGTACTGACGCAGGCTGGTGGACATGACTAAGGTTTGTTTTACACCATATTTAGCAGCAGAATTTACTATAACATCCGATGTTATCTGGATGTGTGACGGTTTAAAATCAGCTTTTAACATGACATCGCTTGACCTCGCAGTGTGGCTCGCGTTTAAAAAGTCAAGTGACTGAAGCACCGCGGTGTGTAATGGCTGTGTGTGTGTGTGTGTGTAATGGCTGTGTGTGTGTGTGTTTGTATGTGTAATGGCTGTGTGTGTGTGTGTGTGTGAGCTGGCAAAGCAAGTGGGTAAGGGGTAAGAGGTGAAATGAGATTCAGCCTTATTCAAGTCTGGGGACTATGGGGAGAGATTCAATTTGGCCTGTGGGTGGAGTATCACTATAAAGTACTTCCAGTTTGGTCTGTTAACCCTTAGCCAAATATGAAACATATTCTATGTCAATTTATCACCAGAAACAAATCCTATCTCATCAGCATCAGGCCATCACCGGCACTGCTTAAACACTTGTTGCCTCCCAGTAGGATGGGAGGGGGTCCATTAGCATGCAGATGCTTCACTCGTAGCACTGATACGCACAATCACCCCGACGTTTGTGGGCTGCGGTGACTGAATATGGCTCTCGCTCTCCTTCTGTGATTTACATGCAAACTCCAGCAGACGCCTGGCATAGGGGAATCATTTCATATTCTAATGCTATGACTAGAAATATAAGCGTTGAGTAAGCTGCTGCCACTGTGCATATGTTTGCAGCGTATGCATGCGTACGCGCACTGTTGATTTCACTGCTGAGTTTATGATGCAAACTAGTTTCCGTAACAACGCCACCAAAAGCTTTTCATTTGGCCCTTTCTGATTGCATTGCCGTGGGTGAAAAATGGAACCACAAACAGAGCGCTGGCTGACTTGTATGGCTCTAAATATATTTTCAGATTGCCATATGCTTTGTTTTCAATTTATGTTTGTGCTTCTAACAGGTAATAAAATGCAGGTCCCAGTTTCAGTAAAGATTCTGACTCCGTCATGCTAATAAATCAAAGAATAGACCCTGGACTACTGGGCTGTTGGATGATGTCATTTTCCATCACTTTTTAGACTTGTGCAAAATTGCTTTGTCTGTCTTGGGGGAGCTTACAGGGTAATGTGTAGTCAAAGATATAAAAGCTGATAGGGCACTGTGGGAACAGAGTCAGAATAACAATCTCACTGTTTTCTTTTATTATCATTCTGAACATCAAGACCCCAGAGATTCAGCTACACAAACTGTAATTGGTTCAGTGCTGTGTCATTGTAGATAATGCCGGCCGTGGTGTAGATGCTTGATTTTAGAGGACGTACGAGTGTCTTCAGGTTCACTGACTGATAGGTTTACAGCACATTTCTAACACATGTTTATTTCTGTCTGGACTCGCTGTCCTTCCTTTCTCTGTTCGCTTTTGTTTATACCACAATAAAAACAGATCACATTGAGCTGTGCGGCGTGACTGTAAATTGTCTATAGTCTACATTGCAGAGGACCGTAAATATGAGACGTCCACGTTTTCTGTATTTGGTCAGCATCAGCTAAGGGGGGCGGAGCGTAACTGGACCAATACAGTCAGATTAACAGCTGTTACTATGTGGTTTTGTTGTTTGTTCTGTTCTGATTATGGCTCTGATTTAGTTTGTTCTTCATGTTTAAATTATTATTATCAATGAATTACAACCCCCCCCCCCACACACACACACTTTTTTTTTCTCTTTTCCCTCTCTCTCTTTCATCCTGGCATTAATCCAAACCCATAATACAGTCAGCTTAGCCTCATACATGCTCTGAAGTCTGCCTTGGCAAAGCTAATTAGCTTTAGCACCAAAAGGAGCCAAACAAACATTCTTCTGTTTTGGACCAAGGACAGGTAATAATAACATTATTATTATTATTATTATTATTATTATTATTATTATTATTATTATTATTATTATTATTATTATTATTATTATTATTATTATTATTATTATTATTATTATTATTATTATATGTCAGGCCTCAATGATAAGATGCAATAATGCCTTTTTATAGTGAGACATTTCTGAGAGGCAATAAATAAATAAATAAATAACTTCACCAATGTCATCCTGTGTGGACACCATTAGAAATAAGGTTAGAGAGGATAAACAGCTGTCCTGTGTCACTGTAAATGGTTAAATTACTTGAATCCCAGGCATTAATTTTCCAAGTACAATGATTTGACTTGAACAATCAAACAGAATATCACACCACAAGGAAATTGGAGACTCAGTATGTCATTGGCAATTTATTATATTTTATTACAGTCATTCATGCTTCACATTTCCATTAAACATCATTTGAGTTTCTCTCAAAAGAACAAAGGAAAACTGTCATTCCAAAAGTCCAAAAGCTTTTTTTCCCCCACTGGTCTCTGTGTTTTTAGGAGAACATGGATTCTATGCACATTCAATTGATCATTTCCCTTTATATGCAAGCCAAAAAAAATGCAAATAACAATAAACAAAAAGCAATTATTCAATACAAAGAAATCCTGTGAACACTTTCTATCTTGATCTTCTGTGTTTATATTATCTCTGTACTCTCCACTCTTCTGTGGTTATTGTCTGTGAGTGGGATGAAAGAGAAGGTTAAGGCGATTTATGAACAAAGATTCTTCTCTTTCTACACTGATAACACACTGCTTTATATGTCAGTGTCATCAGGTCATCATGGTCCCACACAGGTGTAATTGTAAATAGAAAATAAATTCATGGATGTGCCACAATTTCCTTCAGTTAAACACAGACAAAACAGAGGTGGTTGTTTTTTGGACCAAAAGAAGAGGTCAGTAGAAAGCTTCAGTTATTACCACTAAGTGTATACTTCGAGTTAGACTAGAACTTTCCAAAGCACACTAAGGCCATTATAAAGACACTTTACGACCACCTGAAGAGTATATCTAGGATTAAAGGACTTACATCTCAGCAGGACGTGGAAAAAGTGATTCATGCATTTATCTTCAGTCGATTAGATGACTGTAACACGGTCTTTACACATCTGACCATCAAACCACTGCACCTGATCCAAAATGCTGCTGCTCCACGTCTTACTTGAACTAAAAAAGACCTGTTCTGAGAGCTTTACACTGTCTTCCTGTGCCTCAGGGGATGGACTTTAAAGGGAAACTAGAGAGGATTTTACTGTTTTGTTCTTCACTTGTTTTTTGTTCTTTGATAATTTTTTATCTTTTTCACTGGTTTTTTGTTCTTCTTTGCTGTTTTTGTTGTTTTTCACAGTTTTTTGTCTTCTTTGCTAATTTTTGTTCTTCGTCGCTGTTTTGTTTTTGCTCTTCTTTACAGTTTTTTGTTCTTCTTTGCTGGAGTTTTTGTTATTTTTCACAATATTTAGTTCTTTGATGGTTTTTGTTCTTTGCAGTTTTTTTGTTATTTTTCACAGTTTTTTGTTCTTCTTTGCAGCTTTTTGTTCTTTGTGGTTTTTTATCTTCTTCACTGGTTTTTTTGTTCTTCTTCAGTGGTTTTTTGATTTTCACTGGGTTTGTACATCCTCTTACAGTTTATGAATAAATATTTACTGTCGGAAAATCAACCAATCATGTTATTTACTGATCAAAGACACTACTGGACTGTGGACTGGAATGGCTAACTTTAGTGGGACATTACATTTTCGGGCACTTATTTTCACTCCACAATGCTCATTAGCTCTGTGGCTATTGTTTGCAGCTCAGCTCCATACAGATAATTCCTCTGACATGTGAACAGTTAATTCCTCTTTAACATTTTTCCTGTCGTTCTGCACATGCTCCTGATCTCATCGCCATGATGCACATACTTAACATTGATGATGCGTTGATGAAATGCAGTTTTACTTTTTATTTTATTACAGTTGAGAAATTGTACTTTATTACTTTTACTTCATTAAAGGAGTTGAATCAGTACAGTGCAGTTTTACTTTTTATTTTATTACAGTTGAGAAATTGTACTTTATTACTTTTACTTCATTAAAGGAGTTGAATCAGTACTTCTACTTTTACCTGAGTATTTTTGTATACCAGTAGCTGTACTTCTACTGCAGTATAGAATGGGAGTACTTTTACTTCCTCTGGTGTGAATAGTGCTGTAGAAATAAATGTGCCTGGTCTCTCCTTCTTTTGTGCAGTGAGGAGATTTTGGCACCTTAAGACTTCTTTACTTTATAGTGGTTTTTAGTTTTAATTGACCTTATTACAGCTGTAATGCCACCCTTGCTGTGCTTAGTTTAGCAGCAGTATCTGCACTCTTAAGTGGTTTAAGACACTTAAGATAAGACGTGAATATGAAGACAATGAATATGTTTTCATGCACACTAACATTTTACTACAATTCTGAATTTGACAGCCGCCATGTTTATTGTTTATGGTTTATAGGTGTCATTTAAAAAGCCTATTCTGCAACAGAGCAATGTTGCAGAATGTGTGTTCAGACATTTGTTATTTTTAATGGGGTATGGGTGACTGCAAACAGAAATATTAGAGGAATGTTAGGAATGTACAATTCAATATTAGATTCCGATTCACACTTGTTTATTAATCCCCAAAGGACAGTTCAGTTCACAGTTTCCCTGCCTTATTGAACATCCAAACAATTAGGGAACAAATAAAACATGCAAAACATTAATAGCGGCATATGTCAGCCACATACACTGTAAAAAGTTTGTACATTTCACAACGAAAAACTCCAAACCATGACAGTGTAAATGTGTAAAATGACACTGAACCACTGTGAATTAAGTTTATCATGAAAAACTGTATTATTATATGTATTTTTTTTTTACATATTTTCTCATGAAAAAAAAAAATTATAGTGGAAAAATGCCATAATATGTATTACATTCAATACTGTAATATATTTCTTGAAAATAAAAACATTTTTCACAGTTTAATGTAAATTTTTTTGTACTGATAACGACAACATGCTACAGTACTTATAACAACTACATGACTATTTTTGCATTTATTACATGTAAAAAAAATAAATTAAAATTTTACCTCTAGCATTCTGGCAACCACAGCTTCTGCTATGATACAGTAATAAGAAAAACAAAATCATGTACATTTTTCAAGTAAAACAGGACACTTTTTAAATGTGAAAACTTAATTTTTTATGGTAAAGCATCGAACCAAGCACATTTTTAAACTGTAAAATTAACTGTGTCAATACATATTTTTTCTGGAAATGAAGAAAATGTTTTACAGTAAATTTACGGTCAGGGTTTAACAAACACAGCTGCCAGAATTTTACTAGGGCGGCTGTGGCTCAGTTGGTAGAGCTGGTCATCTAAAGATGGAAGGGTTGGCAGTTCGCATCCTGGCTCTGGCTGTCCACATGTCGAAGTGTCCTTGGGCAAGACACTGGACCCTCACTTAGGCTCCCAGTACACACAGAGAAATGGGAGTACAACATTGTACCTAAGTTGTCGCACCGGCAGTACCTTTTTGCAGAATAATTATATACTGACTTTTTGATAAAACGTACAATATGGTGATCTGTGGGGTACAAAATTGTACTTCCAGGTACAAAACAAATTTTTTCCAATATAAAAACGGTTACCAAAATGTTCCTTTGTATCCTATTGCACTTCAGAAGGTACATACATATTCTGCAATAAAAAGGTACTAATGGTGCGACAATTTAGGTACACAGTAGTACTGCCATTTCTGTGTGTGTGTGTAGGACTGACAGAGCCTTAGAAACCTACTAGTGTATGAGTGTGTGTGAATGGGTGAATGTGAGGCTAATGTAAAGCGCTTTGAGCACCATGAAGGTGGAAAAGAACTATATAAGTGTAGTCCATTTACTGTAAAACTAACAGTATTTTTTTTAGTGTACAACTTTGAGCTGTCAGTGCATCGAGTTCAACAGAGAAATGAACAAAGAATAAAAAACAAAGATGTCAAACTAAATAAATAATACCTAATCAGCTTCAGTCACTCCCCAGTGTTTAGCAGCGTGACACCTGAGGGATTAAATGAGCTGGAATATGTTTGGTCTCCTTGGGGGGAGAGGGGGGTACCACCTAGAGGCCATAGGAGAACAGTCAGGGAAGAAAATGTGTCTAGGCTGATGCACAGGGTGTCCCCATATGTCTCCATGCACAGGGTGTCCCCATATATCTCCATACACAGGGTGTCCCCATAAGTCTCCATACACAATGCTTCTAACATGTGTGTCTTTATTCTTCAGTTAACCCAAAGACTGCATTTGAATAAAGAGAATAAATAAATGTCAGTCATATAGAGCATGTTATAGAAATAAAAATGGTTTGTGTCAAGGAATGTTTATTTTTCCTCTAAAACATGTGACTGCGATTAATTAATGTTAACAAAATAAGCAGCAGAGCGAACTGATGACATAGGTGAGTGTTGAAGGGGTGTCCCGATTCATAGGGGTTGCTTTTCAAGACCTACCTCTTATAGCTCTGTTTGAAGGGGTACGGGTTAGGGGTGACATGGGATTTAGCCCAGTTCAGGCTGAATGTGGAAAATGAGTCCTGCTTTAGACCCCAGTCAAATACAGGTAGGGGTAGGGGTCAGTGTGTGGTGAATTTGGGGATGTCAGGCCCACAGTTAGGTTTTTGTCTTTGCTAGTTATTGACATGATGCATGTGTTAATTTACACTATATGTTTTTATTTCTTTCTATGATCAGATTTAATTTGTTTTAAATCCACTCCAAGGCGTCAGGGCTTGTCCTCCCTGGTTCCTCCTGTTAATTTCACATATCCTCAAGTTAATTTCAGTCCTAATTAACTAGCTTTGAAAGGAGTCTGTGCGATAATTACCACAAGGAGGTAGAACGGAAGTAATCACACTGCACAATTTATGCACCGCAGGGAAAACCCTACAGTCACCCACTGTTTTTTTTTTTTCTCTCTTGTCCTGATACTCACCTTCAGCATTTTAGAAACACATCCACAAACTGCCAGGTGGCTCCACAAACAAACACCCCTGCTGCTTTTAGTCTGCTGTGTGATATTTGCAGGAATAATTATTATCAAAAGGAAAGGATGCAGTTAGAGAAAAAAGAAGTGAAATGCTCTGCACCATAACTGAACATTTAACCACCTTAACTACTACAAAGGTTTGATTTGTTCTTCCTTTATGTTTTTTATTTGTTTATTCAGTTAGGGGCTTTTGTTGCTCAATGTTTGGATGCAATTTCCAACTGTTCTGACTGAGCAGCATTTTATTCCCCGTATCGTTAACACCAAAAGGAAACAAAGCGACTGAAAATGTTGCGATGCATGTTCACATTGTGACTGTTTAATATATCACACAAGATTTATATGTATGTTTTAAATCATGGGTGTCAAACATGTGGCCCGGGGGCCAAATGTGGCCCCTGTCACGGCTGTGGAACTGAGTTTAGTTCAGGTTCCAATATTACAATTACAATTACAATTACAATATTACAATTACAACAGAATAACATACAAAAATAATGACCATTATTTTTGTCTTATTTTGATGTGGAAATAAATTACACTAAAATCTTTTTGTTGTTGTTTTTTTTGTTTTTATTTTTTACAAAAATTCAAAAACACACTTCTGTTTTTGTTTTACAGCAAAAAAAAAAAAAAAAAATTTAAATGATAAAAACATACATTTACAAACTATCCTGTAACCAAAATACATTTTTCTTTGGGGACAATAAACGTGAAATTCTTTTCAATTTTAGAATACGAAAAACATGAAAAAATATGAAGAACATGAAATAGCCAAAGAAAATCAAGCACAATTTTAACAATGTTCTGCTTCTGTTACTTAGTGTTTTGTAATGTTGTAGATCTGACCCATAATGCACATAAATGATGCAAAGTTGAGGCATAATATTGTCAAAATTACACTTATTTTTCTTGAGATATTTGACTTAATTTCAGGTTATTCACATCTTTCTTATTCACTCTTTTGATTGCACTAAAACAAAGACAAAAAATTGTAGTTGTCATTATTTCTAGGTTCTTAATCTATTATTTTACTTGTTACTGAATGTAAAAAAAAATGAGTATTCCATGACAAAACCTTTAAGGACAGAAAACTTCATAAAGTACAAAAGTAATGAAAATGTATATTTATTCCTCATTATTTTTGTCTCTTTGTTTCATGTACAGTGAGAAAATACAAAGCTTATGTGCAAAACATTATAAAAACACAACACATTAAAACTAAATATATATATATATATATATATATATATATATATATATACATATGTACACACATACATACATACATACATACAGTACATGCATACACATATGCATCAATCTCTGTAATGATTCAACAGTCTAGCTTTGCAGTCAAAACTGTCCGTATGTCCAGTCTGACTTGACATTTTCTGTCCTTAACATTTCAATTCCCAGTTTTCCAGACACAATGTGTAGCCAATCATTGATTGTAGGTGGTTGTGACCTGTACCATTTTTCATAATGGCCTTTTTGCAAATTGCAGATAGTATTTTTAGTGAATATCTATCATTATGTATTTACCTCATTACTAGTCATAGAACCAAAGAACATTACCAAGCATGTTTTAGGAATTGAATATCCCATTATCATGTTAATTGTTGAGTGAACATTATTCCAAAATGGTGCAAGTTTAGGACAGAAACAAACATGTGTGTGATGTACATAAATCTCCCCACATTCTCTCCAACAGCCTTGTACCCTGGATGCATACTTAACTGCAATTTTAGGAGTTATAAAAAAACATAAGACATTTTTCCAGCAATGTTCCATCCAAGTAGTTGTTGAATCCTCCAAATATTGTTATTTATCTTGTTTAGATCTTAACACAGACACTGGCCATTATAACTTTACTAACTATGGATGGATGGATGGATGGACATAGCTTGTATGCAATAGGCAGAATCCAGTGGCCTTTACCTGCCATTGTTCAGTCAGACAGTCTGTGTAACATGTCCTTTAGCTTCATTGTTGGAAGCTCAAGGACAACATCTTGTTGGTAATCCACTAGTTACTAAAGATACATCCTTGAATGTGTAAGCTACATGGCCTTCATTCTATATAAATTGAAGGTTATAAATAGAACGTGTGACTCAAAGAGCATTTAATTTAAATACATTCCCTTTTTCAGCATTGTTAACCCTGCTTTGTTTTTGTTGCAGTGTAATAATGCTTATGAGGCGTCAAAATGTAGACATAAAGGCACACTTGTGTCTGAAATGTGGCTATTTCCGATGTTTGAGTGCTCTTTTGTTTATATCCCTGTGGCTGGGTCTACAGATGGATCATTTGGCCCTGCGCTGCGACAATGTAATGAACGAGTCCATTTTAAGAAGCTGCTGGAGGAAGGCTGTGCTGTCTCTGCTCCTGTAGAGTAAATTAGATTGACTTCTAAACTCAAAGAAACAGATGATGCAGATGTCACACTTGATCAATTGATTTGGCTAAATTAGCTAATGCACCTGCAAACTGCACCTAGACATAAAAGATCTGCTGCACCACCACGGGCAGGGACTGAGGAATGTTATGTTTAGGGATGTTGAGCAACACCAGCTGGGACAAGGTGTCACCAGAGAATCATGGTGAAATTTCAGTGGGGGTGACATATGCCAAGTGCAAACATAGATGAATGTTGGCTGGAAAAATGAATTAACTGGTAAAACAGAGAGTGATTTGAGCACTGAGACTCATGGCTTACACTCTCAGAAATAAAGGTACAGTAGGGGTACAAATCTGTACTCTAAGGTACAATTAACACTAATGTACCCCCAAAGGTTACTATTTGGACATTAAGGGTACTGATGTATACCTTTTCAGCCTGTAAAAGGTAAAAACTGATTGTCAAACAGTTAAAGGTACAAATGTGTACCCTTTCAGTGATATCAGGGGTCTGTAGCCCCTGGGGGCAGGGGCTGGAGACCCTGTTGTGAACCCCTTCCTTGCACATGCCTGTGTTGACGGTAGCATTTATCATTCCATGCTGCTGCATTGGGAGAAGGTAAAATGTGGAGCGGTTGTGCTTTAGTTGGTAGAGCGGGTTGTCAAATGTCTGGGGGTTGAGGGTTCACATCCCAGTTCTGGCTGTCCACATCACATATGCCTTGCATGGCAGCAGCACCTACTGGTGGATGTGGTGAATGTGAGGCGAATGAAAAGTGCTTGGATAAAAGCACTATATCAGTGGTACCTAATGGTACCTTGTAACCAGAGTACACATACCTGTCATTCACACCTTTAACTTTTGTTTTTACCCAGTGGGGTGCTGTGGTCTTGTACTGCGTGTAAATGATCTGTGCTTGTTATTTGTGTTTTTTTTTCTGTTCTTTGGTAAGGTGGCACCTGATGTGGGCTGCAGGACCTGACCTTGGTTTAGAGAGACCAGGCAAACTTGTTTGATATGTCCTGTGATATGTCAAATGAAGTACCTGAAGGATCCTTCCCAAGGGATATATAAAGCACTATCTAATCTAACCTAATTGTTGTACCTTCACTATTTGTAGCCTACAAGGTACATATTTGTCACTGTAGGGTAAGGGTAGGGTGTAAAAGTACTGTTGTAGGAAATTGCAAAATAGAACCAGAGATATAAATGTTAAAGTTATATATTTTTTTAATGTTTGTATTTCCTCGGGTTCAGTCTGTAGAGAAGCTGCAGCAGAGGGTCAAGATGATTACTGATAAGAGCAAAATGTCTTTGTTGTTCTTGTGACACCCCAGGTATTTGTGCTTACACAGAGGGGGATGGAAATCTCGCTGTAGCAAGATAAAGAGGGCGGTGTCACCTGACGTGTGTGTTGTCTTACTTAGGTTACATTTATACGGAGATGATGAAAACAGAATACACAAAGATGGCATCTTTTCTCCAGTTTTTATCCACGTTTAGACAAGCGTATTCAGGAGGAAATCCTTGTTTATACAAAGATGCAACAGTAGGCGAAATAGGATCGGATAGTCATGCCAGGCCGACTTTTTTTTGACGTATGTAAATGTACACCTGTCTCTGTTGGGCTATAGTATGTGTGTAATGCCTGTACAATAGCTCAAACAACTCCTGTACATTTACTAGAGCTGGTAGTGCTAATGCTAATGCTAGTGCCAGTGTGCGTATTCACACCCTGACGGCGTTGGTACTTCTGTTAAAATATGCTGTCGTATTGAGCCGCAATCATCCTCATGTAAATGGCTAGAGAGTGTGTATGTGTGTGTGTGTGTGGTGGTGGTGGTGGTGGTGGTGGGGGGGGGCGTTTGCAGCTGCTCCTTGGAGAAGCTGTCATGCCACTCAGACTTAGACTGACGTTTGACAAAGGACAAATTAAACTTAAAACTATTTTAAAGAAATTGTTTGTAACCTTAATGTTTGTTTGTTTTCTTGTAACTATAATTGTGAAACTATTTTCCTGAATCTAAAGATAATGGGAAAGACTCAAGAGTAAGATCATTTTCATCAACTCATGTCATAAAATATAAATAATGTTATATTTTTTTCCTTATCGGCATAAATATGTGCCCTGCTGAAAACGGCTGAAGCAGCTGTGGCTCAGTTGGTAGACCCGGTCGTCCAATGATTGAAGGGTGGGCGGTTTGCGTTCCTGGCTCTGGCTGTCCACATATCGAAGTGTCCTTGGGCAAAGACACTGAACCCTGAATGAGGCTCCCAGTAGGAATGACAGAACCTTAAAAACCAACTGGTATGTGTGTGTGTGAATGTGAGGCTAATGTAAAGCGCTTTGAGCACCATGAAGGTGGAAAAGCACTAGATAGGTGCAGTCCATTTACCATTTACCAACATTACAATTATGTACCTTTGAGGGTACTGCCGGTGCCACAAGCCTTTGTACCCCTAGAAGTACAATTCTGTCCCTTCTTTTCTGAGAGTGTATAGTATACACCACACTGATCTGAAGCATTTCTAGAGGGAAACACTGGTCAGACATAACATACAATATGTCTGTGTCTTTGAACATGTTAAATGAATGGTGTCTTAGCTGCAGTAGCCTTTGATGATCCTAAATTACATCTTTAAGAAGTGGTGCAGATGTGTAAGAGGCTGCACTTTATGCCTAGAAACATGGTTTTACTACATGAATACCCATTTCAAGCACTGACTCTCTTGTTCAGGATCATGGTGTTTTTAATTTTTATCTGATAAAAGTTCTTATTTCAGATGGCTACTTGGGAAACATCAGAGATGAAAGGCTACTGTGAAGAGCTTGGTCTGAACTTAATCCAGTGGAAATGACAGTGTCTGCATGTTTAAAATGGGTCATTGGCCAGTTAGATGGCATGGCTGCATGAACCATATTACTGTGAGTTATAGAAGGGATGAGACATGAAAAGAATGGAAAAATAGAGTAAGGTTGGATCATTTCTCTCTCACTTCTGTGGAATAAATCAAATTGGTTGAATAGACTGGGAGATAGACATTAGGAGAAAATGTCCTGAATTCTATTTTGTGCACAGACATCTAAGATGAGACTGTTGGGCCTTTTCATCACTCAGGTAACATAAATACAATTATTATATATTCTTAAGTCAAGAAGTACAATTTCCCCTTATTCTTTACAAAACAGGTCGCTTTTTTTTTTCTTCAATTTTTAAGAGCAATGGTTTGGAGCAAGACCAACCATTCCCTGGGCCTCATCGATCTATCACTGGATGATGATCATATGGGTTTCCGTTCCATTTCACATTGTATTAAAAAGCAGCAGATGATATTAGGATCCTTTTGAGGCATCTCTTTTTTTCATTTTCTAACAACCTTTACTCATGGCTCATCATGACATTCAATGTAATGATTTTATTTCATCAGCAGTCACATCTGAAGCTGGATACCCTGGTACTCGGCATATGCTTTTCTTTTTCCCCTGCCAAGTAGTGAAATGTAGGGTCACAGCCAGGGTCGGACTGGGAACACATTTTGGCCCTTGCATTTTTCCTTTTGACAATCCCACTATTGACCCGACAAAACCACCCCCAAACACACACTCACACATCCACCCACCTGTCCATACCAAACCCCCAATGAATAAATACTATAAACCTAAACATTATGAAAAAACACTTTCACTGTTGGTTCCCTACACCTGCCCACTACCAGCCACGGAATTCATCCATTCTGACCCAACATAAACTTCAACCGGAGTCTTGAGTCTGGACCAGTGGTGCTCAATCCTGGTCCTTGAGAGCTACTATCCTGCATGTTTTAGACGTATCCCTCTTCCAACATACCTGACAGTCATTATCAGGCATCTGCAGAGCTTGATGAGATGTTTATCATTTGAATCAGGTGTGCTGGGAGAGGGATACATCTAAAACATGCAGGATAGTAGCTCTTGAGGACCAGGGTTGAGCAACCCTGGTCTGGACTAACCTCTCCATTAAAGTTGTCCTCATTTCCGTTCATTCGTTGTAGGGACATCGGCAGCATGAGCAGCAATGCTAGCAGTATCACTACAGACTCAGTAGAAGTACTTCCTTTACTGTACTTAAGTCAATTTTTTTAAGTATCTGTACTTTACTTGAGTATTTATTTTTCATACCATATGCTAGGGGTAGGCAATTGCAGTCCTCAAGGGCTGGTATCCTGCATGTTTTAGAGGTTTCCCTCTTCCAGCACACTTGGATGTCCTTACATCATTATCAGGCTTCTGCAGAGCTTGGTGATGAGCTGATCATTAATTGAACCAGGTGTACTGGAAGAGGGAATTATTTAAAACATGCAGGATACTGGCACTCAAGGCCTTGATTTGCCTACCCCTACCATATGCCCACACAAAATGTACAGTGGTACCTCTACTCATGAAATTAATTTCTTCCAGAAGTCGCTTTGTACTGTGAATATTTCGTAAAAAGTCGCATTTTATCTGTAAAGCTCTGATTCGTTCCAAGGCCTCAAATACTACCCCTCAAACCCTTTAAAAAAGATTTTAAAAATTACCAATTCTCTATGAAATTTGTGTTAAAAGTAGTAAAAGAAAATGTAGATTTTAGATTTAATTTATTGGTCTCAGTGGGGAAATATGTCTTTACTGACTGAACATTAAAAATTAAACCATTAAAATGAACCAGATATGCAGGTCATTTTCATTCCATTGTGGTTGTTTTAATTGCCAATTTTGCCTTCAGCTGTGTTTGTTGACGTATGTTTGGTGGGGTGTAAGTCTGGGAACAATCGCCTTTGATGGCTTTTCATGGTCTTCCTGGGGTGTGCAGGGTGTGTGCGTTGTCAGGGTGGATGATGGCACATTTCGTGGACATTTTGTCGGGGTGTTTTTTTTTTCGTGGGTTTGTGGGCTTTCGCTGGGATGTCTTTTGTTCATGTTAGTGGAGTGATGGCTGCCTCCTCCCTTTTTTTGTCGTCTCCTGTTTCACTTCTGTTGGTGTCCGGGAGTCACTTTCTTTGGGCTCGTGGTGGGTGACGGGTGTGTGGACGCGCTTAATTTTCTTTCATAAATAGAAGTTTATTTCGTATTCAGAGTTGAAAAATTGAGGTTTATCGTTACTTGGATTAGTCGTTAGCTGGGGTTTTTGTAAATTGTGGCACCACTGTATACTCAGGGGAAAGAGGGTATGTAAACTGCATGCCCCAGCTTCCTTCAATTATAGTAGTAGGGGAAAAAAATCTTGATTTCCTATTGCTAGTGGCCATTCATAGTAACAATAAAGAGAAGAGGGCTCGTGATAACTTATGAGGGCCCAAAACATGTGGCCCACCAGGAAAATGCCCATAATCACAGATTACTAGTCTCAGCCTGTTCAGAGGTTGTAGCAGAGGTTTAGAGTCATGATGTGTCAGTTTTCCCAGTGCTTCAGTAGATATCTGTAGGTGAACAGCAGCGCTGTGTTGTGCATGCGTCTCTAATAAAGTATGAATACCCCTGCATAAGAGCAAATGTAAATAAATTGCTGGATGATATGGCTGGGTCATCATTACTATTTACTGTGTTGTCAAGGTGAGGACACTGTGGGTAAATAGATTCACCGTCATTGCTTCAGTGAATCTGCTTCTGCTGCTTGTTGACTTTGCATTCACTTGCTATTTGCAATCCATCCCATCTCACCCCCCCCCCTGTCTGAAGATTGCACTTGTCAGAGCTCTGTTTGGCTTTGACATCCACTTATATAGTACATTAAACTGGATCACCTTGGCTAACAGTAAATCACGTCAGGGACTTTTGGAATTTTGATTAAAGAAAGGAAAATTATGGAGTTTATTGGCAGGAATATATTGTATGACGCTATAAATTCAGCTACCAAACACTGCAGTATGGACCTACCAACAATGATATATGTTTTAATAGAATAATATTGATTTAGAAACAAATTTTGCAAATGTATTTTAACAGAACCAATGAATACAATTATAAAAAAATTTTAAAAGCAAGGGGTGAATTTAATAAATTAAAATAATTAAGTATCTAATGATGACTCTATACTTGTTTGGACTATTTCTAGTTATTTTCATTATATTGTTATGGTTAAGAATATTGTACAGTACATGCATTTAATACAGGGCTCTCAAACTCATTCTTCGTTTTCCACATTCAGCCTGATTTCATCTCCAATGGGTCAGACCCGTGAAATGAAAACATAATAACTTATAAATAATGACAACTACACATTTTTGTCATTGTTTTAGTGCAAAAAAAAACGAAACAAAAAAATTATAATACTTTTATAAATGGTCCAAATGGAAAAAAGGTTACATTTCATAACAAAAATAAGGTCAGTTTTAACAATTTTCTGCCTCAGTTTATCATTAGTCCGTGTGTTTTATGATGGATCAGTTCTATGAAGACACTAAACTCTTTGTAATAGGAGCAGAAAATGGTTCAAATTGGGTCGAATTTTCTTTAGACATTTCAGGTTGTTCACATTTGTTCAGCTTTTTCACATGTTATTGTTAGAGGATAGTTTGTAAATGTCAATAATTTCATAATTTAATATTATTATTTTGCAGTAAAACAATAACAAAATGTGAGGTTTTCATTTATAGACAAAGAAAAAACATGGAGTCATTTAATAGCTTATCTCTTTGGAACCATTGCGCGTTTTTGCCCCCGGGCCGCATGTTTGAGACCCCTGATTTAACATAAGAGGTAAACCTGCCTAAACTAAAGAAGTGATACTAATCTTTTATGTGTGTGTGTGATTTCTTTCAGGTCCAGTAGCTGTGATCAGTGGTGAGGAAGACTCTGCCAGCCCCCTCCACCATGTCAACCATGGGATTATAACGCCCTGTACTCTGGATGCAGGTCCTGATGCAGTTGTCATAGGAATGACTCGTATTCCTGTGGTGGAAAATCCTCAGTATTTCAGACATGGACACAACTGCAATAAGCCAACCACCCGTAAGTACCTGTAAAATTCTCCCGTGAATCATTTTGTGAATTTAACTTGCCTACTAAAAGAGCACAGCAGTTAAACTATCATAGGTTTATTGGTTAATTCAACAATCTCGTCTCACCTACCCATGAACAGGTGGCCTTCACCACATTTTGCAACAAACAATTTATGATAAAAATGTACAGCAAAATGTGATTCATGGATCAAGTTTAGAAGAAATATTCAAGCAAACTATGCAAAAAAAAAAAAGAGGAGGAAGTAGAAGTACTTCCTGTACTGTACTTTTAGGTATCTGTACTTTACACTTCTTACATTTATGTAAATATCTTTACTGTATATTCTTTAAATTTTTATAAATATCTGTACTTTATACTCCTTACATTTATATAGATATCTGTACTTTATACTCCTTACATTTATATAAATATCTGTACTTTATAGTCTTTACATTTAGATAATTATCTGTACTTTATACTCTTTACATTTAGATAAATATCTGTACTTTATACTCTTTACATTTAGATAAATATCTGTACTTTATACTCTTTACATTTATATAAATATCTGTACTTTATACTCTTTACATTTATATAAATATCTGTACTTTATACTCTTTACATTTATATAAATATCTGTACTTTATACTCTTTACATTTATATAAATATCTGTACTTTATACTCTTTACATTTATATAAATATCTGTACTTTATACTCTTTACATTTATATAAATATCTGTACTTTATACTCTTTACATTTATATAAATATCTGTACTTTATACTCTTTACATTTATATAAATATCTGTACTTTATACTCTTTACATTTATATAAATATCTGTACTTTATACTCTTTACATTTATATAAATATCTGTACTTTATACTCTTTACATTTATATAAATATCTGTACTTTATACTCTTTACATTTATATAAATATCTGTACTTTATACTCTTTACATTTATATAAATATCTGTACTTTATACTCTTTACATTTATATAAATATCTGTACTTTATACTCTTTACATTTATATAAATATCTGTACTTTATACTCTTTACATTTATATAAATATCTGTACTTTATACTCTTTACATTTATATAAATATCTGTACTTTATACTCTTTACATTTATATAAATATCTGTACTTTATACTCTTTACATTTATATAAATATCTGTACTTTATACTCTTTACATTTATATAAATATCTGTACTTTATACTCTTTACATTTATATAAATATCTGTACTTTATACTCTTTACATTTATATAAATATCTGTACTTTATACTCTTTACATTCTCAGAATAGACTCCTTACTTTTTCAAATGAGACAAATGTGACAGTATGAAAAATAAGTTGCAAATCAGAAATTGTAACTTACTATATCATAATTTTGTCTTTTTATCTCACAATTTTCCATTTCTAATCTCATAATGATGACTTCTCATGATTTAGATTTTTTTTAAATCTCCGATTTATGACTTTTGAATTTTTCCTAAATGTTCTGCCCATACTCACTAAACTGAATACCATGACCCAATAAAACACATCATCTACACAGTAAGTCACTTTTAAAATAAATTTCTGTTTTTTATTTCATCCATAGCAAAAAAAAAAATAGTTTTAGCTTTTACTTTATTACAATTGAGTAGTTATAATTTTTTACTTTAACTTCAGTAAAGGTGTTGAATCAGTACTTCTAGTTTTACTTTTAGTATTTTTCACACAAATAGCTGCACCTCTACTGCAGTACAGAATAGGAATACTTTGAACACCTCTGAAAAATATGATATTGCAAAATAAAAAAAAGAATGTTTGTTGTGTTTTTGTTGTATGTGATGTGTTAAAGAGAGTGTAACATCTGGTCTGAGAGCCAGAAATCAAACACCACGTTTTTATGAGACATCTATTGTAATTTGTTGTTTATATTCATAATTAGAAGTGCCAGAAGCCTGTGGCAATGGCATCGTTTAGTGTCATCTATGTACAAAGCTACTGTGATCATATGGTGTTAGCATCTGGTGGCACACTTCCAGCTTCTTCATATAGGCTGTGTTTAGACAAAAGCAGCGTTCTGTATAGCAGCTAGTGTTGTTCCACAGCCCCCCTTCATTGTCCCCTGGGACTCATGTTCCAGGTTGGGAAAAGACAAGACCACTTTAAGGCCTAATTACTCACAATTACATCAACTGCTCAGGAGAATCAGCAGAAAACAACTGTGCCAGCAGCCAGCCGCAGCCTGGCACCTGCTGCTTTCCTTCTAGACGATAGTTAGCAGAGGTGGTCAAAGTACTCCCATTCTGTACTGCAGTACAAGTACAACTAACTGGTGTGAAAAAATACTCTGGTAAAAGTAGGAGTACTGATTCAAGTCCTTTACTGAAGGAAAAGAAAAAAAGTATAACTTCTCAACTGTACGAAAGTAAATGGACTGCACTTATATAGTGCTTTTCCACTTTCATGGTGCACAAAGTGTTTTACATTAGCCTCACATTTACCCATTCACACACACCAGTAGGACTCGAAGGTTATGTCAGTACCACTGGGAGAGGGTTCAGTGTCTTGCCCAAGGACACTTTGACATGTGGACAGCCAGAGCCAACTACCACAGCCACCCCAACTAAAAAAAAAAAGTAAAACAATTTTTTTTATCCATGAATTAAATAATATTTATTTAAGCAGGATGAAACAGCAAAGTTTCAAAGGTTTACAAAAATAAAGCTTTTAATATATATATATATATATATATATATATATATATATATATGTAGCCCACCTATACCCTGCGTATAAGGGCCCCTGAGTTCTTTCTAACTCAAACTATTCATTTTGTTAAAATTTCCAATTTATATACTAATCCCAGTTCCTTTACCTTACGAATTTATACACACACACATCAGTTAAACATAAAAACCACCAATGATTTAAAATATATACAAAATTATAGTTTACTAAATAATTTCAGGAAAAAAAAGGTTACAATACAATCCAATTATGTAAGTGGCCACTCACCATACACACACACATATACAGTCATATAGCCGGCAGTTACCGCTACTAGTAAGCTATGTCGCAGGCCTGAACGTTGCTTGGGTGCGATGTAGAAGATGGTGATGATTGAAGAAGATGGCGATGGACGAAGATATGATGGCGTGGTCACAAAATGGCGAAGGACGTCACTGCCACACTGGTCCCGCTCTGGTTCGCCACATGCTGCGCCCGGAAATATGCTTTTAAATTTACTGCCATTATCATCTAAACAATTTTAGGTGCCAATTAATCATAATGTCCACATTTCTATCCGAAATCATGAAAATACAATAAGCAAGCTGATTTAGCATTACTTTAAACAAATGTGTAGCAAACAGTAATAGCATACAGTTGTACAGTGAATGCTAATTGCTAATAGAACTTTTACCTTAGGGCAAATACACTTTGCGGGACGTTGTTACCTCATGAGTGATACCCTTCAGTGCTGTAAACAATATAATATTATGAGACTATTAGTGACTATTGGATGAAAAATCGGTAAATGTCTCCAAATTGTGACTTACCGGGAGAAACTGCGGTCGGTTACTCCCTCGTGTCGGCAAAGTTTCTAGTCAAGTTACCGCATTGTTTAGAGCACTTCCGGTTTACCAGCATGGACCAGGGAAACCCTGTACATAAGTACATCCTGTCTCTTTCAAAATAAAAGCTAAAACTAACGAAATATCTGTGATCTATTGTAATAATTTCTAAATTATGTTTGGGAATTCTCTTAAATGTTTTTAACTTAAAATATTAATGGAACTATGACTTTAATAGTTTTATAGAATAAGTAATGTGTTTGTGCTTTTTAACATTTCTGAACATTTCTAAACACTTCTGATTAACTTAACTTATTTTTTAACCAGGTTACATATATATATTTATTTTGCTACAGTCCTGTCTTGTAGGTGCTTTCAATGAGAATTAAATAAAAAGCATGATTATGAGATAAAAAGTCAAAATTGTGAGATACAGTCATACATATGAGATAAGAAATGCATAATTCTGAGAAAAAGAGTTGAAATTAAAAGTCAGAATTATGATATTGAAAGTCATAATTTCTCTTCAGTGATTTTCCCTCTGAAGTTTTGTTCACACTGTTTAGTTTGAAAAAATAACGAGGCTATTCTGAGAATGTAAGGAGTACAGATTTACATAAATGTAAAGAGTATAAAGTACAGATATTGATATAAATGTAGAGTATAAAGTACAGATATTGATATAAATGTAGAGTATAAAGTACAGATATTAATATAAATGTAGAGTATAAAGTACAGATAATTATATACATGTAAAGAGTATAAAGTACAGATATTTATATAAATGTAAAGAGTATAAAGTACAAATATTTATATAAATGTAAAGAGTATAAAGTACAGATATTGATATAAATGTAAAGAGTATAAAGTACAGATATTTATATAAATGTAAAGAGTATAAAGTACAGATATTTATATACATGTAAAGAGTATAAAGTACAGATATTGATATAAATGTAAAGAGTATAAAGTACAGATATTTATATAAATGTAAAGAGTATAAAGTACAGATATTTATGAACAAATGTAAGGAGTAAAAGTAAAAAGGTTTCCAGTACAGTAATGAAGTACTTTTACTTTACTTCCACCTCTGCAGCACACCTACTTCCACACTGTAAAACACTCAGGCATGAAAATGGCACAGGGGTCAAAAAGGTGACAGAAGTGCGTGAGCGCAGCTCGGCACAGCGGCGGCGAGGGAGGGGTAGTGCGTGTACACTATGAAGAAAAATATTCAGCGCTTTGTCCACCAACACTCTGTTTCAGTCTTCTGTAGGAGACACTACAAAACACGCAGCTCTCTCAGACACAAACACAATTACCTCATATCTATGTTGTAATGGCCATTTTATTAAAAAAATGAATGAATTAAAATGAATAATGTCTGACCAATTAGGTAGTGGAATGACACAAGGCTAAGTCATCATCCTCTCATCACTCATCATTATGCCTGAACCATAATCAACACAACATACCACAAGGTCAACACTGTGTTAGTAAAACATGCTGTTGACAACAACAATATAATTTAAAGATAAAAACCCCAATGTCCAAGTCCAATTAATCATTTCTTTTTCCTTTTTGCCTGGGCCACCAGTGTCACCAAGGCCCTTTTGCGCTGAGTTGCTGCATGCCTCAGCCTCGCCTGCTTTTCAGGTTCTGCAGCCTCTTTCTTGACCTGCTGAGCACTCTCCAGTTTTTTTTAAACCAAATCTTCTCTGCTGCACCTCTCTGTCCACTGTTTTTGCTTTCAGTTTCTGCCTGTAGGTTGCTGCTGCATAGCTTCCTGTCCACTTCCCCAAATTTGACATCTTTCCTCAATTTTTTTGAAAATATCCCCTATGCTCCTGTCCCTTCACTGTTACTTTTCTCTCCATCTTCAGTCAGGACCATTTCCAGGAGCATTTCATTCCTGCATCTACCTGCTTCACCGATGCAGCATCCTCCTCACCTAACACACTCATTCTGCAATACACAACATCAGAGGCGAAAAGGAGTGTAATAAAATACCAATTTTTACGTGTTTTTATTTAGTCACAAAAGGCTTCAATCATGTACACCAATTTAACAAGTTCTAGTACGTTTACAACCTGCTCAGTAGCCCCTCACACGACTACTATACACACGTCCCAAAAACCAATTACAGAGGTATTATAAAGAAACATTTGGTTCTTTTTATGTCACTGTTAACTTCACAAGTTTGGTGCTACCTTGGGATAATACTACAGATACCGTCTAATAAATACATGTCAATGAGCTAATACCTAGTTAATGGGAGCTAATTTTTCACCTCAGCTCTTGTAGTGTTCAACTAAATTGCTGTAGCAGTGTAGCACAGAGTCCTGCACGGTTCTGATTTTGACAAACCGCAACCGCCCATACCCGTCATGTTCAAACCCGTATCCGACCCGTTGTTGTTGTTAAACAGTAGCAGACAAATAATAAATTCAAAAACTATTTTTATACGTGAGCTCATGCGCGCGCACACACACACACACACACACACACACACTGACCTGAACCGAACCCGTATCCGACACGGCACAACATTTTTCACCCGTTTCGTGAAAATCTGCGGTTCACCCACGGGTCACCCACGGTTACCCGAACCCGTGCAGGACTCTGGTGTAGCAGCCTACCACAGATATAAATACGAAAAATGAAAACATGAAAAAGACCGAAACCATTATTCACCTGACCTAATTCAATCCGGCAGCAAAATGTAGATGTTGTTCGCTTGTCGCTGACCGCTTTTCCTGATAGTTCTTCTAGCAGAGACGTAAGTTAGCAAGTAACGTTAAGTAGTTAGGGTGACTCTTCAAATGCTCGCGCTCACGCAGAGACCGTGAAGTGCTTCTAGCGGCTTTGAAGAATAGGCCTATGCTCATGATTGGCTTACTGGAAGCGACTGTGCAAATTGTAGGTGGAATCTGGGAAAAGTTCTGCCTTAAGCGCTAGGATTGGAGAGGCAGCCTGTCAGTCAAACTAGCTCCCCTGCCTAAGTTCCGCAGATAGGTTTTTGGCAGCAAAACAGTCAGGGGGATTTGTGGATCGCTGTCCAAGTTAAATTTTAAAGTGTTTTCATTTTGCATATTAAAGTCAATCATATCATATGATTAAATAAATAAATAAATAATTCGACCGACCAGACCAGCCCCCCCCCCCCCCCCCCCCCCCCAAAAAAAAAAATCCTCGGATCTACACGATTCACGTGGGTCACCCTTTTTTACTTCAAAATGGCGAATTTCGCCGAAAGGTGAGAGATTTTCATGCCTGAACACAAATTTTCCCACTAACATGCTGTTCTTTTGGCTTAGATATGCATTGTTTACATCATGGCTCACTCTCAAAATGGTCACTGGTCAAGGTATGGAATTTGCTTTCTGAGCCTGAGCCAGAGAGAAGGAAGGAAATCCCATTTAGAGGTGATAAATAAATGACAGATCTTATGTATTATGAATTTCATGAATTGTTAATGGCGAGCCAGTGACTGATTTATAACACCTCATGCCTTGAACAGGAGATCTGATTGCAAGCTAATGAATAAATGACAGTGGGCACAAATGAAACTTCCTCCTGGTTACTATGCAGCCAGAATGGAAGACAGATCTTTTAGACCAGGGCTCTCAAACTCATTTTCTTTCCAGGGCCACATTCAGCCTGATTGGATTTCCAGTAATATAATAGAATAACATAAATAATAACTGCAAACTTTTGTCTTTGATTTAGTGCAAAACACCCCCACTAAGTATTGTGTATATGTGAATCTTTCACTCACACAACGATCCGATTCAAATCTTGATTCACAGACTCAGAGCGATTCATGAAAATGAGTAAATGATTTGACATGATTCGAACCGATTCAGATGAATTTGATTTCAATACAAATTGACAATTTAACCGCAAGGACTTATTTTATTTTAGGTTACTGAGAAGAAAAAGAAACACAAATATAATTTCAAAACCATATCCTTTTGTTCATTTAGTGTCACAGAGACAATAGAGCAGTAACTACTGAACATAAATTCACACATAAACCGAAGTCTTTACAATATAGGCCCTACTTGTAGATAACTGATATTAATGGAAATATACCTGTAGATAACTGATATTAATGACAATATACCTGTAGATAACTGATATTAGTGAAATGTGTCAGGATCGGGGTGAGGTGAAGGAGGACTCCATTGCACAGTACTGAAGGGAAAAATAATTTAATAACAAAACTAAGAAACATAAAGACAAGACAGACAAAACCTGGGAACAAACGACCAGAGTCCGTGGTGATGATGAATGTCCGGGTTATGGTGATTGAGGCGATGGTGAAAGCTGTCCGGGTTATGGAGGTGACATTACTGAATGGTCCCGCACTGGCAACTGCAAGCCTTACTGCTTTTATAGCCACAGAAGAGGAACGGCTTGCAGCTGCGCAGTGCGGGACCAGGTGAGTGTGGAAATGACTGGGGGAAAGGTCACCGGAGCGGAGGTCATGACAAAATGTAAAACTGATAATCTGGTGTTACTAATTTAACAGGTTTGTAAAACTCATATTTAAAATAAAAAAAATTACTTTCCCTCAACAAAAAAAAAAGATTAAAAAAAGTTGAATTATTCCTGCCAATGTGAGAATACACTGAGCGTAACACTGAGGTTTGACAAAATACAGTTTTTGACACTTTTTGAAGAAAATCAACTAATCAACATAATCTTGTCTAAGAACACTAATGTCACTGAAACTATATCCACTGATTTGATAAAAACTCTTCCTGAGGTATTTTTAAAGACATCATAGCAGCAGGAGACCCACCGGGTATCCAGTATAGGTGGACTGACGGAGTCATGTGACTGAAGTACCCGCACGGGTCCACTTTACAAACCCATACCCGCGTACATTAGACCCGTAACCCAACGCATGATTAAACATTCTCTACCCAGGGGCTCAGTGTTTAGTTTTATTTTCAGTTTAAATCTTGCAAATACGTGTTCACACTAAAGGAACTGGTTGTTTGGAAATCTGTGGGTGGATATGAAGCTCCCTTAAAAATAAAAAGATTTGGCTCTGTGGGTCAACTACAGATCGGCGGTTTCATCCATACTGTAAATATGCTTTTATTTTGTCACTCCCTGTCCACTACTCGCATTTCCTTTAACTTTACCTCTATCCGTCCCTAAAAAAAAAATCAGCAGATAAACCTTTGGTGAAGTTTTAACATGTATGAATCAGTAAAAATAAATGCTATGTCATCGTTGAGCCACTTGGTCATCTGGAGCATCGGACCGTTTGTAGCCAGTTTTACCGATTCACTCGGATCTCATACGACACAGACCGATAACTGATTTGAATCGGTTTATCTTTAGACCCTTAGAAAATGCTTTTTTTTTTTTTTACAAACTATATAAACAATGAAGATGGAAATAATAATAAAATAATCAGAAAAAAACAAAAAAATAAATGCAATTTTAACAATGTTTTGCTTCAAAAAATTTTTTTTTACATGGAACAGAAAAAATGGTTAAAATTGTAGTGAATTTTCTTTAGACATTTCATGTTGTTCATATTTGTTCAGGTTTTTCACATTTTAAACTTACATTATATCCATTACATTATATACAATATTTCCAGATTTTTACATTATTAAAAAAGTAAAACAAAGATAACAATTTCAAGTTGTCATTATTAGCATAATGTCAAATGTTTTTCACATCAAACCCAGAAGATTATTTTTTTAGAGATTTATTTGACTGTATATAATATTGGTCTGTATGTGGAACCTGAACTAAAATCAGTTCTAAAGCCTTGACTGTGGAATTATTGACCATTGTAAAAGATAGATGCTAGATTGGATCAGCCAGACGGACAGGAGGCTGGACAGGGGCAATGCACAGGACGTTCGATGTGGTAATTTCACACTTTTGAAAGACGTCAGCACTGTTGAAAGAAGAACTCGCAAAATATATCCAGACCACCGAGGACGACTCTAGGTCTAAGTTTATTATTTTTTTCTTTAAACCGTTGACAAAGGTAAAGATGAATGTAATGTTCTACTGTAGATATTCCACTGTACCATAGATGTGGTTATTGTGTCCTCTATGTTTGGACAATACATTCTTATATGTGGTGTATAGACCAACTTAAGTTCTTGTTTCAAAAATTTACCCATCAATGATATTCTTGACTTTTAGTTTTTGTCATTTTTGTGAACTGTTCTATATTCCATCCTCATGGTGCTTAGATTTGCCAAAACACTCTGCATGGAATAAAAAAATCAATAAAAAGTACACACGGTTGCACGTTACTGCTTAACTACATAATCAGCTAAAAAATGCCTGCTGTTTGTTTTCAAGTAGCGGAATTAGACAACGGAAAACTGAAAACTGAATAAAACGACAGATTACCTTGGTTGATTTCCCCTTCCCTGGATAGTACGCCATGAAGAAATATGTCCAATCAAATCCACCCCGATTCAATATTTGTCATATTCCAGGCCATAGCAACAAAAGTGGCAGCTGCACAAAAAATCCGGACCTTAGTCCCGCCCCCATCCGTCCGGCTGATCCAATCTCGCATCTACCTTTGTAAATTCATCTCAGGGGCCGCATTTGTCTCCTGGGCTGCATGTTTGATACCCCTGTTTTATAGGTAACTGTATTTAAAAGATGATCTTTACTAAATGTTTTCTCTTTCAGTATGCAGCCTAAGTTACCTTTTTAATTTCATTCTGTTTGCGTGTGTGGAGAGAAAAAAAGGCCACAGGAGGAAATGAACCTTGAATTCATCACAAGGTCATAATGGCCACTGCTTTCTGCCATCGGCTAGAAAAACAAAATGGCTCCAAACGGCTTGTGCTTCTGCTGATCACTCAGTGAATATGAATGTGGTCTTTAGCCCCAGGATACATAAAAAGAAAGGAAATAAGTGTGTCCCTGTATACCCACAGCATGTGTGTCATCTGAATCTGAAAATAAATGCCTGTAGGTGCACTGTTAGCATGATCGTCATATTTTGTACCTCACGTATCTCCTCCTTCATTTGATGGCCGTCTTCAGTCAGGGGTCTCTTGGGCACCCCTCAGGGTCCTGGGTCCACCTCTTCCTGCTAGGTCTCCATTGTTGATTGTTCTGCTGCTTCAAGTGTCAACCAAAGAGCTGTGCTGCTGCCTGGGCTCACATACACTCTGAAATAAAGGTCCAGTAGGGTGTACAAATCAGTACTCTAAGCAGAGTACAAGTACTTCCTTTACTGTACTTAAGTACACTTTTTAGGTATACATTTACTCCCTATTTGTTTTTAAAACATATTTGTACTTTATACTCTTTACATTCTCAGACTAGACTCAATACTTTTTCAAACTAGACAAATGTAACGGTTCGTCCATTTGTTCCTTTGTCTTTCACTTTGTCCGGGTCATGGGGGCAGCAGCCTCAGCAAAGCCACCCAGACTTCCCTCACCTCAGCTCCCTGAGTCAGCTCCTCCAGGGGAATCCCAAGGTGTTCCCAGGCCAGCGTGTCCTGGGTTGGTCCCGAGGCCTTCCCCCAGATCATATGCCCAGAACACCTCCCTGGGGAAGCGTCTAGGAGGCATCCTCACTAGATGCCTGAGCTGGCTCTCTGGACATGAACGAGCAGTGGCTCCTCCATGGGCCCCTCCCGAATGTTCAAGCTTCTCACCCCATCTCTCAGGCTTCACCCTGTGAAGGAAACTCATTTCGGCTGCTTGTCCCCATGACCTCATTCTTTCGGTCAAGACCATAGGTGAGGGTCGGAATGTAGATCGACCAGTAAATCGAGAGCTTTGCCTTCTGACTTAGCTCCCTCTTCACCACAACAGATTGGTTTAGAACCTGCATTACTGCGGATGCCACCCCAATCCGCCTGTCAACCTCCCGCTCCATCCTTCCATCACTCGTGAATAATATCCTGAGGTATCCTCCACCTGAGGCAAAACGGCTGTGGCTCAGTTGGTAGAGTGGGTCGCCCAATGACCAAGAGGTTGGCGGTTCGTGTCCACATGTCGAAGTGTCCACTGAACCCTGACTTAGGCCCCCAGTAGGACTGACCCTAGACCTTAGAAACCTCCTGGTGTATGAGTGTGTGTGTGAATGGGTGAATGTGAAGCTAGTGTAAAGTGTTTTGAGGACCATGAAGGTGGAAAAGCACTACATAAATGCAGACCATTTACCATTGACTTTTTGGGGTACAACCCTTGCATGGCAGCAGCACCTACTGGTGAATGTGAGGCTAATGTAAAGTACTTTGGATCAGGGGCCTCAAACATGCAGCCCGGGGGCCAAATGTTTCCCACCAATAGTTCCAATGTGGACTGTAGGATAAAGAGAATGATAACCTATTAAATGACTCCATATTTTTGTCTCAGTTTTTTCCTATAAATGACAACTTCACATTTTTGTCATTGCTTTACTGCAAAAAATATAAAAATATGAAAATATTTACATTTACAAACTATCCTGTGCCAATAAAATGTGAATAGTTGAATAAATGTGAACAACCTGACATGTCTAAAGAAAATTAGAGACAATTTGAACCATTTTCTGCTTCTGTTCCAAAGAGTTTAGTGTCTTTGTAGAACTGATCCATAATAAAACACATGGACTAATGATGAATTGACCTTATTTACCTTTTGAAATTATACTGTTTTCACATTTGGATAATTTCTACAAGTATTTTCATAATTTAATGGGTTTTTTGCACTAAAACAATGACAAAAATATGTAGTTGTCATTATTTATGGTTGTCATGTTTTAATTTTACTGGTTCAACCCATTGGAGATCAAATCAGGCTGAATCTGAAAAATGAGAATGAGTTTGAGAGCCCTGCTCTATATCAGTGGTACATAATTGTACCTTTTAACCAGGGTACATATTTGTCCCATCACTATTTGTCCCATCCATGGTACATATTTGCCACCATAGGGTATAAATAGTAAAGGTACAACTTTGTACTTGTTTAAAAGGTACAATTATGTACCTTTGAGGGTGCTGCCAGTGTGACAAGTCTTTGTACCCGTAAAGATACAATTCTGTACCGTCTTTCCAAAGAGTGTACTGGTGTGGCTGCTTTATTGATGGTCAGCCACCAATCCATAATGTATTCATTCATTTACTTGAAAGCTTCTTATCCATGCGAATAGGTTGCTCCCAGGGTGTCTGACGTACATACACGGAGGGCTTCCATGCGTTTAGGAGGCATTATATTGTCTTACATTCATCCCACACTTAGCTTTAATCTAATCCTAAAAACTTAAAATAACTCTCAAGCATTAGATTTATTAACTTACATTATTCAGAACTGTGAAGCAGCAAAGTCCCTACAAGTGACTGAGGAAAGAGATTCATCTCCATATAATGGAAGAAAAAAGAAAGGAGGGAAGTAGGGCTTCATGATATTAGCAAAAGTTGGATGTACAGTAATGTTAATAGGATAATATTATGATATTTGATATGATACATAGAGAAATGCCTATTTCATCTTGGAATAAAACCCATACAGACCCAGGTCTACATTAGTGTCAGTTCTGTATGAGTTTATAACCTTTCAACCATTCATCACCATTTACACTCTTATTCAGCTCTGGTATGTTTAAGTGAAAATCTGCTATTTTCATATATGATTTATTGATGTAAACGTTTGGATTAAAGTTGACTGTTATTTAAAAAACACAAAACTGAATAAAAGTGACTGTTTTTTGTTTTTCAATATATCATGAAAAGAACAGCAGTTAGGGCCTCGAGAGCAGGTGGGAGCGAGAATGAAGGGCTCGGTGGTGGGGCAGATGGCAGGGCTCTACGGCCTTGTCTCTTCCCCATTCCCCTCTTGCTTGCCTCCCCTGCTCTCTAATTTCTTTTAAAGCACCACACACATTCACACCTTGGGGGTAGATCTGGGATGGCTTGGGGAACATAGGCCAGGGTAGGCTGCAGAGTATCCATCCTCTGTGGTCCCCTGGCCTGCCCCCTGGATGCTTTGCCCAGCCCCCCCACTTTTAATGCACCACATGACACTCAGGGTTACACAATCACGGTGCAGGGATAATGTCTCCAGTCAGGGATCTGGAGACATATTAACAGGGAGGAATGGGGGGATTTCACTAATATGGCCTCGCTGGTGGGACCCGGCCCCCCTTATGCCTTATCCCTTATGCCTTATGGCTTATGGCTATGGGGTAGCAGGGGTAGACTACTATCCATGTTGCTGTGCTGGGGGGTCCCCGGGACCTGGGGGCTGTGGTTGGGGGGGGGTGCTCGTGCTTGCCCGTCGGGTCCAAGCTGGTGCCATGGCTCTTGGCGGGATGTGGGGGTTGGATTGGCCACTCTGCGGGCGGTATGGCTGTACTGCGGGCTGGTGGCGTGTGGGGGTTGTCGGGACGCATTGTGGGGAGGTGGGGGCCATGGGTGTACTGTGCTCGCCTGGCGCAGGGTGCGGGGTGTGTGCGGGGTATCTCCCTGTTGGCGTTGCCGGGCCCCAACACACTGTCCATTTTGCCCTCTGGACTCGCGTTGGGTCCGGGCTCCGATGTCCTCTAGCCAGCGCCTGGTGTCGGCCTGCCTTGTGATGGCTGGTTGCCGCCCCCTCGGTGGGCCGCTCGCTCCCTGTGTCTGGCTTCCTGGCTGCGTGGGGCTGTTGGCCCCCTCGTGGGTGGGCAGGGGGGTGGGAGGGTCGGCTGGGCGGGTCGGGTGGTGGGGTGGGGGAGTTGGTGGGGGCTGGGGTGGGCGAGGTTGGGGTTGGGGGTGGCGGGTGGGTCGTCGTGCCCCGGGCCGCCTGGGTTGGTCTTGGTGCGCTGGGGGGGGGTCTGTAGCTGCTCCCTCTTGTTCTCCGGGTTTGTGTCGTTCACAGTGGCCCTCTGGGAGTGGCGTCCTGTGGCTCCTGCGGCCCGAGGTGGGCGTTGCCCTGTTGGCTTGGCCCTGCCTTGTCGTGATTGCTGTTCTGGGCTCCGGGGTCCTTCACACTTGCATGTTTGATCGGGTATTGCCAGCTACTACTGAGTCCCATTTCAGCGAATGATGGGACTCGCCAGAATGTGCTGAGAATCTCTCCACAATCTCTACCCTAAACTCATTTTCTTCTGCACTGGTGTCCTCTTCTGGCCTATTCTACTACATTGCATTCTATTTTGTACTATCAGGACATCCACGGTTGTGGTGCTTGGTGCCGATTGTTTAATTTTTTGTTTGTTTTTTGTTTTTATTTTGTTTTTTTGTTTCTCCTTTTGTGCTGGTTTGGTTTTCTCCTCTTTTTCTGATCTACTTATTTTTTAATTTTTTTTATTGATGGACAGTTGGTGGTTGGGAATAACACATCACCTTGCAGTCTTTAATTACAATAGCACCGCCTGTTGGTTTCTGTCCCCGTTCGTCCTGTCCGTCCTGTCCAGTCTTTGTTTCCTCCGCACATCACTGAGGTGCAGCACTTCACTCACTGGCTTGTAAGGGAGAGTTCTAATGGGGGATGTCTGCTCAGCCTTCGGGGAGGACCGATGATGGTCACACACATGCACTAAATAGTCTAGTATATGGCAGCCAGACTGGAATATGCACTGATCTCGAGCACTGTTGACTCCCCCTCTGTGGGGTTAAAAGATATAAAAAATAAATAAATAAATAAATAAATACATGAATAAAATAAGTGAATGAATAGAAAAATAAAATAAATAAAATAAAAAATAAGAGCAAAATGCAGACAACTTAGAAAAAGGAAAGAAAAAAAAGGGAAGAAGAAAAAAGGGAAAAGAAGAAGAAGGAAGGGAGGAAAAAAGAAAACAATAAACAACAAAAAAAACTCTATTTGTTATCTACTTTCCTATCTGCTCATTTGTTTTTAGTTGTTTTTTTTGTTTTTTGTATATATGTCTATGTTTAGTACTTCAGTTATTGATTATTGGTATTGTTATTATTGTTATTATTTTATTTATCATCATTTTTGTACTATGCACTATATTGCTACAAGATGAATTTAGGTTGTTGGGGAAGTGAAGAAGAGGTAGGATTAAATAAGCTTATGCTTCATCCTACTCCTTTTCGGACATGTCATTGTTATTATTATTATTGCTGTATTGATTATTGTTGCACTTTGCACATGTTCGAAATAAATCATTCAAATCAAATCAAACATTAACCAAGTGTGTCAATCCACTGTCCGTTGGTTCAGGAGTTTGTGTGTTAAGCAACTTACAAAAAATCCAAAAAACAATATGAATATTGCATCCTATATTATTGCGATAACAATATTTTTGTTCAGGTCAATTTATTTCAAATATGCAACAAACAAAACAATCCCACTCTGTCCCCACAAGTGAAAACAAGACAAAAAAAGGAAAAACAAAACAAAACATGATTTCATTGCATATTTGAAAAGGAGTGGGAGGAGTCAAACTTATTTAATTTCACCCCTGCTCCACAAAACCGTCTATGGTTTAATTTCCTGTCAACATAATATATGAAAAAAAAATAAAGTCGTTTGGATCAATTCACTTCACTTATCATTTTCACATGCACATACACATTCATACAAAACTGATTCGAAACACTGAGAAAGTAAAAAATGTATAAATATAGACTTTCAGACGTCCTTGAAGACAACACAAAATTAAAACAATAAAGTAAAAAAAAGAGATAAAGTGACAAGAGTAAACAAACAAAACAGACAAATCCACACCTACACACAAGTCAACTAATGTAATCTAATCTAGTCTAAACAAAAATTGATAACAGTAAAATATAATTTGCGACATATTGTGCATAGACATAGTATACCTACACCCAGCATTGGCTGCTGGGACACAATAACTACGTCCGCCATCTTGGAGTGGTGATTCCTACACTAGACACAGTGAAGGTTTAATTTTATTATCTATTAGTTTTTGAATATTTAAGTAGTTTTTTAACAGAGATATATATTCTCAGTTATGTAAAGTGTCAAGTGCAAGCATTGTGTTGTTCAGTACTGAGCATATTTACACTTAATATTTCAACACGGCAATGTCAGGGACCACATGTACAGACCCTTATAATGTCAACCAGCTCATTTGTTTGATGTGTCAGTGCCTTTAAAGAGTTCGCCTGGGACTTTTACTGATGATAGAATTAGCCGATTCATTCATTCTAATGCTATCAGGGTGACGGACAATCTGAGGTTGGTGACAGCAGATTGTCACCATCCGACAATCTGCATCCAGCAGATTGTTGGATGGTGCAAATTTCGGACAATTTTTTTATTGTCGGAAAAAAAAACAAAAAAAACCTCCATCCTCCTGATTCCATCATTTTGTTCTGATACTTCCTTAGCAGTATTCAGATATGTTGTTGGGTCAGACATAAGTAGGTTTTACTCTGTATCCAGTCAAACAGGTTGGTGGTTTCGATAGTGTTATCGTCTAATGCATTCATTACGTAGACATGATCTCAGACTTATCTTCCTTTCATGTCAGAAAATTCTATAATATTAAGCCAACTATGACTAATAAAACAAGCTGAAACATATGTCCTTAATCATAGTTAGACATACGACATAACACAAATGCAAATCTGTTTTCAATTTTTGTGGAGTATTGTTAAAAAAAAATGCACGGACAGTATATTTGTCCTGTCAAATATATTGCAGTGAATGGAACATATCACCACTCCAATATGGCAGCTCCACAGTTCGTCATCACCTATGGGTGGTTAGGTCTAGGTATACTATGTCTATGTTGTACAGCCCGAGAGGGAAGAAAAGGAAATCCCTGAAAAGCCAGCCCACATATATCCTGTTGGCTGTCGTCACACTGGCAGAAGCATGTAGAAATGTAAACCTGCCTCACCTGTGTCCACCAGGGCTTCATGACCTGCATTCATAAACAGTCTTCTAAGTCAGTTTTAATCTTTCCCACTGTGCATTTTGAAAACTGCTCCCAAAACAGCAAGAAGGAGCCAAGTGCTGCTGTGTTGGCTTCATTTAAAACAGCTGCATGTAAGAGAACTCTACTACTGCACAACTCACACTAGTGAAACTGCAGTGCCAATGGAAATGCAATATTCATGACTATTTGACAATTTACTTCAAATTGTTTCTGACAAAAATGTAGTATATAATTTACTGTAGGTTTAATAGGTCTTCTCATGCAAGAATGAAAGGTGCATATAATCTAAATAGTGTGATTGGGTGTCATGATGGGGTGAGGTGGAGATAGGACTCAGATGCCCAGGGTTTAAGGGGGAAATCATTTAATAACAAACTGAACCAAAATGAAGACACAGACAAAGACAGAAACAGAACTAGAACCAAACAAAACCTGGGGGTAGATCAGCCAGAGTCCGTGGTGGTGAAAGAAATGTCCAGGTTATGGTGAAAAGGGAAATGTCTGGATTATGGAGGTGAAAAACTGACAAAGAGGACAGGAAAGAACAAAAATAGGGTGAAGTGATGGGGACAGGTGTGTAAGGAGCAGGTGAAAAGAATGAGGTGAAAGGTGACACAGTGCAGGGATATGACAGTTCGCTTAATTAATTCAATTCAATTCAATTTTATTTATAAAGCCCTAAATCACAACAAAGTCGTCTCACAGGGCTTTACAAAAACACAATCAACTACAGAGATATATGATATATATAATTAAGGTTAACAAAATAAATTCTATTAAACTCTACATGAAAAAACAGACTTTGTGCAGTTTGGTTTATTGTTATAGTGAGTTAATGATCAATTATTTATCAATTGCATTTTACTCATTTTTTAAAAAAAAATATATCAGCTGAAAATCAGTGAGTAGAATTATATTTTATCAGTAAACAGATAAATTAATATCATCCACATATTTCGGAATATGAATTCCACCTTAGTCAGTCTAAATAATTTTTTTGGTATTTCTGAATTAGTATTTTCCAAATAACTAGTAAATATTGGACAGTTTTCCCCCTAAAATTGATTTGGATTTACTCAACATGTGCTAAATCTGAAGTAAATCCAAAATAATTCAACTAATAAGTTCATTATTTTGGATTTAATTATTATGTTTAAATTTACTTAATAAAATCAATAATTTTTAATCAAAATTGAAATACTTACTTATTAAATTATTTTAATTGTAACTTTACTGACATAATTTATAGAAGTAGACAATGGTCAAACATTTCTGACTGTAATGGAAAGAGAATTTAGACTGTGGATGTCATACTGCTAAAAAATACATTGCCCGTCCAGAAAAAAAAGTCACACATGCAATATTGATTAAAAGAGAGTTACACTTGATTGAACTAATAGTTCAGATCTACCCCACTGTAGTTAATTGGTCTTTCAGAGCTGGAGGTACAAAGGGTTCTGATTGGACAGAACAGCCGCTTAACGTCTGGATGTCTACTGAAAGAAAACGATGGCGTCCACGTTTCATGGACATTTCCTGTTTTCCATGGAATTCTTGTTTGGTTCCTGTAGTGGGAAAACTGTTACTGCAGCTTGACTGCTGTAGGACACAAGTCATTTCCTGGAAGGGATCAATCACTCAATCAAACATTATGTGGTAAAAAAGTCAAAGTAAATGTCTCCTGTAATCACAAATCAAAGGTGGTGCAGTCAAACACTGCATGTGTGACTGTAAAATAACATCCAATGGCGTTGCCCTCTAAGTTGAAAAGTTTAACGTATGAAAAATAAGTTGTAAACCACAAATTGTGACTATCTTGCTAACTAATTTTGTCTTTTTTTCTCATAATTTTGACTTTTTTTTTTTCTCAATTTGGACTTTCTACAACAAACTAATTCTCACTTTTTATGTCATAATTATGACATAAATTATGTCATACGTCAATTCTGTCATTTTCTGTCAGGTAAATCAGTCAATCAGTATGTGGTATGTGTTCTTTTATTTCCTTTTCTTATTGTTTCCTGTAAGGGGTCGATCAATCAATCAATCAATCAATAATTATGATACAAAAAAGTCAAAGTTAATGTCTCCTGTAATCAGAAACCAAAGGTGGTGCAGTCAAATAATGCATGTGTAACCTTTTTTATGGATGCGCATTGAAAAATAAAATCATCCAATGCATGAAAAATAAGTTGTAAAACAGAAATTATGACTTACTGTATTATATCATAATTTTGACTTTTTTCTCATAAACTTTTTAAGAAATGTCCTGTAAGGGATCAATCAATCAATATGTGGCAAAAAGGTCAATTTAAATGTGTCCTGTAATCACAAAGCAAAGGTGGTGTAATCAAATACTGCACCTTTAGGTGGTGCAGTAATAGGGCGGCCGTGGCTCAGTTGATAGAGCGGCTCGTCCAATGACTGAAGGGACAGCAGTTCCAAGTGTCCTTAGGCAAGACACTGAACCCTGTCATAGGCCCTGTCCCATTTCTCCCCCTAACCCTAAAATTTCCCCTAACCCTAGATTTTGCGCGTTCATGTGTAGGGGTAGGGTGTCCCATTACCTAGGGGAGCAAGTGGGAGTGCGATTTTGCCCTTAAAATCAACCCTCAAAATGTAGTGAGGTTGGTTGCGGACTTCGTTTTGAGTGGAAGATGAAATTACCCATGATGCACTGCGAGCTCAGCGAGCCGACCGATTTCTGACAACAAAAATGGCGGCCGCAGCTGGAGGAACTGGACCGGTAATGTTACCTTGTCAAGCTAGCGGTAATGCTAACGTTAATGTTATAAATCGCCAACTATTGAAGAAAAAATACATCAAAATATTTAAATAAATCAACATACCCGAGACAAGACCGAAAGGCAAAGTAGACGGCGAATGCGTCTTCTGTTTGCCGCATTTCTTCTCTGCGCATCCCGAAGGTAAATAAACAGAGCCAACACAACAGGCAACACAGCTGGGACCGGCATTTGTCCTCCGTGTAAATAGTAGTCAGCTGCTGTCAGTCTCGCGGAGGGGTGGTTTCATATTTGGCGGGGTAGACTTGTCAGCGTGTGACGTAAACACGTTTGTTACGTTCACTTCGCGAGTGGTGTCCCATTTTCAGGGGGAATTATTTCCCCTTAATGAGTGGAATTTACTTTTTAGGGCACTTAAAACCAAGTGGAAGTTTTAAGGGGGAGAAATGGGACGGGGCCTTAGTCTCCCAGTAGGACTGACAGAACCTTAGAAACCTACTGGTGTATGAGTGTGTGTGTGTGTGTGTGTGAATGCTGCATGTGTGACTTATTTTTTGGACAGGCAGTGTAAAATAACATCATCCAATGATGTTGCCCTCTTGTTGAACCAGCGACCTGTTCACATGTGAGGAGGAAGAGATGAGGCCTTTGGGAATAAAGTGTTATCCCGTTTGTCATTCTGACGCCAATTTAAAAACATCATGAAATTGGTTCATCGGGAACCATGAACCGCTGGCCTGGACTGTGACTGCAGTAAACAGCCCAGCCATGACTGATTAGGACATTGGTTTAGAATCAGCTTTTCCACGCCGAGCTGAAAAAGGCCAATCCTGGGGAAATGTAGCCGCATTAGGGAGATAAAGACAGAAAGGCAAAGGACAATTCTTTAGCCTAATGACAGATCCGTATCTGGCTGGATCCGCTGTCTCCCAGCAAGTGGCTTTGTTTTATCACTCTGCTTGCTATTTTAATTACGGATTTGTCACATCCCGCTGGCCAAAATTAGACAATAGCTTTTGATGTTGGAGTATAGCGCGTAGCCTTTCATTATATCCATGTTATTAGTGATATCACATGTGGGCAAGGCTCGGACAAACCCCCACTCTGTCTGTCGCCTGTGCTTTTGGTGTAATAGAGACATAATTATGCTCAAGGTGATGTTTTTGAAGCTGGAAATGTTTCCAGCAGAGACAAGGAGTGACTAATTTGGCAGCTTGAAAACTCAGCAAATAAATGGAAATGCAGAGTAGATTGATTGAAAGGCTGTTATCATGTTCCAGGGCTATGATTTCATGAATTATAGTTTGAAAAAGAACAGCCCCACAGGCGAGCCAGTTGTGAATTCAAACAACCTACTTTCATTTGGAACTCAAGAAGCTAAAACTGAAGAAAAAAAAAAAAAAAAAAGGCCCTTTCAGCTCAAACCAAGTGGGAGTCAAATAGAACATTCTGGGGAAAACAGAGCGAAGTAGAGACACGTGTGATGCTAGAGGTGGAAGTTAGTACAAGTACTTCCTTTACTGTACTTTAGTAAACATTTTAGGTATCTATACTTTATACTCCTTACATTTAGATAAATACCTGTACTTTATTCTATTTACATTTATATAAATATATGTACTTTATACTCTTTGCATTCTCAAAATAGACTCATTACTTCTAGACAAATGTATGAAAAATAAAGTCGTAAATAAGAAATTGTTACTATATCATAATTTGGACTTTTTTTTCTCATAATGTGACTTTTTTTCTCAATTTGAACTTTCTATCACATAATTCTCACTTTGTATCTCATAATAATGATGTTTTTCTTCATAATTTTTCATAATTTTGACTTTTTTCTCATATTTTTGACTTGATCTTTTATCACACGTATTAGATTTTTTTTTAAATATCCCAGGGTTTTTTTTTCTCCCCCTTTAAAAAAAATCTCCTATCCATGACTTTTGAAATTGCAACGGAATGAAAATGTTCCTTTTGCACACATGATGAATTGCATTCCAGAACATATGCAGAGGTGGCGCAAAGCAAAAAAACAAGGCATTTAATTAAACCACTTCTCCATATTTCCTGTCTTAACAACTAAGAAAAAATGTGCTTAATAATGTACCACGCCATTTTATTACAAATATGATATGCATTACGTAAGCACGTGGGCAGGTTTCAGCAAGTGGACCAAAGAGCTTCCCATAAAAATTTAATGGGAAAGTAACACATCCTCGTAAATGGTGACAGGTCAGCAGCCTAATGCATAGTTTATTCCCATCACTCAATAAACAGGCACACACTCTGAGGGGACATTTTTGTTTGTTTAAAGCAGAGGGTTTCAAACATATGGCCCGGGGACCAAATGCAGCCCAGCAACAGCTCCAATGCGGCCCGTGGGATAAAGAGCATAATAACGTATTAAATGACTGCATATTATCTTCTCAGTTTTTTCTTTGTCTATAAATGATGACAACTTCAAATGTTTGCCATTGTTTTACTGCAAAATGTTTTATTAAATGATGAAAATATTGACATTTACAAATGTGAACAACCTGAAATGTCTAAAGAAAATTAGACACAATTTAAACCATTTTCTGCTTCTGTTACCAGGAGTTTAGTGTCTTTGTAGAACTGATCCATAATAAAACACATGGACTAATGATAAACAGAGGCAGAATATTGTTAAAAGTTTCCTTATTTTCCTTATAAAATGTAACTTTTTTTGCATTCATATAATTTAGTATTTTCATAATTTAATTGGTGTTTTTTTCCACTAAAAGAATGACAAAAATGTGTGGTTGTCATGATTTATAGGTTATGTTTTCATTTGACTGGTACTGAATGTCGGGAAAAAATTTATAATAATAATACATGTTATTTGAAAGACACCCAAGGTCACCGTACAAGAATGTAACAAGATGAAAACAATATATAATAGAATAAATAAGGAGGAATATTCAGTAACAGGAATGTAACAAAATAAAAAAAAACAATATATAATAGAATAAATAAAGAGGGGGGACCATGTGAAGAGGTCAGGTGGCAGAGAGTTCCAGAGTTGGGGAGTGAAAATGAAGAAAATTAGTTGGAGATCCCTGCTTTAAAGGAAAACACATTGTGTACAGTGTGTGTGGGTACTCAGGGTGAATAGTGTAGCACTTGTGTTAAGATATTTAATATAACTATTGGTAGTCCAGACATCAAGGGGAGCACATCCCCTGAGCAGTAAGTGTAAAGTACTTAGCACTTAAGTGTACTTAATGCTTAAACTTTAATCCAGCAATAAACTGCAGTTGTGCTTAGGGAGAAGAAGCTATTGTCGAAAGGAAATCAATCACATATTTACTTCTTTATGGACACTGTATTTGTCTTTGATGACATGCATGTGTTTCAGATTCAAAAGCATCTCAGTTAGGGCTGGGTACCAAAAGAGTTTCATTCCATACCGTTATGAAATCGGTACTTTCAAAATGGTATCAGTTCCTAAACAGTATTTAAATTGATACTTTAAAAAGAAAAGAAAAAAATCAAAATCAGAAACATACACGATTGAACCATAATGTCAAAATGTAACTGATGACTTACTGAACTGCGGGCGGTGGTGCAGTGGTTAGCACTTCACAGACAGAAGGACCCTGGTTCAAGTTCCACACCAGACCTTTCTGTGTGGAGTTTGCATGTTCTCCCTGTGTCTGGGTGGGTTTTCTCTGGGTAATCTGGTTTCCTCCCACCATCTAAACACATGCACTAACTGGTTAATCTACATTACCCATAGCTGTGAATGTGAAAGTGATTGTTTGTTTATTTATGTTCAGCCCTGAGATGAACTGGTGACTCATACAGGGTGCACCCCGCCTTCACCCATTGTAGCTGGATTAGGCCCCCACAGTGAGTGACTACTTTGTGAAAATGTGGGTTGTGAAGCAGGTCATTTATACATCGACCCACGCATCACTGATGTACATGCATAGACATTGCTTTTGTTTGCAGTCAATTGTGGGGCAGGTGTTATAAACAGGAGGATGTTGTGGGTGGGGGGAATGTGTGCTGATAGAGTTGATTATTGGTCCAGCAGCTGCAGTGTGACCAAGGCCATCCAGCAGCAGATACACACTGACAGTCAGCAGGAAATGTTGGTGTTGAGGTCCCAGTGGTCCAGCCATGGAAGCAGACACAGAGCTGCACTGAATGTCATGGAGGAAAGCTTTATCTAAGCTGCTGGATGAGTACCTCCCACCTAACAATTAACACCCTGCGCTGCTATTTTTGTGGACAGGCCATCCACAAAAAAAACAAAAAAACAGCCAGGACATCCATTATTAAGAAATGATTTCACTATTTCTAAAGATCTTCATAGGTTTAATGATCCTCTTTTTGTTCTTTCTGAATCTTTATTCAGTAATAAAGTAAGTAAAAGGACTATAATGGTATACTTTTGAAAAGAAGAAAAGAAAAAGCAAATGACCTAAAGTGTTTTGAATAGGGCTGACAAGTGATGAAAATGTTTAATCAGATTAATCACATGGTTTCTATGAATTAATTTAAATTAATCATGGTCAAAACACTTTGTCAATCACCTGTTCTGTCAGTATTTGTCTCCTCAAATTTCCCACAAAATGCAAAACAAAATTCACAAAGAAACACAAATGCAGAGAAAATAATATATATATTTTTTAAATTGCTAAAAGACACAAGACATTGATGAAAAATTCCCAACATATTCTACTCTTCTAAAATAATGAAAAAACAACAAAACATTTATAAAATGAAAAAAAAAACATGTGCAAAAGTAGGAATATATATATATATATATATATATATATAATTTAATGCCAATATTAATAACTTTATTTTTACAGAAGACATAACAAGACAACATATTGCACAACCACTAATTTGAGGGTTATGGTAAGGGTTACTTACTTCACATTTTTACCTTTTTATATTTCGCTAAACACATAAAACAGAGCATTAGAAGTAAATCGGTGATGTAATAGTATTACTGTATGTTAAGTATATTAAAAAATAATAATGAAATAGAGGCATGCTGTACAGTAATTTAAGATAAACGTTAGTAATATGATCAGAACTGCCACAATTAACTGATTTTTCAATTAGCACATCAAGAAAAATTTAATCTGCAACTATTTTGATAATTTTAATTTTTGAGTGTATAATCGAGAAAATTACCCCTGACCTATGACCTAGACCAGGCTTTCTGACACTGGGCATCAACAGATGTGGCTCCAGAAGAGAAGACACACTGTACTGAAATCTCAAGGCTATTAATGTGTTCTGGAGCCACATATACTGGCCAGTACTTGGCCTAGGTCACAGGCCAGCAGCTGTTGCATAGAATAATACACGAATACACAGCTACACATTTATGAATGTGTAGCTCGGGGGTTGTCTGAAGATTCTGTCTCATCATGGGCATGTAAAGCCAGCCCTAACACCCGGCAGAATTTAACAGTCAATTATTTTTGACAAAATGTACCGGTTCCTGTCCACCTCTTCATTGTACCTCCTCACTTTGCCTTTGCTCTTCATCCAGTTGCGTCGCAATGTCTCTGCCTAGCATCAATATGCTGAATGGCAAATGGACTGCGCTTATATAGCGCTTTTCCACCTTCATGGTGCTCAAAGCGTTTTACTTTAGCCTCACATTTACCCATTCATACACACACTCATACATCAGTAGGTTTCTAAGGTCTAAGGTCAGTCCTACTGGGGGCATAAGTCAGGGTTCAGTGTCTTGCCCAAGGACACTTCGACATGTGGACAGCCAGAGCTGGGACGCAAAACACCAACCTCTCAGTCATTGGGCAACCCACTATACCAACTGAGCCACACCCTTACTCCTGTTACAGTCCATGCAGTATCTGTCCCAGTTATTTTGAAGAGCTAACCCAGGAAGCTAAATAAAGCATTTACATGACTGCATCCAGCTAGCCAAGCCTTCGTGCTGTACCAGTTACTAGAGAAGCCTCTTGTATAAACTTACCTTTCTCGCTGGCTTGTTGGCTTATTTTCATGTTAGGCTGATCTGGGCCTCGCTGTTTTACTTGTAGTTTTTCCACCAATGTTCACCTCTCAAAAGGATTTTGAAGAAGAGATCGTATTGAATTTATATGACTGTTCGAGTCCTCCATCATTGTCATTGCCATCATCACAGATAAGGTACCTACTCCCACAGGGCACACTTTGGTTGGGGTTGGTTATATTTATCACCCTTTGGGCATCAGATTCGATGATGCTACTTGGATACGTTTTTGTGCAGCGCCCAAGCGCCCTCTATTGGCCAGCCGCCACACCATCAACGATTTCAACTAAACAACTGTAAACAAGTGTTCCATTGAATTGCATTAATATTTTTAATCAGATTCATCATGATGATGAATGAGTCTGTGGTAATGTGTTAATCTTGACAGAACTAGTTTAGAATAAAGATGTTTGAGTGGATGTGAAAGATGCCAGTGTAGTGAACTGGAGAGGAATGTTCACACTGACAGGGTTCAGTGATGAGTCACTCTCTGATAAAACACCATGGGGTCTTTGGCCAAAGTGTCAGAAAATGACGAAATGGGACGAGAACAGATAAAAAGACATCTTCTAGAGCAGAGGTCTCAAACTTATTTTCTTCAGGTACCACATTCAGCCTGATTTGATGTCCAGTGGAAAAATAAATGGAATTTTAACAATGTTTTGCTTCAACACATCATTTTACATGAAGAAGCAAAAAATACTGTGTAAATGTAAATATTTCCATATTTTCATGTTATTTTTTTAAACTAGAACAAAGATACAAATTTGAAGTTGTCAATATTGACATAATGTCAAATATTTTTAAAATCAAACCCAGAAGAAAATATGGATTTATTATTTTTCTGTTAGTTGACTGTAGATCATATTGGTCTGTATGTGGAGCCTGAACAAAAATCAGCTCCACAGCCTTGACTGTGGAATTATTGACCTTTGAAAATTCATCCCCGGGGCTGCATTGGAACCTTTGGCCACATGTTTGGGGTGGCTCAGTTGGGAGAGCGGGTCGTCTAATGACTGAAGGGTTGGCGGTTTGTGTCCAGGCTCTGGCTGTCCACATGTTGAAGTGGCCTTGGGCAAGACACTGATCCCTGACTTAGTCTCTCAGTAGGACTGACAGAACCTTAGAAACCTACTTGTGTATGAATGGGTGAATATGAGGCTAATGTAAGCGCTTTGAGCACAATTAAGGTGGAAAAGCGCTATATAAGTGCAGTCCATTTATCCCCGTTTTAGAGTCAAAGCCAATGAAAAAGAGTTGTTGTTTTCACCACTGGAAAGAGTTCCACATCAAAAGAACAGTATGATCTGATTTTCAGATTTTCCTCTACACTGTAAGGTTACACAGCTGTAAAGTTATTCTCTGATGTTATTATTACTGCTGTTTGTTGATCAGGTTCAGGCTAAACTGTGACAGTTCTGACCTTGTTTTGATGATTCTAAACAGATCTGTAGCTACTGACAAGACACGCCGTACACGCAGTTTGTCTGAATGTTTTCTAAGAACAGAGCTGGAAAGTAATCTGATACAGGTTGTGGTGGTTATATGATAGTGTTATCTTAACTGGCTGACGCCAAGGAGGTTATGATTTTGCCAGAGTTTGTTTGTTTGTCTGTTAGTTATTTAGCAAGATAACTGAAAAACTTAAAGATGGACTTTGATGTCATTTACAGGGTATGGTGGTAATGGCGAGATCAACAAATTATTAGATTTTTGGGGGTGATCTGGGAAAAAAAAGGGTCTTAATATTGTTTTATTGGTGATTTATAAGTGACTGGAGGGGGGGGGGGGTTACCTTGGCAGAGGTCTGTGCTCTCAGAGTGCTTTTCTAGTTGTTGCTGTTTATTTACCAGAGTGTGTTTGGCGTCATCATAAGCCGGCATGCACAAGCACTTTACTTCTTCTATTGTTCTGGTGTCCCTGCTGGGACTGTCTTACAGCAGACCCAGAGGGTCTTCATGGGTGACTGTACATTTAGTTTTATTTTCATTTAATAATAATTTATCAGTATGACACCCTTTTTTTAATTTACAAATATTAGAAATTTCAACTCATTCAATGCTTTATAAATATTTTAATATTGGCCTGAAAACCAGAACCTGGTGGAACAGGTTCTGCAGGTTACTTTACTAATATATGACACAATATTATTGCGTCATATATTAGATAAATATATGACCATATATTTAAATAACTTCTTGTCTCCTGATGCTTCCATTTCTGCAGAAGTAAGGAATGATTATTAATACTGTGTGTGAATTAACAAAAACACCTGCATGCTTTTTTTTTAAATCCATTTGTTAAGTTCACTCTTCAACTCTAAAGCTAATTCAGGAAATGATAATTCCCCAGGATGTCGTCCTGTCCTCCCCAGGATGTCCTCTACATCTGTGACTGAGTGACTGCTTGTCAAACTTAAAACTACATCCAAAAAAGACATGTCAATGACCAGTAGACACGCATCGATCACTGCAGCACACTGTCAGGAAAGATGTCAGGCAGAAAAAAAAAATACACACACACACACACACACACACATTTGGCAGGTACATCCACACAGATCTGCATAAACAGTCAGAACAGGGGGAGTTGGCAGGTACTTGTGGTGAAACACTTGCAGACACAGGTCCAGAACAAAGCCTTCCAAACATCTGCGCTCCCCCCGGCCACCTGACCTGACTATCTGAGTAGAGCTGGGCTGTGTCTGGGCCTCAGGGGACAGTGTTGGCTGGTGCCTGGGCCTCAGGTGAAGCAGGACAAATGACTGATGCTGAGCTGAGAATAGAGATTTAATCTGCAGACGTTTGAGTGTGTGACTCTGGGTAAACAGCTTCCAGGATGCAGCCTGGGTTTGGCCTGCAGAGGAAAGGGGAGGTTAAAGGCACTTGTCTTCACTACTGCCCATACACCTGCTCCGTAAGCACAGACTCATTCTCATCACTGAGGATGACGAAGTGCTCAGCCCACATTCAGGAGCTGAAATTACAAAAAATTTGGAAGTTTTACAGCCAGGCAAGAGGAAAGAGGGGGAAATAAATATCCTGCGCATTTGGAATGTCTGCAGAATTTACAGCAGGGGTGTCTAACTCATTTTCCACATTCAGCCTGATTTGATCTCCAGTGGGCCAGACCAGTAAAATGATATCATGTCAACCTAGGAAAAATGACAATTCTAAATTTTTGTCTTTGTTTAGAAACCCCATTACTTCATGAAAATACTTTTTTAAATACAGTAGCCAACAAAAAAGGTGTGAATTAGGCCTCGACCAATTATCGGCCCCATCGGGCTGATATTCTACACTTTAGAGTTATTGGTATCGGCCATAATTTCCCCTTTTTTTCCACCAATAAGATCATATAATTTTCTCAATCAATTTTGCTCCCATTTCGTACAGAGCGCAGCTGTCTTAACTTCTCCTGCTGTCACCACTCTGACTGTACAGGCACTACCACACTCCGCACAGCCTCTGATTTGTTTGGCACAAGGAATAAAGCCAATCAACACACAAAACTGCTGAATGCTATGAACAGTTTTAAGGCAACCGCAGTGGGAGTACTTGAAACAGAACAAGCTCCCTTCAAGATGAGCATACATGAAGCCTTAGCCCATAAAATAATTTACAAACACACCAAAGCATGGCATCACAATTTTTAATTGATATTAAAGTACTTCAAGTTGCTATCATATCACTCTGGCATCTCCACTATCATTTTCACTCGGACTATTTGAAGCGATGTACTGTCTGTCTGAACATGTCAAAGATGTTCTGCAGCACAGTTTACTCAACCATGTCTGTGCTCAACTGTCATAGAAGAAAGTAGCAGCATGCGTTAAGAAAACAAAACATGTCAGAAGTTCGGGACGATTTTACACTGTGTAAGGCAGACAACAGTGTGCACACAGCAAATTAGCATTAGCATTAGCCTATTACTGCCATGTTTGTTACAACACCTGAACCACACTTCAACAGCACTTTGTCAAAGTGTTTTGGTAAGTGGTGAGGACTAGCATCTATTAGCATGTAGCCATGTACCAAGGTAGTGTAATTATTACGCTACATCTGCTGTCACCGATCCAAGCACATGAGCCTGTGCAGTGCGCCGTGCTCCACGCACAGTGTGCTCAGTGGCGCACCGTGCATCTGTTCACACAACTCAAAACACGGGGAAGGGAGCCTTCTCCTATCACCATTTATTGATTAAAGTAGTTTAACCCTTTAATTGATGAGACATTATGTCAGGTAAATGTGCTGCTGTGAACTAAAAGCAACTGTGAGTCTGTGTTTGTTTTCCTTTTCTTCTGGGGTTTTGTTTTACTTTGTGTTTTGTGGTTAAAACAGGTGGAATAACAGAGTAAAGACAAAGACAGAAGTAGATGATTCATGTTTATATTTATTGTACTGTTCATTTGATATAACTTTGTAATATACTGAACATAGCATTATTTTACCTATTAGGATGTAGTAATTTAATAATTTTATTGATTATTATTTATTTATATTTATGTCCCATTTTATTGTAAGTTATGTTCGGTTTTATTTTACAAATTCTGCTGGTAGTTCCCTGCACTTTTAATTTTTACAATTAAACATAGTCAATGGATATGAAGGTCATGATCCATCATAAAACATATGGACTAATGATAAACTGATGATAAACACCATCACTTCCTTAGGAAGGCCAAACACGTCCTCAAAGATATCTCCCATCCTGCACACGCTCTTTTCGAGCTGATACCCTCTGGTAGACGCCATTGAGCTCTGGACATCATGTGACTTTTAGTTGTCAGGATCAGGGATGTTAACAGTTTACGGTTTGTTTTTCCTACATGTAGGAAAAGAAAAAAAAACTCACACCGTTTTGTTGAAGCTTGTCGCTCGACCGATTATGTTATACAACAACACAAAACCCACAGACCATTTTAACCAGTAATGAGTGAAACAATAACTGTGGTGCCTTTCATATCAGCTGATCATTTGTCAGCTGTGCCCCTGACTCCCATAAATATTTGCGCTGAAACTACATATTCTCGAACTTAGTTGCAAGATTGTATATTTGTGATGTCTCTGCTACCAGTGTCTGACAATCTATCAACGCTATTACTGCCAAGTGGATACGTCGACTTTTTTCTTGTCATGTGACCAGCGTGTGACATCAGTTGCAGGAGCTCAATGGACTAAATACAAAGACAACTAGAAAAGCACTCTGAGAGAGCAGACCTCCACCAAGGTAGACCCCCCCCCACTCCGATCACCCCCAAAATGAAATCAGTTCTTCCTGTTGACATTTACAACATATCCTGAAAATGTCATCAAAATCCATCCATAACTTTTTGAGTTATCTTGAACACAGGCAAACAAACAGATAAATGCCGGCAAAAACATAACCTCCTTGGTGGAGGTAACCAGACTCACAAAGAGCTTTTATGCAAAAACCATTAAGGCACTAAATAACTGAACGTCTGCTCTGAAGCAACAATACTACTTGGAATGCAATATTAATACTGGTGCAATATTAATATTTGTGAAATAACAATCATGTGCAATATACTTCAGTGCAATGTTGAATGTAAATAGTGTGAGTGAACTGCTGTTGAAGGACTGTTGTGTGTATGCTGTATGTTAGTCTGTGCTCTTTTTATTCCTATTTATTACTTGCAACTTTTTTACTTTAATATTTGTATACCTTACTCTTATTACTAAGGTATAAAAAGAGTAATATATAAAAGTAATTAAAAAAAAACAAAAAACCTTACTCTTACTGGATGGCACAGTGGTGCAGTGGTTCGCACGTGTGCCTCACAGACAGAAGGTCCCTGTTTCGATTCCTACACCAGACCTTTCTGTGTGGAGTTTACATGTTCTCCCCATGTCTCTGTGGGTTTTCTCCAGGTACTCCAGTTTCCTCCCACCATCCAAACACATGCACTGATTAATTCATTGGTTAATCTAAATTGCCCATAGGTGTGAATGTGAGAGTGATTGTTTGTCTATATATGTTGAGCCCTGAGATAAACTGGCAATTCATACAGGTTGTACCCCGCCTTCACCCATTGTAGCTGGATTAGGCCCCCACAGAGCCCTGTGACCCTAGTGAGGATAAAGTGGGTTCAGAAAAGGAAATGAGACGAGACTGTTATTATTCTATTGTGTGTGTACACACACACACACACACACACACACACACACACACATATATATATTTATATATATACACACACACACATATACAAAAAAAACACAAATATCTAAATGGGTTTGCCAATCTGAAGTCTACAGGGATATTCATCTTTGAAAATGTGAAGTTGTGTTTGTAAAGCCTGAGGGGCACTTTATTGCTTATTTTAGTCACTTACATTCAATTAGTTTTCTTTTCTTTTTTTACTTGTCACAATTTAACATGCAAAAGGAACATCTCTAATATTGGGTTTGACTAATATTTTGTAATTGAAAGGTCACTTCTTGCAATTACATTACAAAAAAAAGAATTTCCTGTTTCAAATTAATTATATGTGTAAAAGTGCAACTTAACAAAAGTTCAGTTCAGTTCAATTTATTTCTAATATGCATCAAACAAAACAACCGCACTTAAAAAACATGTACATGAAAAACAAAATCAAACATGGCTTCAATTGCACATTCGAAAAGGATTGGGAGAAGTCCAACGTATTTAAACCCACCTCTTCTCCACAAAACAGTCTATATCAGGGGTCTCAAACATGCGGGCCGGGGGGCCAATGCAGCTCGGCAAAGGTTCCAATGCGGCCCATGGGGTGAATTTGCAAAGGTCAATAGTTCCACAATCAAGGCTGTGGAACTAATTTCAGTTCAGGTTCCACATACAGACCATAACAGAATAACCTACAAAAATAATGACTCCATGTTTTCTTCTTGATGTGTAAAATGTGTACACATGTGTAGAATGTGTACATTCTTCCTAAAAAATAATAGGTTCAAATGTGTGTCTTTGTTTTAATGAAACATCAAATTATGATTTTAAAAATAATTCTTACAAACTATCCTGTAACAACAAAATGTGAAAAAGCTGAAGAAATATAAAGGAATTAAAATGTCTAAAGAAAATTCTGCACATTTTGATCCATTTCCTGCTTCTGTTTATAAGTGTTTAGTGTCTTTGTAGAACTGGTCCATAATAAAACACATGGACTAATGAGAGAGAACATTCCATGCATTTACACGGTGTTTTTTAATTCCAAATTATTTTTTCTGAATAAAGTAATTGGGAAATAAAGCTATTTCCTTCATCTTTATATGGACATGTTAATTCCGAATAAGCTTTTACATAGTTTATTCTGCTCTAGTAATACAGAGAGTTCTAATTGGACAGAACGGTCACCTGAAGTCTTGACGTTTACTGGAAGAAAACGATCTTTTGCTTTTGTTGCAACTATCAACATGGAAGACCAGATACTGCATGCTATTTTTGCATTTATTTTTGTAATGGCTTGCTTCGTACAGCCATCTCGTAAAATGTTCCTACCCAATGTCAACAGCGCGGAATATGTGCATCATCAACGACTTACATAATCATGACAAAGCCAAGAGCATGCGCAGAATGACAGAATGAATAATGTTAGTGGAATTAACTGTTTACATGGGACAGAAATAATCTTATTCTAAATTAACATCAGAAAAAAACAGTGACTTTATTCCAGATTAAGTTTAATTTGGAATTAACATTTTCACCTGGAATTAGGCATTTACATGGTCATTTTAAAGCAGAATTAACTTTTATTTGGAGTTAAACAGGAATAAAAACTCCCATGTAAACTGCTGGTTGTAAAAAAAAAAAAAAAACCTTTTACTTGTCCAGCTAAATATATAGCTATATATAAAATATAAAATTGGGTTAAATGGTCTCCTGGTCTATGGTTTAACTTCATAATATGTGATCCTTTGGATCAATTCATTGCACTTATCATGCACATACACATTCATACAACCCTAATTTGAATAATTTATATATATATATATATATATATATATATATATATATATATATATATATATATATATACATATATATGTAAATGATTCATGGTATCGCCTAGTCGTAGTAATAATCATATTACATATATGGATACTTATCACATAATAATACTGGCCTAAAAGGCGACCAATAGTCAGTCAGCTCTGCCAACCAATCACAGCTCTTGCATTAATCTCATGCCTTTTCCGTTATAACAGTACAGTTTGATGGCACCTCTGCCGGCCAATCATTTTAGGTTAATCACATGATTTTTGTGTCCAATAAGAGTCAGGGTCTGTTTACACGAGGATGATTCCGGCTAAAACACACAGCATCATTTATCGGAAGTGCCTTTCGTTTACACGCTGCCATCAGGGTGTGAATACGCACAAATCTGAAGACTCCTTCCAGAGTGGAGCATTTTGAAGATGCACTGGGTCGTGTCTCCGTCTAAATGGCAAGAAACACACATGTTCACGTTGCGTGCGTCTTTACGTCACATATGTTCATGTCACATACAATTTCCTGTTACCGTTACATTCATATGTCGAGCAGGTGAAATAACAAATATGTGGGAAAACCTGGACCCCACAGATCTTCCAGCTGCACTAGCAGCTCTAGTAAATGTACAGGAGTCGTTTCACCTATTGGATAGAAATTACACGTATACCATAGCTGAACAGAGACGGGTGTAAAATTACATACTATGTGAAAAACAGAAAAGGACATGTCGGCAGTCTATCACACAGTGGTAGGCCGTCAGGGCCAGCAAGGCCTTCTCTGCTGGCCTAAACATGCCCAGAAGAGTACATTTATGTTATTTTCTTTTCATAAATATGCAAACTAAATGATTGTCTATTCTCTGTATTTTGTCATATTATTTCCACTTAGTTGAGTGGCTTCCAATGGTTTTCATGGTAGATTTTAACCAATTATACTTCAGCTAGCTTGTGATGTCGGGTAAATTATATTTGGGAGAGCTTCAGAACAGACATAGCAGGTCCCCTGCACTGTAAGTGAACAGGACCAGTCAGGTTACAATAGCCACTCAGATCTTGATTTTGCGAACCAAGGCAAGCTAGAAGGTCTTACGCTAAACTTGACAGGTACATGTTCAGTGATTGGATTAGCACTTGCTAGGACTTGACAAGAGGAGAATAGCTAAATGAACTGAACACAGAACTTCAAGAGCCAGCTGTATTTTAACCCATAATGGACGAAGGAGAATTTTCTTAGGTGCAAAAATCTGAGTGAGAGTTTGGGACAACTTTACACACTGGTCTCTTTGGCTGTTACTGTTTTGACTGTTCTGTTGAACTTTTTTTTTTTCAGCATTAAAGTGTATTCAAATTTATGCCAGAAACACGACCAGACAGAAACAGCTTTAGCATTAGCCTCCATGTCCATAGAAAAGGAACTGACTGACACACAGATAAACTGTACAACAGCCACTGAAGTGTTCTAGAGAAAAGAAAGGAGGCTCGACTTTATTTTAAAATAAGCAGATACTGTGGAGAACTATGTTGGTGAGTAAATGCATTTGATTTTTAATTTCTTCTTGTCATTGCAACATTTTCAGTTATTTGTTGTATATCCTATTCTAAAAAATGCAAATGATCTCTTAACTTTATTTTCAAAGAATAGTTTGTTTTGCTATTGTCTTATATGAAACGGCAACATTGTGCAATTTATTAGACAGACTTGTTTAAGATCATACAGCGTCATTTTGGTGGCATTTTGTTTATTATCTTTAAATCACCTTTTTTATTTTTAACAGTATCTGTAATTAGTTTCCTAATCTTAATTGTGAATGCATACTTGATGGTTTTAAATGCTTCTGAAATAAAGTGCTGCTTGACTAGTCTATATTGAGGTGAAGTTAATATATGGGGCGTCATTGAAGGTCTAATGTTGAAATGCACGGCCCGCGACTGCTATCACAGTACCACCTAATGGTCTGGCATGCATATCCAATCGTATTTCACTTACTCTTGCATCTTCGTATAAACAAGGATTTCCTCCTGAATACACTCATCTAAACACAGATGAAAAAATGAAGACAAGATGCCACTTTTGCATCTTCTGTTTTCATCGTCACCGTATAAACGTAGCCACAGTGCTGAGACACATTGCACTACTTTTCATATGCTAATTGATTGGCCATTAGCGCCCCGCAGAGTGCACACAGTGGGGTGCAAGTAGTGCATTTCAAGGCGTCTGCGTCATCGCGATCACAACTCACGTGATGTCGAAAAAATATACAGGGACTGCGTTTGTGGGACGTTTACTGGCGTCTACAGTGACAGAAATCCCTCTTTTGATGCCGTGACATTAAAATGTGAGTTAATGATAGATGACAACCTTCACATTTAACTGAAGCTTCTCATCCACAGCAGCTTAATGATGGCAGCAACACTACACTGAGCTGCTATAGTTGGCTCATCAGCGTGACACACTTTCAGTAGTAAGGCTAATAGTCATCCTTGAATGATGATGAATGATGAAGATGTGCAAATAAAAAACAAAGATTATTAATGTTTGTAGCAACTCACAATGTAATAAATTAAATGTAATAAAAGTTCATAATGTAATAAAATCATGTTAGCATAATGTAATAGCTAATGTAATAACTTATTACATTATTAGCTCAGCTATATAGCAACTCATAATGTAATAAAACCTCATAATGTAATAATAGTTTATATTGTGAGAAAAGTTACATTATCAAAAAATGTTTAACCTTTGCCAATGCTGTAAGGTCAAAGGTTATGGTTAAGTAATGATTTTGTTGCAATCCTATGTCCTATATCCTTTATTATGGCATTGTTACATTATTAACTTTTATTACATTATGAGCTTTTATTATGTTATGAGTTGCTATAATATTTCTGTAAAAGTAAAACAAATGTAGAAGAGTTGAACCCTGGCATATACTGTGAGAAAAGGTGCATCATCACCAATTTTTTTTATCTTTACAATTGCTGTAAGATCAAAGGTCATCTATTTTTATGTAATGGTTTTGAAGCAATTCTATAGTTTATCAGACCCTCCAGGATTTTTTCTGTAGTTGTGATTTGCAACTTCAATTCAGTCAATGCCCATGAATTCAGCGTGATCTTGCAATTTTAACCAATCACCGTGACTTTCCCGCCAACTCTGACCAATCATTTGCGATGTCTTGAGCTGCTCCTTCCACCTTTTCCTGTTTACCCTACAGTACGAAGCAACATGTGCGGGGCCAGCAGTTCACATTTGCTGATTAAATGCCAACAGGTGCATTTGGAAGAGTACTTTTTTGTTGCATTTTTGTCATCCAGGTAATAAGTTACTTTCCACATTTGTAAGGTTATGTAGTGTTGTGAGATCACATGAACGTTAACCTTTGAACCAACAGGTGCATTTGAAAAAAATACATATTTTGTTGCAATTTTGTAATCCTCATAATCATTTATTTGCCATCTCAGTAAGGTAGTTTTGAGGACCATATCACAATGAATTTGAATTAATTTCCCAGTAACTAACTATTAGAAATATTACTTAATTTCAATGACAAAAAGGTAAAATCACAATTATGTATCACAACTTTCACTTCCTCCCACAACAAAAGCCAAAAAAGCACTGGAACTTTCATTGCAATTTTTTGGAAAAGGTCATGCAACATCAGACATTTTAGGACACAACAATGCCAAAAAAGGCCCACAAAAACCTGGAGGGCCTGGTTTATTAAGTTATGAGCTTTTATTACATTATGAATTGCTATATAGCTGAGTTTATAATCTAAATATTTATTACATACTTACATTATGTGCTTATGATTACCTCCGCCAAGGAGGTTATGTTTTTGTGTTTGCATTTATCTGTTTGTCTTTTTGTCTGTGTTCAAGATAACTTGAAATCTTAGGGATGGATTTTGATGAAATTTTCAGGATATGTTGGAAATGTGAACAGGAAGAACTGATTTCATTTTCGGGGTGATCAGGGTGGGGGGGGGTCTACCTTGGCGGAGGTCTACGCTCTCATAGTGCTTTACTAGTTTTATTATATTATGAGTTGATTATTACATTATAAGCTTTTATTATATTTAGGTTATGAGTTGCTACGCTATTTCTAGAAAAGTACAAAAAAAAGTACTGTCAGTGGACGTCAGTAGAATAAAAGTACTGGAGCTCTTTAAACTCCAACATGCTGTCATTGTGTCATACACATTTTGCCCTATGAAATCCTTAAAAACACATTTTGAATAATAATGTGGCTCATCTTTGGGATGCATTTCTTGGCTGTTGGAGAGCAGATTTTTGGAGGATGATACTTTGACAGTAGTGATCTGCTGGTGTCCCTGCTGGGATTCTCACTCTGCAAACTGGCTGCCAGTTTTCACTTATGATCCACTTTCAAACTGGGACATGTCTTCATATTCAACAGTGATTTTAGACAGAAAAGTTAAGGCAGCATTTGATTGGGACACCAGTGAACTGAGGTTATTTTCTCAGTCACTATTTGCAAACACATGGCTTGGCCGTTGTGAAATGCCAAAATGTAAAAAAAAGAAAAAAAGAGAGAAGACTGGCAGGAGGAGACAGACTGAAGTGTAAGCTGCCTGAAATCTGGAATTATCCTGGAGATTACAACATTTGGTGCAAACATTTGGGTAAAGACACTAGGGCTGCTGTACAGAGGCAGGAAGGCAAGAAAGTTTAGAGAAATTAACTGTGGACAGAAAATTATCAGGCTATTACCAATTACTACTGGCTTACTTCACTGTAAAAAAAAAAAAAAGTTGGTAAATGTTACAATGATAAACTCCAACTGTAAATGTGTAAACTCTAAAAACATGTTGATACTGTTTATATGACATTGAATCACTGTGAAAAAAGTTTATCATTAAAAATTTGATTTTTTTTTTACATATTTTCTCATGAAAAAATTTATTTTGTACATGATGTAAATGCTTCCCCCTCTCTCTAAACCATAGGCGTCCTGCCCTTTACATATTTCCTTCTTCCACATGATTCAATTTAATCCTTTAACTCCTGACGTTTTATGTAGCAGTTCCACAGTTGAAAGAATTAAAATAAGCGACCAAATGAGCAAAAATGGCCATCAAATGAACAGAGATAAACTCACAAAATAATAGATGAGATGAACAAAGTAAGACACAAATGGAATTTCTCTTTTCAATTAATGCACAAATGTCTCCAGACAAGAAGCCCAGTATTGTCTTTATACACAGTAAATTTTGCAGTGTTAAATAAACACTTAGAGAGTTTATTTAACTTCTTCTAGAGTGTATTTGGTCCCATTGTCTCCAAATTAACTCTCTAAGTGTTGATTTAACACTGCAAAATTTACTGTGTATAAACCAGTACCAGTGGTTGATTCTTCTGGAGGCCAGAGGAGGACATCCCATCCCATACTCTGTGTTCCTGAAGTATTTTATACAAAGTAATCACTAAATCTTATGGGACTATGTAATTTATAAATGGCCACAATTTATAAATTACCAACTAACTAACTAACCAATCATATTGCACCATAAATATGCCACCTAACATCCTGTCTAATCAATAAAATCTAAGATTATTTGAAAGTACAGGAGCAAATGTTGGGTCACATGCATCAGTAGTGTCATGATAAGTTTAAACTATAAAACACACATAAATTACCAATAAAACTATATTAAGTCATTTTTTTTGTGGATCACCCCCAATTATCTAATCATTTGTTGATCTCCCCATTACCACCATACCCTGAAAATGTCATCAAAATCCATCCATTAGTTTTTAAGTTATGTTGTACACAGGCAGACGGAAAAATGCCAGCACAAACATAACCTCCTTGGTGGAGGTAAATATAAGTAAGGGATAATGTATTGCCCATGTTTGACTATCAGAAAATTATTTCCCGATGGGGCCGAAAAGCATCCCGACGCCAAAAGCCTTTTTTTCGGTACATGAATGTCATTGTTGAAGAGGACTCGTGTGAATATGGATTCGGCCGAGTGCATGAGGAGGTGGAAGAATCTGTGACACAAGTTTGTTCGACAACAAAGGGGCCTGATGTGGGGAGTGGGGATCCAAGTGGGAAATCCTACTTTGTAAGAATGCCCTTTGTGTTGTAAACGCGAGTTGTTGCTAACCTACACATATGTCACGCACTTCCGTGTTGTGAATAGCGCACACCATGTACTCCCCGCACTGGCATAAATTATAAATATCTGCGACGAATTAACTCCAACACTTAGCATGCAGAGGTCTTAAGGTGTGGATGTTCTGCGCAGCTGCAGATTCTGTTGCTGCGCAGTCAAAAAGATGAATGGGGTGCATTTCATTGAACATATTTCTTCGTGGCGTGCTTTTATTTTAGTTTTTTCTTTCATGTGTGTAGTTTTTGTCTTATTTATTACATTTGTCTGAAAACTGAGTAGAGTACTGACTCACTCAATACTGATTTTTTTACTCAAACTTTCCTGCACCATGAGGATTAAATATAGTTTTTTAAATTTATTTATTATATTCACCTAAACCTGATTAGAGTACTGAATCATTCAATACTCTTTTTTGCTCAAAGTTTCATGTACAACAGTGAAACTAGACAGAGAGGAAGGCTATGGTGATGCAAAGTGCCATTGCAATAATAAGCAGCAGCAGGTTTATTTTTTAACAAGTCAGATATGTTTCAGTGTTCAGTCAGTTATATTTAAAAACCTGTTATACAGTCATTTATACACTAATAAGTGAATGGTAAATGCTTTTGATTTCATGAACATTGCACACAGCGTTTTTGTACATTCCATTCATCTTTACTACTGAAAAAATACTAAACTTAGACCTACAGTAGAGTCGTCATGGGTGGTCTGGATAGATTTTTGTGAGATCTTCTTCTTTCAACAGTGCTGTCATCTTTCAAAAGTGTGAAATTTAAAATGTTATGATCCTCTTTGAACTATCTCAGTGTTGAAATCACGTCAAGTGTCCTGAGCACCGCCCCCGTCCCGCCCTCCGTGTGTCTGGCCGTTCCAATCTAGCATCTACCCTTCACCTACCACGTATCTTCCCCAGATTAAAAAACAAAACAACAACAAAAACATTTGGCATTTGGCAGTCCAGCGAACATTCCCCACTCCCACAATCACATCTTTGCAATTGTTGGACTTTTATTTTGAAACGTTGTCGTTCTGTCTTCCACATTCATGAAAGGTTTGGTATGAATGTCTTATGAAACAGTCATGAATGCTTTATGTGCAGTTTATGAAAGCTGCTATGAATGTGTTATGAACTCATCCATCAAGTAAAGTGTTACCAAAGGTTCACATGTAATTTGACTTTTTGACATTAAAAATCTGTAGTTTTCATTATTTATAAATATTTTGGATCATATTTTACAGCTCTGACCCAATTTAGATGGAACTATTCTGTTTGTAAAACCTGAATTTTAATAATTTTTACACGATTAACCGTTAACATCTTCATTGTTATTCATCCAACGAGCCAGATTGGAGCCTTTGGTGGGCCGGATTTGGTCCCTGGGCCCTATGTTTGACACCTGTGCTCTACAACATTTTGTTAAAAATCTGAATGTCATCAACATCTTGAAATGTCTCAAGACAAACAAGTGCAATTTTAATAATATTTTTGCCAAATTTTTAACTCAATTTCAAAGTATTTGACCCCCGGGCCTTATGTTTGACACATGCGCATTAGAGGAGGATGAGAATGAGGATGAGGATGAAGATGAAGAGAATGCACAGGAAGTCTAAAATAAGTGCATCACTGGGAGCCATTGCTATGTCTCAGCAGCATCAGAGTGAGTGCTGAAGAGGCTGGAGCGCTCCACCTCTGCACATATTTACACATGACTCAACTGTCCAAGGACGAGCCAGTCGCTGCTGTCCAATAAACTGCACCAGTCATCAGTGAATTAGTGATTGTCAAACAGGATATTCTTTTTTATTCACAGAACAGATGTCGCTGTCAATACAGCAGCTTCATTTGATCCAGATTTAAAGTAATACTCAAATTAATTTAGCATTTCAGTTGTCATGCCTACACTGTTAACCCAGAAGTTTTTAATAAGCACATTTTATAAGTAAGGTTTAATTAAAAAAAATTAAGTGTTGTTGGATTACTCAAACTATTTCAGTGAAGTTTATTTATAAAATGTGATGATAGAGTGAACTCAAAGTTCTGACGAATGAAAATTTTAATATAAATGTTTAACCCTTCACTAAAAATGTTTAGTATAAAAATGTGTTTTTGGCCTATGTCTACCCAACTACTTTTTATTTGACAATGTTCAATAAAATTGTTCATTTAAATCATTTCATTTTGTGTTTATTAAATGTTTTATGAACACAAATGACTATTTTGATTAGAGATAGGATTTAGAGTTTGATTAACTTCAAAAAAGTGGTTTAATCAACGTTGATTGTAATCAGATTAATAATCTGTAATCTGTCGTAAAATCTACCCTGATATCCAGACATTCAACTGAGAATTTTAACTACAATTAACTTGTCTTTTCTAGTATAAATAACTTGCCTTTTTTAGTAAAAATAACTTGTCTTTCAGTATTTTCTCCTTAATAATTTCAGTCCAATACATTTATCATTAAAGTTGAACCTTAAACCAGTTAATTACTTGATCATTACTTAAAGGAGACCTATTATGCCGATCCATGTTTTTCTACTTATATACAAATGTTATAATATCAACTGCAAAGTTACAAAACTTGACCCATAGTGTTTATGCTGTAATCCTGCGACGTGGTTTCCTGCCACTCTAAACAGCTTGTTGCCAGATGTTTGCCAGATGTGTACAAAACCTGACATCAGGTTGAAGCATCCAATTGGGACAAATGATCCAACAATGTTGAACCAGCCCCTAACCTGCCCACCCGACATATAATTCAAACTTTCCCAGGAGTTACGTAGCAAAGCTAGCTGCGGTGATGGCAGATTTTTCTCGTCTTTCATTGTCCGGGTCAGACTCAGGGTCCAACACATTCAGACTAGAGATGTGCACTTGACGTATATTTTCATCTACAATCGCTTCTTCTCAATTTTCACAACCAAACCCACCCGCCATCTGCTGATTACTTTTTAGGTCTAATGAAGACGCTTCGACTATTAGGATTATCGTCTGTTTCAAACGGTGTAGTTCAGTCGTAGTTTATATCTTGCCAGTAAACTGGAGCCTTTGTTGAAGGGCTCAACCCCTGGAACCCCCCTCCAAATGTCGCCTGTCCAGGGACGGGTCTCACACACTGAGTTTGACCTCACGCTGGCCGCAAAAACAACCAAACTGAACCACGATTCGTGTGCATTGCCTCTGTTTTTATTTTCCCCAATTAATGATAAAGAAGCTCTCAGAATGCACTTGTCCACTGTTGATCTCTATCATTGGACTGACAGATATTTTACCCCCTGGAATATGTCAAGTTCCTCTGTCAGACATTTTGTGTTCATATTGTCACAAAGACTCATCGACCGCAGGACCCAGCGGTCATGTCCAAAATCAGAGGGGGGGGTGATCCCACCATGCAAATGGCACCCAGGTTAAAACTGACTATAATAGTTCTCCTTTAAATAATTTCATTGTACTCACATGCCTCATATATTTTTAAGTCGTCTGTCCAGACTGGTCAGATTTGTATTTATTTATTCCAGTGTAAAACAGATTTTTTTATTTATTATGTTTGTTTTTTTCCCACTGACCCCAGGATGTTTGACTTGCGTCTTCATAAAGGAAGACATTTTCCTGCTCTGCTTTCACTACAAAATGTCCTCCTTTGTTTTGTTGTGTTCCAGTGACAACAGTAAAAGACAGAAGTACAGATAAGACATTTGCATCTGCGCCGGTCCAGTGTCGTGTCTCATTTTATTTAGAGATTTAAAGCCACTTGAACCATAATGTTCTTCATATTGTCTTCAAAGTGGCTTCAAAGTTAGATAAAACAGTTTTTTATGCAGTCTGACAACATAAGCATAAAGGTTTTTTCAGCGCTTGGCGGTAGTTCTATCATTCTCATATTGGGAGAAATATTCAAATATTCACCATTACATCAGACAGAGAGCTTTAGATGTCTTGTGCATGGTTTTGTACACACAGCCTTAATTTATCATGACACATTTGGCACCGCGTCTTTACAAACTCCTGACTAGAATTTAAAACGCCACAATGAAGAGCGGCACATACAGCCCAAGTGCACTTTCTCTGTTGCACTTGTTTCCATCACAATTCCCTAGTATTTTACTCTCCTCACTTTGAAAACCACATTTCATAAAAGTGGCTTTAAAAGGAAAGGAAACAGATTGACTTAATAGTATGTGACAGGGCGCTACAAACAAACAAACAGCAAAAATAGATCAAACATTTCAGCAAAAAATAAGGCAGCGCTCTCTTATGACGCACACTATAAGTTATCAAGTGCACTTCAGAAGTCAGTGCAAAGTATTAGAGATGATCAGAGGTGGAAAGTAGCTACATAAAAGTACTTCCTTTACTGTATATGAGTAGGTTGGTTAAGTATCTGTAATTTACTGGAGTATTTATTTGTCTGGCAACTTTTTTCTTTTACTCCATACATTTATTCATAAATATCTGTACGTTATACTCCTTACATTTATATAAAATCTGTACTTCATACTCCTTACATTTATATAAATATCTGTACTTTATACCCCTTACATTTATATAAATATCTGTACTTTATACTCCTTACATATAAATATCTGTACTTACATTATTACAGTACACTCCTTACATTCTCAGAATAAACTTATATAACTTAAATAAGTCACTTCAGAGGGAAAATCAGTGGAAGAAAGAAACTGGGGCTTTAGATATTATAGTTATATGACTATTATCTCACAATTTTGACTTTTTCTCTTCAAATTAGGTATTTTTTGTAATCTCAATTGTGAATTTTTCTTTTTTTTCCCAATTTTTTTTGTCCATATCCAGAAAACTGAGTAAATGGGACCTGATCAAACACGTTTTCTACACAGTACTTTGACCACCTCTAAAGATTATTAGAGGCCTGATCAGTCCATCACAGAATGGGTAATCAGTTCATGTTTTGGTAGGACTGACTGCCACACATTCGCATCCAAACAAAACAAACACTTTCCTCATTAAACCTTATCAGAGCTGAGATGTCTCCACAAAGAAAATAATTTTATGTAAACTTGTAATCTCTTTTAATCAACAGCTTATGATGTGTAATCTCAATATTCAAAGTAAACAGATCTTGTGAACTTAGTTGTTGGGCTACTGAGACAAATACTGTTGTCATAGCAACGCAGGCTTTAAACAAGCCCCATCTCAGCTGTTCGGCACACATTTTAGTCTAAAGAAATTATCTGCTTCATTAATTCTTCTATCTCTAATGTTAAGTGAAGTGTTTGGTTTTAAAGAGGGGAGCAGACAAGAATGAACTAATCATAAAGTGGTGAAAAATATACTTATCCTAAGTATATTAAGTGCAAATACATACTGTATATATTACATTTTGTCTAAACCAGGGCTCTCAAACTCATTTTACTCATTTTCTTTCCAGGGCCACATTCAGCCTGATGTCCATTACAATAATAGAATAACATGTAAATAATGACTGCAAAACTTTTGTCTTTGATTTAATGCTAAACACCCCCATTAAATTATGAAACTATATTCTTTTTCAAACTATACAAACAAAACAGATGGAAAAAACTCAAATTTCCTAGGAAAAATAAATGCATTTTTTACAATGTTTTGCTTCAACACATCATTTTTACCCTACACCAGACCTGTCTGTTTGGATTGTCTGCGTGGGTTGTTGGCTCCGGTTTCCTCCCATCATCCAAACACATGCACTGATAAGTTAATTGGTTAATCTAAATTTTCCATAGTTGTGAATGTGAGAGTGATTGTTTGTCTATATATGTTCAGCCCTGAGATGAACTGGTGACTCATACACGGTGTACCCTGCCTTCACTGGATTAGGCCCCCAGTGACCTTCACGAACCTAGTGAGGATAAAACAGGTTCAGATGACAAGACGAGACAAGATATCATTTTTCTACCAAGGAGAAAAAAATGGTTAAAATTGTAGTGAATGTTCTTTAGGCATTTGATGTTCTTCATACTTGTTCAGGTTTTTAACATTTAGTTTTTACATTATATTTTGTAAAAATCCTTATTTACATGTTTTTTTTTTTATCAAAACAAAGATAAAACATTTACGTTGTCATTATCAATATAATGTCAAATGTTTTTCACATCAAACTCAGTAGAAATTGTGGATTTATTATTTTTTGTTGTTTTTTCTGTTATATGACTGTGATATTGGAACCTGAACTAAAACCAGTTCCACAGCCTTGATTGTGGAATTATTGACTTTTGATAATTCATCCCAGACACCATATTGGAACCTTTGGCAGGCTGCATTTGGCCCCCGGGCCACATGTTTGACACCCTTGGTCTAAAGAGTTTACTACAGCCCAACTATGTGATTATAAATAAGTTGAAATCCCATTGTAAGTCCCTGTGGTTTGTTTCTGTGTGTATTTGTGCTTTAGTTGTCCAGCATATAAAGAGGAGAGACATCATCCTGAAGAGGGAGCTGGGAGAAGGAGCGTTTGGAAAAGTTTTCCTGGCAGAGTGTTACAACCTCAGTCCAACCAAGGATAAGATGCTGGTGGCTGTGAAGGTACGTCTTCAGCACATGTGTGTTATGTCAAAAACACATCACATCAATGATGAGAAAGGTTTGACTGATGACAAGATCACTTACATAAATGATAAATGGATTCAACATGAGGTAAACAAGCTAAAGTTAGCCTTTCAGAACATTAACCTTTCATAATATTAGCCTTTCATAATGTTAGCCTTTTATAATATTAGCCTGTCATAATGTTAGCTTTTCATAACGTTAGCCTTTTATAACATTAGCCTTTCATAACATTAGCCTTTCATAACATTAGCCTTTCATAATGTTAGCTTTTCATAACATTAGCCTTTCATAATGTTAGCTTTTCATAACATTAGCCTTTCATAATGTTAGTCTTTCATAATATTAGTAGGGTGACCATTCATCCGGATTTGGTCCAGACAGCCCGGTTTTAGAGCCATCTGTCCGGCCGTCTGTCAAGTGTCCAGCTTTTTCACATTTTGTCCTCCTTTCATACAATTGTCCGCCACCATTGCATTAATTGTCATAAATCCCCACCCGCTATGCAATGTAAATATTCGTGCTGCCCATGCAGCCGAAGCAGCACACAAAGTGGACACAGTGAAGGCTAAGTTGACCCCCCCATGCCCGTCTCTCCTAACTTCAGGGCTTTTGTCTTCCTTTTTGGACACAAGTGTCCTCCTTTCCTCTTTCATGCCAGTGCTCACCCTAAATATTAGCCTTTCATAACATTAGCCTATTCAAATAGTTTAACTATTGGTAAGATCTATACTCTATAAGTACAGTTTTACAATCTCAGTCCCACCCAGGATAAGATGCTGGTGGCTGTGAAGGTACATCTTCAGCACATGTGTGTTCTGTGTGTCAGTGTGCAGCACAAGTAGGTTATGTCAAAACACATCACATCAATGATGGCCCATAAAGGCTTCCCATTGAAAATGTGATCCACTATTTGGGATAGGTACTTTTTTTATCTTCTTCCTTTAATAAAATAGGTCTATTTCATAGTATTTCAGAACACTGCATAAATGAGAACCGCCCAAGCACAAAAGCACGCACTCATGGTCTCGTGGTGCATTCATAAGCTGCTCGTAAACTCTGCAATCTACCTTACAAAGTATGCCTCAGTACTGAGGCACAGGCAAGAAATATATAGTTCATTTTAGAGCACATTAGAAATTCACCAATCTGTAATGTGTAGATTCAGGAGGTGGTGGTGAGTTAGCAAAAAGGAGACAGATTAACTTCAGAGTGTAGTCACAATTTACTGTCCAACTTTACATGCATTTCACTCACTTCCTGGCACTTACTTCCCGATGTCCTGACTCAGAGGGGACTTTATGGCCCATCAGAAATGACTACAAAACATGTTAACATCTACAGCTGCCAACACTAAAAGACAAGCCTTTTGTGATGTTCTGATTTTTTTTATGAGTTCTATCAATATTAAGGCATTAACGCAGATTAATCCATCATTGTAATTATTCTAATGAAAAATTGTCATGCGATTATTCTGAACAGTTTTTTCCAGTTATTGAAACTGTTAAAAGTGTTGAATAAACCTGTTAATTGCACATATGTTCATATCTTTGCATAAGTTATGGATAATTTTTCACATTTTTTGGTGTTTTTTTCTGTATTTCAGAAGAGGTTTTGAATATGTTCTGAAAAACCCATTGCCTTTTTGTTATCTTATTTATTTTTTGTGAATTTTAGTACGTTTTGTAGACTTTTCTCTCTGCATTTTTGTTGTAGTGTATTTTTGTGTGTGTTGTGTGAAATGTAAATACAAAAAAACTTCAATGGGGACAGAACAGTTAACTAACATGAAGTGTTCTGATCATGATTAATCAAATTTAATCCAAAGCAATCCTGTGATTAATCTGACAAAAAATCATCATTTGACAGCCCTAGTTTTTATGTTTCATTCTATTTTAATTGTATTATAATTGTATTGTTTAGGTATGGTGTACTTTTTTACCAAGGTAACTCAAAAAGTTACAGACAGATCTTGATGAAAAGAAGGATTTAGATTACATTTTCAGGATGTGTTGAGGGTTAGCCTAGGATCTAGTCTGTCCCCAGTGGCCGCAAATGGTATTTGCTACGGGGAGACAGACTAGACAGCCTTGGATCTGAAAATCCAAAATGGACCGGACCAATCAAATCGCGAGGGGCGGGATTGGAGCCCGCCCTGCCTCATGATGACACAAATACGACACGTAATGTTGTAGTCGCAGAGACGTAGCAGCTAGCAAGCAGCTAGCACACATTGCCGTAACACCAGTTGCTAGTTGCTAGACAACATGGCTCATCACCAGGAACAACCATTCGAGCTGGCTTTGGCAGCAACGCTAGGTGATTTAAAATTACAGTTTTCCCTGTGAGAGGAGCAGAAAATGGCACTTAAGCTGTTTTTGGAAAAAAGGGACATTGTCGGAGTTTTGCCCACCGGGTATGGCAAAAGTTTGATTTATCAGCTGGCTCCGCTAGTGGGACGACGCATGGGTCTGCACAACCCGCTGGTGATCATTGTGTCACCCCTTTTAGCCCTAATGGATGACCAGTTGCAAGAGGCAGAAAAACTGGGAATACGAGCAGCACAACTCGGCAAAGGCGACCCCGAGGAGATCCGAAGCGGCCGGTGCCAAATAGTGTACGGGAGTCCTAGCTAAGCTGCTGCACTCATTTTGAGACTACATTCTGGTGTGTTCTTCCAGTGACGCTGTCTACGAAATCCATGTTCATCGCTCTGATTGGTTGGCTCTGATTGGTTGGCTCTGACTGGTTGGCTCTGACTGGTTACCCATCCAATGGTGTGGCGTTGTGTAAAGAGAAAACTTGACAGACAGCGGTTATCCCGCCCACAAATTCGCCTAGACTTTCTAGACTTTCCCCCGTAGCAAATACCATTTGCGGCCACTGGGGACAGTCTAGATCCTAGGCTAGTTGAGGGTATCACAAGGAACAAATGCTTACATTTTGGTGGTGATGTGGATGAGGATTCTGGATCACTTTGAAATGTATTCTCCACCACCAAAATGAAATAATTTGTTTCTTGTGATACCCCCAACACATCCTGAAAATGTAATCTAAATCAGTCTATAAGTTTTTGAGTTATCTTGACCCTTACATCAGCACTGAAGCTGTAAATATATGAAGAATGCATCTTATAAAATCTATACTCATAATGGCCACAAAGGTTGTTTCAAATGGGGAAATGTGTAAAATCTGGCCCCTACAGAGTTGTCATTTGACACATAAAGTTGATGACCCATGGGACACGTAGCAGGAACCACACACCAATCAACTGCAGCAGGAGGAGTGGGAATAATAATGATTGTTTTATTACTATGGGAGCCTTCACTGGGTTGGAGATTTTAGACAGGAAGTGGCCATTTAGTCCTCAACCTGAACATATGGGCCATATTGTGACAGTGAAGGCTGGCTCAGACCTGCTCCACAACTGCAGGTCTTGTTGGTGTTGGTCTGCAGTGGTGAAAACCAATCATAAGGAGACTAAGGAAGAACATGTGTTGCAACCCAAAACATAACTGCCAATAATGTAATAATTTGGGTCCATTTGAAATGTAATAAAGCCAATAACGTAATAACATTCTGCCAATAACATAATAAGGTATTACATTATTGGTAGTTTATTACATTATTGGCCTTACACTAAAATAAAGCTTTGATAATGTAATGACTATTCCAATAAGGTCACAAATGGTGTTTTACCTTCTTTTATTTTTTAGATTCATGTTAGAAAATATGTAAATGTTGCCTCGTAAAAGAAGGTTGACCAAAACTTCTGTCTGCTTACATTATTAACCTGCATTATTAGCCTACATTATAAGCCTTCGTTATTAGCTTACTGTATTAGTGTACATTATTGGCCTTCGTTATTAACCTACCTTATTAGTGTACATTATTATCCTACATTATTAGCCTACATTATTAACATTCATTATTAGCCTACCTTATTAGCCTTCATTATTAGCCTACTTTATTAGTGTACATTATTAGCCCACCTTATTAGGTTACATTATTAGCCTTCATTATTAGCCTACTTCATTAGTGTACATCATTTGCCTACCTTATTAGCATACATTATTATCCTTCAGTATTAGACTACCTTAGTAGCATACATTATTAGCCTACATTATTAGCATACATTAGCCTCCATTATTGGCCTACAGTGTGAGCCTACATTATTAGCATACATTATTCACCTTCATTATTAGACTACCTTTTTATCGTACATTATTAGCCTTCATTATTAGTCTACCTTATTAGCCTACCTTATTAGCATACATTTTTAGCATACCTTATTAGCATACATTATTAGCATACCTTATTAGCGTAAATTATTTTTCTACATTATTAGCTGGTTATTGGGAGGGATAATGTAGCACAGGTTACTTCAGTACAGTAGTATTTACACTGTACTTTACTATTATACTGTTATATCTCACCTCTGTCCAGTAATGTAACTACACATAACAATGACTATTCTGTTAACCTCTGCATTTAAACCATGACCTACACTGGAATAATAATATAACGTTATTGGCTTTATTACATTTCTTATGGACCCAAATTGTTACATTATTGCCAGTGATTACATTTTGGGTTGTAACCACATACCAGAGGACGTCCATATTTTCACCTCTAGGATTTCAGGGATCTAATGCGAACATCTTGGTCCTGTTACCACAGTACCCCTCAGAGGTCTGGTGGAGACCAGGCCTGAGGTCAGAGCTGGATTTTTTTGGAAAAAGGAGAACCTGCACAGTGATGTAGTGGTCCATAGAGAATTGGGTATACTCTCGTTTTTTTTGTAGTAGTAGTCCTTAAAAATGCCCTGTGACAGTAGTGACATGTCAGACTACTGAATTTATTTATTCTCCAAAAGTTAGCCTTTCATAAAATTAGTTTTTCATAATGTTAGCCTTCCATAACATTAGCTTTTCATAATGTTAGCCTTTTATAACATTAGCTTTCATAATGTTAGCCTTTCATAACATTAGCTTTTCATAATGTTAGCCTTTCATAACGTTGTCACTGACTTGAAAGACATTTTCCCACATATACCCACAAAACTGAGTGTGACCGGATCAAACACATTTTCTACACATTAAGTCACCTTTAAAGAATTTGTTTTGGTACTTTTGAAACTTTTCTGATATTTTCTGATTAAATAAGTACTTTTGCATTCATGACAAAAAAAAATGCAGTTTCACTTTTGTACTTTATTACAATTGAGAAGTTGTGCTTTTTTTTTTTTTTTACTTTTTATTCAGTAAAGGAGTTGAATCATTACTTCTACTTTTGCCAGAGTATATTTCACACCAGTAGCTGTACTTCTACTTAAGTACAGAATGGGAGTACATTGACCACCTCTGCTGCTCCCACAAATGCTCAATTGGTGTAGATCTGGATGTTGTTCAAGATAAGAATCACTTTATGTTTGGAATGAACACCAAGCTGTAGAAATGTTCTGACCCAGTGATTTGACCTTCACAATTTCTCACTTGTCAAAGTTTCTCAGTTCCCTCCTCTAGCACCCCCCCACCCCCACCCCCCCGCCAACACTTCAACATTGAAGGGTCTGAGGTTCATTGTTGCCTAATGTGGTTCGAGGATTCACTTACTGACAGGAACAGCGTCACCAGAACAGAAAAGCAGACGGAGGAATGGCTGAGGAGAATGGGAAAATCAGGTCTCCCAGGGAAGTTCAAAGCATGGCTTTATCAGCATGGTCTGCTGCCAAGACTCATGTGGCTGTTGTCAGTGTATGAAGTTCCAATGACAAGCGTGGAAGGAGTGGAGAAGAAGATCAATAAGTACCTCCGAAAATGGTTGGGAATCCCTCCAAGCTTCACTTCAGTAGGCCTGTATATCAGATCAGGGCAGCTCCAACTTCCTCTGTCATCCGTGGTGGAGGAATTCAAGGTAGCCAAGTGCAGAGTTGTAATGGCGTACAGAGACTCCCAGGACGAACAAGTCAGACATGCAGGCATCCTCACAAGATCAGGACGAAAGTGGGCAGCTGACTCATCTGTTGCACAGGTTGAAAGCATGTTGAAGCTGCGTGACATCATTGGAACACCATGCAAAGGAAGACAGGGCCTCGGAACTTTTCATATCCAGCAATGGGGGAAGGCAGGAACCAAAAACCGAAGAGCCATGATCCAAGAGGGTGTACGGAGCCTGGTGGAGGAAGGTCGAAGGGCAAAAGCAGTGGAGTTAGCGTCCCAGGGAGCATGGACCAAATGGGACCTACCCAAGAGGAGGATTACATGGGGAGATTTATGGAGACTGGAACCTTTCCGCATCTCTTTCCTGCTAAGATCGGTGTATGACACACTGCCGACACCAACTAACTTGTACAAGTGGGGCTTGAGGGAGGACCCGCTGTGCAAGCTTTGTGGGGAGAGGGGTACCATGGCGCACATCCTGTCAGGGTGTAAAACAGCACTCGCCCAAGGAAGATACAGGTGGCGCCACGACAAGGTGCTCATGACTCTCGCTAACACCTTGGAGCAGGAGAGACGCAAGAAACGACAACCACATGGGAAAGTGATGCCACCTATCACGTTTGTTCGGGAGGGACAAAAGCCATCAACCACAGTAACAACAAAAAGCAACCTGCTACAAAAAGCCCAATCATGGGAAATGAAGGTAGACCTGGGGGGAAGACTGCAATTCCCCCCAGTTGTTCAGACAACCCTGAGGCCAGATGTGGTAATGTGGTCTGAAGAGGCAAAGAAGATCATTCTCATAGAACTTACAATCCCATGGGAAGAGGGTTGTGAGCAGGCGTTTGAGAGAAAGAGCACCAAATACCAGGATCTCTTGCATGACTGCAGGGGGAAAGGATGGCAGGCTTGGTTGTTCCCAGTCGAGGTCGGATGTAGAGGATTCCCCGCCCAATCAGTGTGGAGGATGCTCACAGCCCTGGGAGTGACGGGGAGGGAGAGAAAGGCAGCAGCTCGCAGGATGGGGGAGGCAGCAGAGAGAGCCTCTTGCTGGTTATGGAGCAGGAGAGAGGAGCTTAGCTGGAAGCCAGGAGGAGGAGATGGGCAGTGATTTGGCCACCACTGCCGGGCCGCCAACGGGAGGGTGTTGTGGTTCAGGGTCGAAACACCTGATGAACTTGGTAACCACCTGATGACATCAATTCCTCCTGGCCAAAGCTACATTCACCAAAAGTGAATGAAGGAGAAGCATTTTTTTGATGTAATTATAATCATAATTGCCACCCACAGGTCCTTCAGTAATGAGATGATTAAAATTACCCCCACCACTTTGCCTGTCATTGGTCATAAGGTTATGGCTAATCTGTGAATAACCTTTGTACATCTAGAAGTGCATTCAGAACAAGATTCCTCAATCGCATACTTGTTCTACACCCACGGTTCTCAAACTGGGGTCCGCGGACCCCTAGGGGGATGTGGCGCATGTCCAGGGGGTATGCGAAATTATTCACGGTTTTGTTTTGTTTTGGGTTTTTTTGCTGTTTTGTTTTGAAATGCGGAAGTTTTATTTTGTAGCGAGCGGGCAGAAGTAACAGTGCTGTTTGACGCCAGCTTGACTAAATTGAGACGGAGTGAGTCACAGGCTATTTTTAGCCAACCTGCAGCGAACATGGATCGATTTTTGTGTCCGCCAAGTTCCTCAAGAAGTGGTAAAGGAAATGACAATGAAAATGAAAATGAAAATGACAATGACAAAAACAAATGCCCTAACCCTAAAAAGAGAAAGTACATTGATAGTTATATTGAGTTTGGCTTCATTGAGAACAATGATGCGAGACCAAAATGCATCCTGTGTCTGAAGTGCCTTGCAATGGAGGCTATGAAGCCAGCCAATCTTAAGAGACACTTGCAAAGCAGGCACAAAGAATATGCTGAGAAACCAAAAGAGTTCGTTGTCACACACACACACACACACACACACACACACATACACACACACACACATACACACACGGTTTTATGTGTCTTTTGTTCCATTTATTATTTTAAAATTATTTAAAATTTTTGTTTCTGAAGTGCTCATTTATATTATAATACCTGAAAATTTCGCTGGTTTGCACAAAAGCACTATTAAAAAAGGTTATCATTGTTTCATAATAATCATTGTTGAAGTGGGTTTTTTTTAATCATTTTCAGTATCGCGAGGATAAGGGGGGACATGGAAAAATTTCACCCCTCCAAGGGGGACCTGGGCCAAAAAAGTTTGAGAACCCCTGTTCTACACTGTAAAAAAAAAAAAGGTATTTGTTCAGTTGAGAGACAGATCTTCATGTTCTAAAAGAAAAAAACAATCCTGCCATGAAAAAAAATCACATCAGACCAATAAAATATGTGATGCCTCAACATAGATTCCACTGCTCTACAATTTAGTATCTTCTTCAGATATTAAATGTGTTAAATTTTACATTATTTGATCAGATGAATGAGAAAATAAATTACGTTAGTGCTGGTTAGCTCGTGTTTTTAATAACATATGGTGTGTTATTCCACATTTATGCTGGTTCATATATGTATGCAAAGAATTGGTAAATATTCCACAAGAAATAACCTGTAAAATGAATGGATCATAATATGTAGACTGTTTGGAAATAGTTCTGGTAGATCTGACACCAATATTCCTTTGGACGCAAACCCTTTCTGTTAAAGGTAAAGGTAAATTACTTCATTTATCATTATACACTAGGGGTGTAACAGTACACAAAATCATGGTTCGGTACGCACCAAGGTTTTGAAGTCACAGGTCAGTTCATTTTCGGTACAGTATGTAAACAAAATGCAAAACCATTTTCTTCCTCAGCACAGTATTTCATAAGCCCAAAAAAATTTCAATATAAAAATGGAAATGGAAAATAATTCAAAGTGCTGCTTGGTACCAGTCCGTTAAATTATATATTGTTAAATGATTAACCAAATGTTGAAATGAAAAATAATGAATTTCTTTTAAAACAGTAAAAAAAAAAAACTTTTTCCAATATCTTAAGGTGTCATTCCTTTTGGAATCTGATGGGTCACCCCGAGTTACCAACACATGCTGTATTTGCTGTGTGGTGTGTCCCCTCCACTGAAAACAACAGAGAAACGACCCACTCACAAAAAGCCTATCCACTACATGTCACAAAGTCATTGGCATAGGGTTAATCCTGTTCCCCATTACCGTGAATCTGAAGTAGCATTAGCATTAGCATCTACAAGAGCGGAGCAAACTGGTTCATGTGCTCTCTGTGGAAATAAAGCAGGTTTTTTTCCTACACATTTTCAAAACAAGTGATGGCACAAAACCGGGCTGGATGTTACTCTGCTACTGCTGGATGTTACTCACGGAGCGAGAGGGGACGGGGGAGTGTTCCTTCACGCATTCTGAGCCAATCAGAGATGCCTCTTTACTGTGTCATGGACATGTATGCAGAAGTACCGGTAAACTCTACTGTTCGACCTTAAGTAATTTTTCTACCGTTACCTCCGCATGATATGCACATGGTCACATACAGACTGACTGTATTCATTCGGTATAGGGCTGTACCGAACCAAACGTCTGTTTTCAATGGTTCAGCATGAATACATATACCGACCGTTACAGCCTTATATTTTACAACAAAATTTGTCCTCTGCATTTAACCCATCCTTGATGCCATTGGGGAAACCTGTAAGGAGCAGTGGCCATCCATGGGCGGCGCCCGGGGACCCATGTCCTGCTGTAGAGCCAGGCTAATGGTCAGTATGGTTGCACCTAAATGGACTGCTGCGTCATCTGTAAATGACGATTGTTGTATGTGCAGGGAAAATCTGAGGATAAAAGGCACCGTCTGCAACAGCCAATAGATATTCCCTTAACTTCCGTATGGAAAACAAGTAGACCAGCGGCTAGCAGAACTTGGTTTTAAGATGTTCCGGAAAAATCCTCTGGCAATATCTGAAATGCCTTCACTTGGTAGGGAGGCACTAAAGCACTGTGGCAACTATAAGGGAATGGCAAAAAGCTGAAGAGGAACCGAGTGCCGAACAGATGACGGAAGTCCCACTCTGCGACACTGATTGGCCCCTTTGTTTTTCAGAAAGCCTGAACATGACGGTACTCAGATGGTTGTGTGAGCCTAGTGTGTAGTTTGGCGAAACTCAGCCAGATGACATGAGACAAGTTAGGAAACCAGAGCACCTGGAGGAAACCCATCCAGACACAGTGACAGAAACATGCAAACTCCACACAGAAAGGTCCACATGGTCCAATAATCAAACCCAGGTCTTCTTGCTGTGAGGCAAGAAGTATCTTGAAAAATTGATCCAACCAGAATTTAAGACATGAGATTTCTTTATCACTAACACACATGTGGGACCATTTCATTAGATTGATTCCAGAAGCATGTAACTGTACACCAGTAAATAATTAATTTATAGACTGAATTTGTGAATTGTCATTGGCAGAGAACAATGAAATTGCTCAGCCATCATACATGTGCACTACAGCCATGGAGTTCTGATTCTGTTTGAATCATACTCTGTTGTGTTCTTGGTCAGACACTTCACCTCCTTGTCTCAAGTGCTGCTACTCACACTGGCATATGAATGTTGGGTGGAAGGTGTGAGTGAATGAATATTGGATACACACTTGAGAATGTATTCATAGACAAGTGCAACATAAATGTAATCTATTAATATTATTATAATTATTACTTTTATTATTATTATTATTTGGGGAACAAAAATCATTGTTGGCTCAACAAACAATTCACTGCAGCAGAACATTATACATATCATTGGGACAAGAGAATAATTTAACTCAGTACTATGAACTGCAACCTCATTGAGAAAAGTTAAAATTATCTCAACATTTTCTGTTTTACAGTGGACTAAATGTTACCCTTATATTACATCATGCCATGTCTTTCATTTCATTTTGTCACAAAAAACACATCAACCATCAATTTGCTTTCCATGTTTAATATGTGTCAATAGGTACGTTTACATGCACTTGGAGAAATATGAATTATTGTCTTTCTATGATTAAAGTTGGAGATTTCAAAGTCATGTAAACACCTTAATTACACTGGAATCAAATCCAACTGGAGTTTGAGAAGTTGGAGTAAGCGAGTCATACAATGCGATTGTAATGAAAATGTTTCATGCATGTAAATGCTGCCAACCGTAGCTCCACTAAGACTGGCCTGGACACTCCCCCTTCAGGAAGTGACCAGAGTCACCATGGCAAAACTTACATTACTGTAATAAATCAGAGTTTAACAGTACATACGAAATATACTGAGCTGCTGCATGGTTGTGGTCCGTATCTTCATGACTGTAGTTCATATCTTCATGGTTGTGGTCCATAGCCGCATAGTTATGGTTCATATCTTCATGGTTGTGGTCCATATTTTCATGGTTGTGGTACATATCCTTCATGGTTGTGGCCCATATCTTCATGGTTATGATCTATATCTTTATGACTGTGGTTCATATCCTCATGGTTGTGGTTCATATCTTCATGGTTGTGGTCCATATCTTCACGGTTGTGGCCCATATTTTCATGGTTGTGGTTCAAAACTTCATGGTTGTGGTCCATATCTTCATGGTTGTGGTCCATATCCTTCACGGTTGTGATCTATATCCTTCATGAGTGTGGTCTATATTTTCCTGGTTGTGGTCCAGATCTTCTCTGGGCATTGTCCTCCTTCTATGTCTGCTTCAAGTGTGATGCATTTGTTTAGTTATTGTTTTGCTTATATGGTGCTAACCAGAGGCTTGCTAATGTGAAAGGGCATTTAGTGCCACCTAGTGTCTGAGAGTGGAATAATAATTCTAATTTATTTTGTTGGTATGTAAACGCAGAGTTCTGAGAAGCTCCAGTTCAGTCCTTAATCAGAGTAAGGCAATAATTTGAATTTCTATGTGCACGTAAATGTACTGAGTGTTGCAGTCAAATCAATCTGATGTTTTGTTTTAAAGACCTTGGAGCATTTTGAACCATGTACCTGCATCGTAGCTCTGTGCTCATTCACCAGCATCCAACTTTAAGTTGTTCTTGGCAGATCCCATTGTGAATATGAGGAAGTGTTTGAATGTTAAACAGGGTCATACTGAATGAGAGGTTGCAGAATCAGCAAATCTACTCAGTCAAAAAAAGAGGAGAGAAAAAAATACCCTGACCTTGGCAAACCCAGGAGGTAGTTGAAGAGTCTTGCTATCACATCGTTTTCTCACTATAACTGGACTAACCCAAAAAGTCATCCTGTTCTCAAAAATGTCGAAAAAATCTGCTTTCTCAAGTTTTTTTTTTTTGTACATAATCCTCAGAGCACATCTTCATTTTAACATGTTCCTGCCTGTGATGAAGAAGGAAGAGGCTCTCTGAATACACTTAAAGGTCAACAATGGGAAAATTCATTGCGGCGCTTTCTTTCAATTTATTACAGTGGGAGCACTTGGAGGTATTGTTTTGGAAGGATGCCCAGACAAGAAACATTTCCTTAAGAGTGCAGTTTGATTTGGTAATAGAATTTTATGGCCATTTTACCTGCTCTGCCGTACATCTCTAGCACCTCCAGGAGTTGACTGCAAGCAGAGAACATAGAGCAAGTGTATTTCTATTCAAGGTCTTTCCATCTGTAATAACGTCAGCAGTCTGAGAAAGTGGGAACCAAGGCCAAGGTGATTAAAAGAGGCAGCTTCTTGTATTTTTCTCTTAACCTTTACAGTAGCTCTTAAATGTCCAGAGGCTTCCTTTCCCTAAACAGAATATACACGAAGACATGAAGAGCGGAAAAGTGATGACTTTGTCGGTGACAGAAAAAAATAAATAAATTGGGTGCTCATCAACGCTAAAAAGTAAAATGCATTTAAAACAGGAGAGAAGAGGTCCTTAGGCTGTGATGCTGATAACAGTCCTTTATTCCAAATGGACAAACTGAAGTGTTTCAGTCAGACGACCTTCACCAGGGCTTTAGTTAATTAAAACAAAGATGATACAAGTGTATTTATCTAGAAACATTCAGTAATGTAATATGGTCACATGATCAGCACATAGGTTATGTCAACAAGCACACGCAAGTAGATTTAACATTCTAAACATGTAGATTTAACATTTTAAACATGTAGATTTAACATTTTAAACATGTAGATTTAACATTTTAAACATGTAGATTTAACACAAACGCATCAGTTTGTCCGTTTGGAATAAAGGACAGTTATCAGCATGAGAGCCTCAGGACCTCTTCTCTTCTGTTTTAAATACACTAAGACATGTTCCTTTTTTCCCCCTCCATTTTTCTTTTCTTAGCAACTTCAATTGACACCTGTATTTCACTTCAAAGAAGTTTAAAGCAGTTATATCGATTCCTTTACCAGTCAGTATTATGGGACAGATAATGTTATATTTATACACATTCGCTTATTATGTTTGAAAGATTGCACAACAGAACAGTCTCAGCATCGCATTCTGTTTACAGAGTTTGGCTGCTGTAATGAGGAGAAAAACACACTGTCTCCTCTTTTGTGATACCAGTGAGTGTTGGATGAAGATGGAACTGATCCAATGTTGCAAGATGAGAATTATTGTCGTATTATATAACAGGTTTAAAGTATTATATTTTGAGGAAAAGTGTCAATATTGTAATAAATAATAAATATTGTAAAAATATAAATAAAATATTGTACTACCCTTTAAGTTGCTGCATTCAGTAAAATATACCTATATCAGGGGTTTCAAACTCATTTTAGTTCAGTTCCACATTCAGCCTAATATGATCTCAAAAGGGCCAGAACAGTAAAATAATAACAGTGAAAAGAGTCAAATTAGATTATGATAAGGTTTACATCTTTTATGTTTCCCTCAAAATATGAAGAACATCAACGACTGGACATGTGTTTAGAAAAACAAGTGACATTTGAATCAGATTTTGTCTCCATTTGCTTCAATTACATCTTACATTACAATTACAAATCCACAAAATACAGAGTAACAGGCAGAATATCTATCAACACAGTAAGTCCAGTTGTGACCAAGGCTATTATTACAGTGAATTTGCACAAGTTAAACTAGGTTTGTAATTTAGTGAATTATCAAGTGGAACGTCTGATTCACCTTCAACTTAACATTGCACCAATCTGACTGGATGCTACATTACTATCTGGCTCATCTGCTTCAGCTTTATCACTTCATTTTTAGACCCTTTTCATTTTTGGTTAGTTTGTTGTTAGCTGCAGTTTAGTAGGCGGAGCCACATTGCCCACTTTCCTTCTTTTCGTGCATTCAAGTCTGAAAGTAGACAGTGACATTTCAGTGTCGGATGAGAGACTGGTGGCTCACTTCACGGCGGTAATAATATATCTTGCTGGGTGTTGATTGGTGTCACCTGCTTTAGCATGACACAAACCACTACAGTGATAGGCCGTCTGTTCCACCTGAAACTTGGTTTTACTAATTCCACCAAAAATAATAACTTACACCATTAGCATTAGCATACTCACAGATTCCAGTACACACTTCCAAAATAGCCCCAACTAATTATTATAGTCTTTCTTTCTGCTACTTTCAATTCATTTCCCCCAATTCCACAACACATTAGTAGCAAACAATCTCACATTTTCTATGGGCTCTGCACTAGTTTCTATAATTACACTGATTTCTATTATGACATTTCAGTTTGCTCTTATTTATTCAGGTTATTCGCATTTTTTGTAAATGGATAGTAAATTTTACCATTTTTAAGATAACATAAAGATCCAATCTGCAGTCTTCATTATATCATAGTCTTCATCATATTTTACTCTGACCCAATGTAGATCGAATCATTATGTATGTAGAACCTAATTTCAAATCATTTTTACACCGTTAATATCTTCATCATATTATTCATCCTACAGGCCAGATTGGACCCTTTGACAAATTGGATTTTGCCCCCGGGCCTTATGTTTGACATGTGTGACCTACATGATATAAGATATGTAAGATATAAGTACAAAGATCATACAATCATGTTTGGAACTGATTAAATTGAAGTAGCCTAAAGTGATGATGCCCTATTTGTAAATGATGGTACGTAGTGCAAATTATATATATATATATATATATATATATATATATATATATATATATATATATATATAAAATAAAGAAATAATCCGGATATGATAGCTGTCACTGTATGCGTCTTTTAGCTGAATGAAGAAACTGGGCATACTACAGAAACAAAAACAAATACATGGACTATAAATCATGTAAAGGTAATAATTATAATTTAAAAAAAAAACACTTTTTGGCTCCTTTTGAATTGAGATCATTGTAGGTGTTTGGGTCCCTCATCCACCTTTGTGTTTTGTTATAACAGAAGACCTCTTCTTCCTTTTAGACGCTGAAAGATCCCAACTTGTCTGCAAGAAAGGACTTCCAGAGAGAGGCAGAGCTGCTGACGAACCTGCAGCACGACCACATCGTTAAATTCTATGGCGTCTGTGTAGATGGAGATCCTCTGATCATGGTTTTTGAATACATGAAGCACGGAGACCTCAACAAATTCCTCAGGTCGGTGGTTGAAACGCTCATTAAGCAGACAACACTGTATATCTGTACTACAAGTGTTTCCACTCAGTGTCATGTGTAGTAATGATCTAGTTACTCAGAAAAGGGCGGCCATGGCTCAGTTGGTAGAGCGGGTTATCCAATAACCAAAGGGTTTTAATCCAGCTGTGTCCTGGTCATGTGCTGTTGTGTCCTTAGGCAAAATGTCATCCAGTCTTCTGTCAGTCTTCTGCAGGACAACTGTGGATACATATGTAGTTTAGCACCACCAGAGGGAAGTATGTGAGAGTCAATGAATAATGGACTCATTGTGCACTTTGAGTATGTGTGTACATAGAAAAGCACTACATAAATCTAATCCATGATTAAAATATGGTGAAAATAATTTCACAAGAATTCATGGGTGTTTTCTAAATGTATAATGTAACACACGCTAATAAGGTAGTAATTCTATCATCATTTTGATGTAGTTTCATGGTAATAACGCCTTTGTAATGGCGTATTACAAGTAACATATCACTAATAAGGTGGTCATTCTATGAAAATGTTGATATAATTTCATGGTAATAATGCTTTTGTAACCACTTATTAGAAGTAATAAGGTGAATGGACTGTACTTATATAGTGTTTTTCTACCTTCATGGTGCTCAAAGCGCTTTACATTAGCCTCACATTCACCCATTCACACACACATTCATGCACCAGTAGTTTTCTAAGGTTCTGTCAGTCCTACTGGGAGACTAAGTCAGGGTTCAGTGTCTTAGCCAAGGACACTTTCACATGTGGACAGCTAGAGCCACGACAGAGTCATTGGACAACCCGCTCTACCATCTGAGCCACAGCCGCCCCAAGGTGGTGGTAATTCTTTGGTAATTTTGATGTAGTTTCACGGTAATAATGCCTTTGTAACCACTTATTACAAGTAACAGATCAGTAATAAAGTGGTAATTCTTCAGTGAAGCTCCAAAAAGGAAAAGAGGAAAAGTTTCTCCAAAGTACGGATGCTATGAATCCACGTTTCTAATTGGGCTGAATAATTGTGTTTGTATTCTGCCAAGAGAACATCCATCCTTCAGCTCACAGCCCCGGCCCTCCGTCATTCACCCAACTTCACAGTTTTTTGGGTTAGCAAACATGAGTGCTTTAGAGCTTTTGTTCAGTAATGTCAGAGGGAACCTGGGGAAGTGACCTCTGATAAGCTTCAACAAAAGCAACACAATGCTTGTACAGCGAACGCTTTGGTAATGGGAAGCTTCACTAGAGTCAATGTCAGTGTGCACAGGAAGAGTCTGGGTTAGACGTGTGCAGTTTCCAGTGTGCTGACAGCAGACGTGTGTGTGTGTGTGTGTGTGTGTGGGGTCTATCTTAGTTTTGAAGTCTGAGCAATAGTTGAAAAGATGACATGTTACGATTGAGTTTGTGAGTGCATGTCTGTGTGTAGATTCAAGAGTGTGTGAAGACTTTCTGTTGGGAAATCATTCCTGAAATGAAAGGCAATGTCGCGAATGATGAAATTCTTTCATCCAAGGTGCAAGACGTGGCTGATTTTTGCTCTGTTGGTCCTGTTGGTCACATTTAACAGATGAAATGTGCAAGGAATCAATAGGAATGAATTGGAGAATCTGATAAGCAGGTTTAGATAGATACTGAACGGCCTTGAACCCATATAGAGATGTGGGAAACACAAGAAAAAGACCAAAAAAAATACATGTACTGCCTATCCTTCTAGTGTGGAGCTACAGTAGATCTGCAGAGGTGTCAAAAGTACTCCCATTCTTTACTGCAGTAGAAGAACAGCTACGTGTGTGGGAAAAATACTCTGGTAAAGTACAAGTACTCCTTTACTGAAATAAAAGTAGAAAAGTACAACTTCTCAAGTAAAAAGTAAAACTGCACCCACTCCACCTCCCACCCCCATGAATACAATAATACTTATTTAAGCAGGAAAAATCTTTAAAAGTTTCAAAGGTATCCAAAATAAAGCTTTTACAAGTGAGTTAGTGTGTAGATGATGTGTTTGATCAAGCACAGTTACTCAGTTGTGTGGATATGGACACGACATTTAGGGAAGGGGTCCACTATTGAGATAAAAAGTCATCATAAGATTTTTAAAAAGTTCTAAATATGGGATTTTTTAAATGCATAATTGTAAGAGAAAATGTCACATTTGTGAATTTCTGAAATAAAAAGTCAAAATTATGAGATAATAGTCATATAACTATAGGATTTAAAGTCACAGTTTCTCTCCTCCACTGACTTTCCCTGTGAAGTGACTTATTTTTATTACGTCACTTTACTTCTGAGAATGTAAAGAGTATAAAGGACATATATTTCTATAAACACAAAGAGTATAAAGAACAGATATTACTATAAATGTACTGTAAAGAGTATAAAGTACAGATATTCATATAAATATAAGGAGTATAAAGTACAGATATTCATATAAATGTAAGGAGTATAACATACAGATATTTATGCAAAAATGTAGAGAGTATAAGTAAAAAGTTGTGAGAAAAATAAATACTTAAGTAAAGTACAGATACCTAAAAAAAATCTACTTAATTACAGTAACAAAATACTTGTTCTCATTTTCCACCTCTGTAGATAAGTACAACCACTTGAAGAAAACAATAGTCAAACTAAAAGTGAAAGATGTAAAATGCATTTTTGCTGTGAGTCTGCATGGTGCCGTGTCTGTAATCACACTGACGGCAAAGTGATGAGAGCAGCAGGAAGTTCTCTGAGGAAATAGTTCCCTCATCGTTATCCAGAAATGCTAAGCAGCCAAGGAGGTCCCCTGTTGTGAACTTGTTCTGTTTTTGTATGATTTATAGTACCTTGAAATAATGCCTTGGCCTTGCTAGAAACTTGTTACTAACAGCTGAAAATCTGACTAGAATCCAAGAAAATCCCCACATTATTTCTGTCTTCATTATTACAGAGGAACTACTGAGAATGTGGTGGGTGCACACATAAGAACAGACCAACCTTCAACCCCATAACAAAGAGTCATCCCCATAACAGTATTTTTTAGTTATGGGGTTGAAGTTTTTAGCTAAAAAATAACCATAGATCCACATTAGCTAGGGTATGTAGCGTTAGAAAACATGAAGAAAACAAGAAATTAATAAAGTTTTTCAAGACAATTATTAATCTTTTCCCCAAACAATAACCACGAACACTGAACATAAACAAGCCTGTGAGCACTTGGCTGGAGGCTCAGTACAGTCGTCTCCATCTCTTACTCTACTACTCACGAGTGCACTCGTGCCTCACAAACAAAAGGACCCTGGTTCGATTCCCACACCAGACCTTTCTGTGTGGAGTATGCATGTTCTCCCTGTGTCTGCGTGGGTTTTCTCCAGGTACTTGGGTTTCCTCCCACCATCCAAAGACATGCACTGATAGGTGCCACCATAGATGTGAATGTGAGAGTGATTGTTTGTCTATATATGTTCAGCCCTGAGATGAACTGGAGACTCATACAGGGTGTATCCCGCCTTCACCCACTGTAGCTGGATTAGGCCCCCAGTGACCCCTGTGACCCGAGTGAGGATAAAGCAGGTTCAGATGACGAGACGACGATGAATACTAAATATAATTTATGCTTGTAACAGCGTTGAAAGGTTGAGCTCGACAATGTCAGTCTGATGGTAAAAACAATAAAATATAGTTCAGAAAGTACGGTAATACTGACCTGTCTTTACAGTTTGAGTGGGAAAAGACTTCAGTGATGTCATTTCCTGGGTGTGCATCAACATCACACTGTTTGTTTTTTTAAACATTTTTTATTTGTGTTTATTTATTTATTTATTTTTTATTTATGTATTTATTTTTTATTCATGTACCGTATTTTAAATTATTATTATTTATTTATGTATTCATTTATTTATTCTTATTTTATATTTTATACATTTTAATTTGATTTAATTCATTAATTTAATTTAAATTAATAATTGTATTTAATTATTTCAGCTACAGAAGGATGATAGTGAAATGTATGTTCAATGTCGACCACTCATCTGTTTGACCGTTAGCGTTGGCACCACACAGCTGCTATTTACTCCTGAGGATTTTTTTCATATTGCAATTTACAGTATATCGCAGGGTTTAAAAAAATCGCTTTGTCAGTTTTTTGTAATATTGTACAGCCCTATTATAGAATATTGTGATCAGAGCATCAAAATGTAATCCAATATTTGGAAACTGTGTTCAGCATTCTCCCCGTCTTATACTAAAGTAAGTCAAACTCCAAGCATTTCAGGACACTGTATACTTTGAATAGAATTGTAATAATTAAATTAAACCATCACAGACCAAAAGCATCTCCTGATGGAAAATATTTGTTTGATCCACTAATCCTATCAATACATGTCAATAAATGGTGCAAAATGCAGTTTGTCGTCTGTTCATAGTCATTACATGTGACCCATTTGAGTGTTCAGAGGCTCCGTAATAACCATGGAAACACTGTTGTCTTCTACGACATTGATTCACCAGTTAAAGACATGGAATTTGATACATGACAGTGGATGAACACATTTGTTTGTATATTCAGATATTGATATTTTTGCCAATATAGGAGCTTTTTCAACTGTTTCTGATAGAACAACTAAACACTTTAATCTGAACTTTCATGAAAATCTACATCATCAGTGAAATAAATACATGGTGTTGGCTGAAAATAAATGCAAAATACAGAAGCAATGAAGAATGATAGTTCACTTCAGAGAGGAAATCTACAGAAAAAAAATATTTAGGAATTGCATCAAAGTAGCACTGGGTTAAAAACGTATATAAAAATAAGGGAACAGTTTAATTTTTCATAATCTGTTGCTTATTTTTTTGTTTGATAATATTGAATGAGAGGAAGGTAATTTATTAATGTGTCCACTCACAGTCACTCTATATCAGGGGTCTCACCATGCGGCCCGGGGCCTAAATGCGGCCCACCAATGGTTCCAATGCGGCCCGTAGGATGAAGACTCCATATTTTCTCCTCATTTTTTTTTTTGCCAATAAATGATGACAACTTCAACTTTATATAATTACTTTACTAATTATATTCAATTATGAAAATATTGACATTTACAAACTATCCTGTAACAATAAAATGTGAACAACCTGAACAAATGTGAATAACCTGAAATGCCTAAAGAAAATTAGACACAATTTGAACCATTTTCTGCTTCTGTTACAAAGAGTTTAGTGTCTTTGTCGAACTGATCCATAATAAAACGCATGGACTAATGACAAACTGAGGCAGAATATTGTTAAAATTGCCCTTATTTTCTTTGTTAAATTTAACTTTTTTGTATTTGGATAATTCATAAAAGTATTTCATAATTTAATTGCACAAAAAAAATACAAATGTTTGGAGTTGTAATTATTTATAGGTTAATATATTTTCATTTTACTGGCTTAATGTAGAAAATTTGTTTGAGATCCCTGCTCTGCATTCACATTACACTTTACATTACGGACCACTAATAAGGGGGTAATTTTGTTGATGTAACTTCATGATAATAATGCCTTTGTAACCACTTACTACAGATACTATCCATGCAGTTTCCAGTGCTATTACTCTATAATTTACAGGTACTAGTGATGCAGTTTTCATTAAGATGGAAGTTTCTATGTTCATTTGGATGTAATTTCATGGTAATAATTATCAACACAGCTGACAATTAAGTAGTTAGAGTCACTAGGTCATTTTCCAGCTCTAATACTATGTAATTTCCATTAAATGACTTCATTTGTTCCATTGTAATTATAGACTCTTCATAACTTTTTGACTACTTTACTGCACTGACTAGATTTGGTCTGTTTCTTGGTAATAACTCAGTAATCAACTGGAAACAAGTAATAATGCATTTTACAGCCCTGGAAATTACCTCCTTGTTTTTCAGGTAATTAAAGAAAAACAAGTCAACTCTGGACTCATCATTCCAGTAACTACAGATTCATTTCAAATAATAATTATTTTATCATACTTCAAATGAAAGCTGTTTGCAGTGCTTTTACCTGGAAACTGCAGAGTGCACTGTAAACTGTATTGGTATTGCGTGTAATAAGTTGTTACAAAGGCATTATTACTATGAAATTACATCAAAATTACTATAGAATTACCATTTTATTAACAATTTGTAACATAAAGTGTTACCAAAGACTGTATACCTGGAATATGAAAGAGCTACTACTGCACTGATTTCCACATTATTCTATCTGTTGTACAAATTGTGACTTCAGTACCTGGGCTCTTGTCTCCAGATCAGTCATTTTTCATTCTTCTGTGCAACCCTAGAGCACACGGCCCAGATGCCATGATCCTGGTGGACGGCCAGCCACTACAGTCCAATGGAGAGCTGGGCCTTTCCCAGATGCTGCACATCGCCACCCAGATAGCCTCAGGCATGGTCTACCTGGCCTCCCAGCACTTTGTCCACAGAGATCTGGCCACTCGCAATTGCCTGGTGGGCAACGGCCTGCTGGTCAAGATTGGAGACTTTGGCATGTCCAGGGATATTTACAGCAGCGACTACTACAGGGTAAGTCATGGCCAACATCTGTGTATTAGTTACAGAGGTGGAAATAATTAAGTAAAAATACTTCCTTTACAGTATTTAATTAGATTTTTTAGGTATCTGTATGTTACTTGACTATTTATTTTTTGGCAGCTTTTTGCATTTACTCCCTACATTTTTGTATAAATATCTGTACTTTATACTCTTTACATTTATGTAAATACCTGTACTTTATACTCTTTACATTTATATAAATATCTGTACTTTATACTCTTTACATTTATATAAATATCTGTACTTTATACTCTACATTTATGTAAATAACTGTACTTTATACTCTTTACATTTATATAAATATCTGTACTTTATACTCTACATTTATGTAAATAACTGTACTTTATACTCTTTACATTTATATAAATATCTGTACTTTATACTCTTTACATTTATATAAATATCTGTACTTTATACTCTACATTTATGTAAATAACTGTACTTTATACTCTTTACATTTATATAAATATCTGTACTTTATACTCTACATTTATGTAAATAACTGTACTTTATACTCTTTACATTTATATAAATATCTGTACTTTATACTCTTTACATTTATATAAATATCTGTACTTTATACTCTTTACATTTATGTAAATAACTGTACTTTATACTCTACATTTATATAAATATCTGTACTTTATATTACTTACATTCTCAGAATAGACTCATTACTTTTTCAAACTAGGAAAATGTGACAGTATGAGAAAGTTGGAAAATTTGACTTACTATATCGTGATTTTGACTTTTTAATCTTGTAATTATCCATTTCTTATCTCATAATTTCGATTTTTTTTCTCATAATTTTGACTTTAATCGCACAATTAGGTTTTTTTTTAATCTTTTATCAATGACAAGTATGCATTTTCTTAAATTTAAATCTCCTATTTATGAATTTTGGAATTTTCCTAAATGTCCTGTCCATACCCACTAAACTGTCCTTAAATGCACCCAATAAAACGCATCATCCACACACTAATAACTCATTTTTAAAGGCTTTATTTTTTAGATATTTTTGAAAACGTTCTGGTTTTTCCTGCTTAAATAAGTATTATTTCATCCATAGCAGGAAAACAATGCAGTTTTACTTTATTACAGTTGAGAAGTCGTACTTTTATACTTTTACTTCAGTAAAGGAGTTGAATCAGTACTTTTTCACACCAGTAGTATTTCTACTGCAGTACAGAATGGCAGTGTTTTGCCCACTTCTACACAGCTGTGAGTGGCAAAGTCATTTAGATTGATTTCAACCACATTGACACTTCAGATAAGTTTCGCTGTCACCTTCCTTTAGCGCTGGAAGCAAACATGTCAATGCAAATTCACTTTTGGTCCTTTAGAATAGCTGTCTCCCTTCATCCCTTTGTTCATTTAACTTAAAGTAGAGGTGGCATAAACCTTAGCAAAAAAAACACCAAAAGCACATTTAAGTTGTGTTTGTTCTCCATACTCAGTTTGTAATTGGGTTCAAACCAGCATCAAATAAATCCTCAGGGGCTGCAGAGTAAAAAAAAAAAACATGTCTGAAGGCTGAAACTGCTGTTCTCTCTTGTGCCAGTTTTTGTTTCTGTATTTTTGTTTTTGTTTCCATCCTTTTCGAAAGAGAGTTAACTGCTCCCCCTCCTCGGAACAGCCAGGGGCCCCCACAGGCTAGGATGGAGATGTTTAGCAGTAGAGTAAGAGATGGAGATGAGTGTACTGAGCCTCCAGCCCAGCGCTCACAGGCTTGTTTATGTTCATGTCCCCTCTACTGTTTAACATGATTAGCAGCTCTGAACACTACCAAACAGGCGCCCACTGCAGGGCTGAGGGAGTTTGCATTGCAACTGAATAAATAAGTGGACTGATTGCTGAAACAGATCTGCTTTTATTAAACAGACTTGAAATTGTGAAATTACTTTGGGTGCAACTGGCGCTGTTTTCCCGCTGTGACAGCTGGGCCAGTTTGGACTTTGCTGGGGGCAACGCCAGCAGATATGAAGTACTTGCCCGCTGGGTGAACAGCTCTGCATGTACAAAATAATTTGTAAGGAAATTCTAGTTCCTCCATAGCACACCATCTGTGCAATAGTGTATTATTAAAATCTGAAGGTATTTGTTAGAATACTCCATGGGTACCTTTCCATCATATTTTGTTTTATTTAACCCTTTGATACATGAATTATTATACTTTTTTTTTCCCTCTAAGAGTTTTTATTCCTCTTTTTAATGAACCTATATTTTTATGGTGTTATAAAAATGTCCACTCAGCTGGAAAATATGTGGCTAAAGTTGAACTGAAGACACATTTTTTTGTGCAAAAGTAGAATAGCAGATTAATTCCTTATTTCCTATAGTGGATTTCAACATACAAAAGAAATGTTTAGGCCATGTGATGGCGAAGCTTTAAGTCAATAAACTTTGACCACTGGTTGTCGGTGCCAAACAAACAGGAAGTAGTGCAGACAACGCTGCGTAATGTCACCAATGTGAGTATTTGCACAAAACAACAATGGGAGACAATAGCTATTTCAGTTGGTAGATTGGATCAGCCGGACGGACGGAGGGCGGGACTAGGGTTCAGATGCTCTGCGCAGCTGCTGATTGCATTGCTATGGCCTGAAATATGAACTGCAGAGCAGTCAAAGAAAAGCTGAACCAGGCACTGGGGGAAACCCTGTCATAATACCTGCCTAGAAACTCAATAATACTACGGATTAATCCTCTTTTACTCCCCCTTTCTTTTCTTTGATGGCCATAACAGTTTCCTTGGCCACTGAACAGATATTCCAGTTGGTGGAAGTGTTTTGTAGTCAACTATCACCACAAAATGCACCAAAAACAACCAGTGTCCACATGCTCGCAATAGTAAACATGCAGGACTAGGTACAACGTGGAACTCCAGCTTCACTCCCCAAGAATCTGTGAAAGGAAATATAAAATCGCTATTTTCTCCAAGATTCCGGAATTGTTGAAGGGGGTGAATATAATCAGTTATCTTTATAATTGTATGAACTATCACCCAGTGCAGTTCACTGTCATTCACTTCAGTTCACCTTTAAGCTTTGAAACAAAGACACGTGTATTTAAAATGCAATATCAGAACATGATGAAATAAAACATTTCCAATGCAGTATTTAAAAAGAGACTGGTAATTACTGTTAATTACAGTCTAATACCAACAAGCAATTGATTTAAACATTAATATCTTAGTGTTGATCAGGTATTAAGAACAGACCAGTTACAGTTATGTGGCTCAGTTGGTAGAGTGGGTCGTCCAATAACCGAAGGGTTGGCGGTTCATGTCCTGGCTCTGGCTGTCCACATCTCGAAATGTCCTTGGGCAAGACACTGAATTCTGACTTAGTCTTCCAGTAGGACTGACCAAACCATAGAAACCTACTGGTGTATGAGTGTGTGTGTGTGAATGGGTCAATGTGAGGCTAAAGCACTTTGAGCACCATGAAGGTGGAAAAGCACTACTTAAGTAATGATACATTTAGAGTAATGATATGAACTAAAACAACAAAACTCATGAATATACAATTCCATTCAATTCAATTTTATTTATAAAGCCCCAAATCACAAGAAAGTTGTCTCACAGGGCTTTACAGAAACACAATCAATTACATAGATATATGAACAGTCCCAAGCATCCCCTGTCCTTAGACCCTCCGTCTCGGCAAGAAAAAACTTCAAAACCCAGTGGGAAAAAGAAGAAATCTTGATGAGAACCACATTGAAGGAGAGATCCACACCCATGGACAGACAGGCTATAGATATACAAGAGAACAGTTGTCAAATAAGTGTCCACTGGACTGACCAGTATGCATCAAATGGTTAATCGTGTATTAAGGACATGACATATATACCTTTTAATCATTCTTAAGACCATTTTTTTCTCTGTGATTCGAGTAATGAGGCATGGAAAATCAGTCACTATATTAAACAAACACAGCAACAGTGGAGGCGTTTCAGACTAAACAACATTAACATATGTTAATTTCAACCTTATGTTTGTCAGAAATCAATCTCACAGCTCCATAGAAGGCTTATCCTTATATAGCACAATTAAAAATGTGCACTGTGTGTAAGGCACTTGGGAAAATGCTGGAATTAACACAATATTAAACACACTTCTGACATCGCCCTCTCAAATAAGCTCATTGTGGGTTTAGCATCAAGAGTATATAAATACCCCACTTGCAGTCATGAATATGTATTATAAACACTTTCTTGAGGGGAGTAATTGAATGTAATTGAAATGGCAGTTTTATGATAAAGATCAGTAACTATGACAGAATAAATGAATATTGGTTGCTGCAACTTTATTGTTATTCATAGGTGTATGTATGCATGCATTGTGTATGTCAGTCCTATTTGGATAATCTCAATAGTTACTGTTTCATTCTCAGCCACTTTTAGGCTATTTTCTCTAGGAATAGTAAAATAATAACATAATAACCTGGAAATAATTACATCTCCAAAATGTTTTTTTTTTCTGTTTTAGTACAAAAAAAAGACATGAATACCCCGAAAATATAATTTTCTAAGGTGTCATTCCATGGTTATTTCATTAATATTGCTGTGTTCTCCATTGTTATTGAATACATTGTGTGTTGGTTCTTTTTAAAGATTTTTTTCACTTGAGGTCGAACAACAGAGTTTACTGGTACCGTATTTTCAGACTATAAGGCGCATATAAACGTCTTAGATTTTTTTCAAAATGTGCAGCGCGCCCTATCGTCCAGAGCGCCCTATTTGTGCACACAAATATCAACTACGTCCGCACGGACGTAGTTGAGAACCATGATGCTGCGGACGTGATAGAGAACATGGGTGCGTTAAAAGGGGGGCTTGTGGGCGTGGATTGGGTGTGGATCGGGCATGATTTGTGTATAAAAGAACAGGTATGTGCTTTATGCAGAACATTGCTGTCTTAACAAGCCTGAAAATGTCAAAGAGACACCCTTACGAAGCTCAGTTTAAGCTGATGGCTATCAGCTACGCCGAGGAACACGGGAATCGAGCTGCCGCCAGAGAATTTAAAATTAACGAATTAATGGTTCGCAAGTGGAGGAAGCAGGAGAACGGTGAAAAAAACGCAGCTGAGTTTCCGCGGACACCTGGTAGGGTGGCCAAAGCTGGAGGAAAGACTGGAGCAATGGATCGTCGAGCAAAGAGCGGGTGGGAGGAGCGTTTCGACGGTCACCATTCGGCTTAGAGCAGTAAAGTTAGCGGAGGAAATGAAAATTCAACATTTCCACGGAGGTCCGTCTTGGTGCTTCCGGTTCATGAAGTGGTGCCATTTCTCCATCCGGAGCAGGACGACGGTAGCGCAGCAGCGTCCGGCGGATTATTGTGAGAAGCTGGCGAACTTCCGCTCTTTCTGCAGCAGACACATCGCCGACAAAAACATCCAGCCGAGCCACATCACCAACATGGACGATGTGCCGCTGACGTTTGACATCCCGGTGAGTCACACGGTGGAAAAGAAGGGAACCAGCACGGTAGCGATACGCACAACAGGGTACGAAAAGGCTTCGTTTACCGTTGTGCTCGGCTGCCATGCTAACGGACAGGAACTGCCGCCGCTGGTGATTTTTAAGAGAAAGACTTTGCCTAAAGAGACGTTTCCAGCAGGCGTCATTATTAAGGCAAACGAAAAGGGCTGGATGGACGAGGAAATGATGAAGGATTGGCTGAGGCAGTTGTATGTACGGAGACCGGGTGGTTTTTTCCACACATCACAATCGCTGCTGGTTTGTGATTCCATGCGTGCCCATCTCACCGCCGACGTCAAAAAGCAAGTGAAGCAGATGAACGCTACGCTTGCTGTGATTCCGGGAGGTCTGACGAAGGAACTCCAACCGCTGGACATCGGCGTGAACCGACCGTTCAAAGTGAGGCTGCGAGTGGCGTGGGAGCGGTGGATGACCGAAGGAGACCACAGTTTCACAAAGACTGGAAGGCAGCGCCGGGTGAGTTAGGCCACAGTTTGCGACTGGATTGTAGCTGCTTGGGCTAACGTGTCTGCTGTCACTATTGTTCGAGCTTTTGCTAAAGCCGGCATCATTTCTGGGGAGCCGCACGGCACGGACTCTGACTCTGACAGTGAGGAACGTGAACCTGCCATGTGTGATTTAGCGCAGCTGTTCAATTCCGACACAGAGGATGAGGACTTCAATGGGTTTGAGTGACTGTTTCCGGTAATGTGCTTGTTTTAGTGTTGTGTAATTAATACTTAAATAAAGCAAAACCAAACTCAGTTTTGCTCCCGATCTATTTTTAAATATGCACGTGTGTGTTGTCAGGCGGGCGTACGTAGTATATGAATACACACAGGGGCAGACGTGTATATAAAATGTGTATATAAAACCTGCGCCCTATCTTCAGATGCGCCTTATCTGTGTGTTAAATACAATAATTGCACACATAACTGAGACTGCGCCTTTTCGTACGGTGCGCCTTTTCGTCGTGAAAATACGGTACTTCCTCATGCATGTCCATGACATGGCAATGAGGCATCTCTGATTGGCTCAGAATGCATGAAGGAACACGCCCCCCTACCCTTGCACTTTCTGTGTGTGTTTACCTTTATCCAAGTAGCATCCAGCTAGGTTTCGTGCCGTTGCTTGTTCTGAAAACCTACAGGGAAAAATACAAGGCTTTATTTCCACAGAGAGCACATCAACCATTTTTTCCAAGTTTGTGCAGCAGCTACTGTGGCGTCATCTTCTCCTGTAGATGCTAATGCTAATGCTACTTCAGTTTTGCTGCAATGGGGGACAGGTTTAACCCCACGTGGGTGACACTAAAGTTAATCTGACATTAGACGGACCAGCTTTTTCTGGATCCCTTGTTCCTCTTGTTTTCTGTCAATGCGCTATGCAGCCATTGTAGGTGACAAACTTGGGGTGACCCATCAGATTCCAAAAGGAGCGTGGAAAAGTGGTTTTCAGTGGAATGACACCTTCAAGAAAAATAAGTGCACTTTTAACACTATTTTGCTTCAACTTATCATTTATTCATGTGCATCATGGATCAGATCTACAAAGACACTAAACTCTGAATAACAGAAGCAGAAAATGGTTGAAATTTCAGGTTTTTCATATTTTATTGTAACAGGGCAGTTTGTAAATGTAAATATTTTAACAATTTAATTATATTTTTGCACTAAAGGAAAGTCACTATTTATAGGCATGATGTAATATTGTTTCACATCAAACCATGAAGAAAATATGTTGTTAATTTTTGTAGGTTATTATGCCACATTTGGCCCCAGGACCGCATGTTTGAGACCCCTGATGTAAATATTATGTATGGATTACATTTGATCACTTTAGTGTCTTGACGTACACAGATTATCTTTCACTTGATTGTTTCAAAGGCAGACTCCTAGGATTTTTCTTATTAAACTATATAAAAGATGAAAACTTTTAAGAAACAATGTAAAAGGTAAATTGTGTAGGAAGTAAATATTTGGGATTTCCCCACAGTTCTTTTGGATATTTGGACATCTGGTTAATTTGAACTTCTCTCCCATAGTGTTGTTATGGTGATATGTTCTAATATCCCATAAATAGTTGTAGTTAAACTGGTAATTCCCAATAGATTCTGCATTCTATGCTTTAATACACTTTTTATGTCCATTTACCATTAGCACAGAACATCCATAACTATTTATATAAACATTATTTGGTAAGTCACCTCACACAATGAACTATAAGTATATTTATGCTCACTTTAAATTAACTACAAATACAATATTTAATAAATATGATAATACCTCCTCATCATGATAGTCTATATTAATGTGTCACAATACAATCTTATTGTATTCAGTCTTCTACATTATAGCAAAATTTTCAGTTATTCAGATAATGTTCTGTATTTTATTATATTATATTAGATTTATTTCTCCTTTTAAATGCACAAATTGAAGATTTTTTTTTGTTATTTTGATCCAGATTATTCCACAGATGTAATGTGTTTGATGATACTGTAGCCCTATCCACAGCATGTGCAGATCTATTTAAAAACAAGATTTATGTTTCTCAACAGTTTTAATCCACTGATTTATTGTGCAAAGCTTAGAGATATTGCACTTTTAATATCCTTTTGTTTGCAGCACTGTAAAAAGCCACGTAAAGTGGACTTTGCGTCAGCAAACTGTGCTTGGCAGTAAGTCTCTATGGACAAACCAAAATAAAACAAAGCATGTTTCCCAGTTTTGGCCCAAAGAGCAGCTCACCTAATTGACTCCGAAGAAAAAAGTCACAGTTGATTTAGCAGACAGTGCTCTGCTCTGCTGTTAAATGGTTCAGTTGATCAGCGTTGTCTGTGCAATTATAAGCCTAATATAACTGCAGTCAAGTAACTGCTCAGTCAAAGACAGTTGTAAAAACATAATATGCATCAAGGAGCTGTGCGGCCTCTGTTTGGTACTGCAGCTCTTTCAATAAGCAGGAAAGATGGCAGATACTGTCGTGCAGTCATATGGGAGTTTAGAAAGTGTGGAGGTTTCACCAAATCTGTTCAAAAAGACACCAACACATGCAGTATCTGACTACAGCACCTTTAGTTTTGATTACAGGACACATTTGGGCGGCTGTGGTTCAGTTGGTAGAGTGGGTCGCCCAATGACCGAGAGGTTGGCGGTTCACGTCCCGGCTCTGGCTGTCCACATGTCGAAGTGTCCTTGGGCAAGACACTGAACCCTGACTTAGGCCCCCAGTAGGACTTACCATAGACCTTAGAAACCTACTGGTATGTGAATGGGTGAATGAGAGGCGTAATGTAAAGCGCTTTGAGCACCATGAAGGTGGAAAAGCGCTATATAAATGCAGTCCATTTACCATTTCTACCATTTACTTTTACTTGTTTTGCCACATAATGCGTATGTAGTGTCACAATAAGGTTTGTTGTATTGTTTTCCATCCGTTAATTTTTGAATATTGATAATGATGATGATGATGATGATGATGATGATCAGACCACTGCATCAACTCTTCATCATCCCAAATTAGAGTCTGGACTTTTTGGAGGCTAATTTTAGAGTGAAAATTATGTCTGATGATCCCTGAAGTATTCTGTCACAAGCCTGATGACCCTGACCAATCCTAGTGGTGTCCAATTTGTTAAACTCAGAGGTGGTAAAAATACTGACATCCTGCACTGCAGTAGAAGTACAGCTACTGGTGTGGAAAAATACTAAAAATAGAAGTACTGATTCAACTCCTTTACTGAAATAAAAGTTTAAAAGTACAACTTCTCAATTGTAATAAAGAAAAAAGTAAAACTTTTTTTGCTATGGATGAAATAATACTTATTTAAGCAGGAAAAAACAGAAAAATGTCAAGAATATCCAAAAATAAAGCATTAGTGTGTAGATGTGTTTGGGTCATGTTACTCAGTTTAGTTTATATGGACAGGACAAAATTACAAGATTAAAGTCATAATTATCAGATTAAAAATGGACAATTATGACATTAAAAAGTCCAAATATAGGATAGTCAGTTTCCGATTTACAAATAGTTTTTTGTAATGTCACATTTGTCTCATTTGAAAAAGTCTATTCTGAGAATGTAAAGAGCACACAGTACAGATATTTATATAAATGTGAGGATTATAAAGTCCAGATATTTATATAAATGTGAGGAGTATAAAGTACAGATATTTATATAAATGTGAGGAGTATAAAGTACAGATATTTATAAAAAAATTTCGGGAGTAAAAGTAAAAAAAAGAATCCAGAAAAATAAATACTCCAGTAAAGTACAGATACCTAAAACCTGTACTGAAGTACAGTAAAGGCAGTACTTCTGCTGAGTTACTTCCACCTCTGGTTAAACATTACAGACATGAGAGTACACTTACTGCATCAGTTAGATTAAATAACTTGTTCCAGCTCAAACATTATTAACCACCGAAGTATTTACCCATGGAAGGATCTGGACTATTAGCTTAGTTCATTCAACCGTCAGTCTGCTGGAATCAAAACCAAAGGTGATGCAATGAAATATTGCATATGTGACTTTTTTTATTGGCAGTGTCGTGAATTCAGTTACATTTGTTTAAAAGAAAGAAAGAAAAAAATCTAATGAACATTGACTCATGACATTTTGCTTCACACATACTCTGTACATCGTCTTATTAGAAGTTGTGTGACTCCTTTTGCTTCAGCTCCTGGCTTAGGACAGGAGGTCCTGGTCCTCTAGGGCTGGTATCCTGCATGTTTTAGATCCGGGGTCTCAAATATAGCCGGGGGCCAAATGCGGCCCAGCAAATGTTCCAATGTAGCCATGAGATTCATTTGCAAAGTGTAAAACTCCTAGTCAAGACCATGGAACTGATTTTAGTAGAAATTCCACATACAGACCAATATTATCCACACACACACACACACATATATATATATATATATATATATATATATATATATATATATTATGCCAACAAATAATGACAACTTGAAGTATTTGTCTTTATTTTTGGTAACACTAAATTATGAAAATATTTCAATTTCCAAAATATTCCAAAGTATCCTGTGACAAAGTGTGAACAACCTGAACAAATATGAACAATCTGACATGTGTAAAGAAAATTAAACACAATATGAACCACCTTATTTTTCTCAAGTATTTTTTTTTCATGTTATTCACATAATTTTTGTTTGGATGGTTTATAAAAGTACAGATTTTCCTGATTGAATAGGGTTATTTGGCACTAAAACAAAGATTTGGGGTTAGGGTTAGGTAAAATTGTATTATAACAAATGACATTCTGTTTCCCTCAAAATGTGAAGAACATCAACAACTGGACAAAAATAAGTGACTTTTGAAGCCTTTTCTGCCTGAGTCTATCACTTTGTCATTTGTACATGTGCAGAACAACTGACATTTACATTACAAATACACTAAACATTTAATAACAGGCAGAATATTTGTAAAAATGACACTTACTTCTCTCCAGCTATTTCAGCTGCTTCATATTTGTTCAGGTATTTATTCAGGTTTTTGTAAAAGGATGGTTTGTCAATGTAATGATTTTCATTTAATTTGACTTTTTCCATTAAAATCTACAGTTTTCATTATTTATAGGCAATTATGATCATATTTTACTACTCTGACCCAATGTAGATCTAATTATTCTGTATGTAGAACCTGAACTCAAATCATTTACACCATTAATATCTTCATTGTTATTTATCCCAAGGGCCAAAATGGACCCTTTGGCAGGCCAGATTTGGCTCCCGGGCCTTATGTTTGAGACTTGTGCTGTAGATTTAACCAGTACCCAAGTTCCAGTTGGGGTGAGGAAAAGAAAATACTTGCATATACTGTAGATGGGGAGTTATTTTTTATCACATCTTTGCAAACACTGGTGTCTTTCTTCAACCAAGTGTTTTAAGTGCTTGAGCATAAACTTTAATGATGCTGTCGTCAAAACCAGCTGATATTGTAAAATTAGTTGGCAAATATTCTGGAGGAATATAGTAGATGATTAGTAAACAATTTTCATTGACTCACTTTCAGTGTCTGCCAGTCGAAAATTGATTCTAAATTACATTTAATTATGGAACCAAACATAATGTAGGCTGGTTTAATAACAAAGCAGTTAGAGTTGAATGTAATGTCTGTGAGATGGTGTTGTGTAATAACATAAGAGCATTCATCTCCCAGAGCAGGGAACCCCACCCCATCCCCAACTGCACAGACTCCAGCTCGGCTAGATACCCCACCAAGGCAGTATTCCTAGTGGGAAACCCATGAGGTCTCTTGTCCTTGACATGGCGCCATAAGCTCCCGTCGACAGGTCAGGGCATCTCTGCAGAGGGGGGTAGGACCTGGGGGCAATGAGGTGAAACCCTGAGTAAAGTGGGCTCTCTTGAACAAACGTGTTCCTGACAGGTGAAAAGAAGCAGCTGGTGGCTTCATGTGTATGAAAGCAGACAGGAGGGAAGCGTCCACACTCCCAAGGTTAACAGTGGGTTTAACAGGAACTGCTGAGTAATGGGAACTGCTCTGGACAAAATTGGCAGACATGGGAAAAGGAGTGCACATACACTGTCATTACCATGCATAAAATCAATAAAACACTTTTTAAAGACGTATGAACATGTATGAAGTCAAGCGTGTTTGAAGTAGACCTTGTATTTGTGTGCACACTCAGGTGCTTGTGCACAGATCAACCTGAAAAAAGAACGAATTGATAAACTCTTGTATTCTCAGAAGAGAAGGTACAGGATGGTACTTCTACAGCTACGAAGGCTTGTCACACTGGCAGTACCGTCAAAGGTACATAATTGTACCTTTTAAGCAGAGTACATATTGGTATCTTTACTATTTTTACCCAATGGTGACAAATATGTACCTTGTATGGTACAAATAGTGAAGGTACAAATTTGTACCCTGGTTAAAAGGTACAAATAACCTCAGCGGGTAAATGGACTGCACTTATATAGCACTTTACATTAGCTTGACATTCACACACATACAACAATAGGTTTCTAATGTTCTGTCAGACCTACTGGGACACATTCAGACTTCAGTGTTTTGCCACTTGGACATGTGGACAGCCAGAGCTGGGAAGCGAACCCTCAACCCTTCTACCAACTGAGCCAATGCCGCCCCACATTTTACCTTCTCCCAATGCAGCAACATGGAATGATGAACGCTCCGCATGCGTCCAACCATCAACACAGGCACGTGCATAGAAGGGGTTTACAACAGGGTCTCCAGCTCCTGCCCCCAGGGGCTAGAGTCTCCTGATATCACTGAAAGGATACAAATTTGTACCTTTCACTATCAGAGCTACTCTGACCTTTGAGACAAACCTTAAAAAAGCCTTTAATATAACATGACAAATCTGTTTAAAACACGTAGGCCAAACGTTGTGACCATAATGCCATTCTTCAGGGCATAGACAAAGAGAGTAGGTCAAAGGTTAAAAAGGAGTCTGTGGAAGCCTGGTGGTAGAGTCACTTAGTGAAGCCCACCACTGGCCCAACATATGTTGAATTAAAAAAAAAAAAAACAGTTAAAAGTTGACAAGAAACATGAAATGATATTTATTAACAACACTTACAACAACTGGAAACAAAAATGCACCTTAACCACCTTTAATAAATAAATGAATAAATAAATGTCAATAACAGAATCTGGGTTAGCAAGGCCTGGTGGTCCAGCAGGTCTATAATGAACTGGGGAGAACAGTATGTTAAATCATTTAAAGACACACACTTACATGTCCTCTGCAGTGAGGAGGGACATGTGGATTCAACTGGTCGTATGCTGGAATAGGTGGCAACAACAAATGGATTTTCTTGAACTCTCTTTGGGACTTATTAAGGAAATTCGTAAAAACATGAATGACCTTTGATTTAAATTGTATTAAGGCCTAAAATAATTTACCTCCACTCACTTTACAAAATTGACTTTTATTTTACGGTACCGCCATATATAAATGACTTTGTCCCGTTAGGGTATACATTTTTATATTTTTTCATTAATTCTTAATGTAAAAAACTGTCCTTGTAAGGGTTCACCTACGAGGACATTATACTGACACCACATGATGTCAGAAGAGTATAATACTAGCTATGTTATACATATATTATCGCTAGTGTGTATATATATATATGTATGTATTTCAGATCGACACTCCTGATAATTCTTTGTTTTTAAACTCACCAGGTCCCAAGCACCCCGAATAGCCAAAATAAATTACAAAATGCATGCCATGCAAGAGTTCAGGTCTTACTGTAGGAGGTTAAAGGAGGATTTGTAGATTGCTTCATATGAAATAAATAAAATTGTTTAAAAAAATAGTTTATTCTATTTAGTAATTTTTAAAATTGGTTTATGTCTGTTTTATAGTTTAAAAATGGACTTACCATGACATTACTCATGCATGTGCTCTTGTCTCCTGTACTTCCTTTTTATATCACATGACATCAGGATTTTAAATACTCTTTGATTTTATTGGTTAGACAAGATTTTAGGTGATACATTTATGGTGCAATATGATTGGTTAGAGACGTGTTTTATTTTTTAAAGTGTTATACACACTGCCCATCCAAAAAGTCACATGCAATATGTCACTGCATCACCTTTGGTTTTGATTCCAGACTGGCACTCAATGTAACTCGTGACAAAAATAGTTAAAATTTTTGTCATTGTTTTACTGCAAAAAAAATAAATAAATATGAAAATAAAATAAAATGTTAATAACTTGAAAAAATTTGAACAACCTGAAATGTTTAAAAAAAATAGACACAATTTGAACAATATTTTGCTTCTGTTACAAAGAGTTTAGTGTCTTTGTAGAACTAATCTATAAGAAAACACATGGACTAACGATAAACTGAGGCAGAATATTGTTAAAATTGACCTTATTTTCCTTATGAAAGTTAACTTTTTTTTGCATTTGGATAATTTATAGAAGTATTTTCATAATTTAAAGTTTTAGGGTTTTTTTGCATTAAAACAATGACAAAAATGTGTAGTTGTCATTATATATAGATTATTGTGTTTTCATTTTACTGGTCTGGCCCATTGGAGATCAAATCAGACTGAATGTGGAAAATGAAGAATATGAGTTTGAGAGCCCTGCAATAATAAACCTTATTGTGAAACCACATAAACATTATGTTCCAAAAAAAAAAAAAATCAAAGTAAATGTCTCCTGTAATCAAAACCAAAGATGGTGCAGTCAAATACTGCATGTGCTACTGGATGGGCTGTGTATAAATGACATCGTCCCATAGAGGGTTTAACAAATCCAGTAGCAGAGTGAGTTTGAAATCGTGTGTGTGTGTGTGTGTGTGTGTGTGTGAAAGAGAGAGAGAGAGAGTTTTTGGTGCCTTGTGATAGCATCGCTGCCCACCTACACTGAGGAATATTGACAGAGCCCAGAGATAAGGAGCTCTAACAGTATTGGACACTTTCCCTGTGTTGAGTGATTATAAATAGCAGCGCCCTGCCAACAACACAATCCTCCCATCGCTGACTAGTCGTATTGACGCTCGTTGCCCTCAGGGACTCCCAAGACACTTTACAACAGCAGGAGGGAACAACTTCAAGAAAAAAAAAAAAAGAAGAAAAAAAAAAAAGATGAATATTGTCCTAAATCACATCCATCTGTCAAATCCTCCTCCTGCTTCTCCTCCACTGAATATGCTTTTTGTGTTGTTTCAAAAGAGACAACTGCGGAATCCGTGCAGCAGCATCAGTGCATCCTATGTAAGTGTTTTATTCCACTGCCTCACAATATATCAGCTGATGTTTTCCTGTTTTGCTGACTTTAGAAGCTGAAGCACTGAATTATGCATGTTTAGGAAAATAGAAATGACAGTGAAATGCTCTAAAAGTTTGTCTACACTCACGGTGCAAAGGTAAGACTAAATTAGACACATAACTAAGCACAACAGGACAGATGGATGCAGGCTTTCGTTTGTTTTATCACATGACCTGTCTATTTTAAACTCTGATTATCCTACAGCAGGGGTCTAAAACACAGGTGTCAAATCTGGCCCGCCATAGGGTCCAATATGACCCCTGACATGAATTTGTGAAATACAAAAATGACACAAGATATTAATAATGAAATAAGTTAAAATAATTTGACATAAATTCGATCTAAAATGGATCAGACCATAGTCATAATAAAGAATAAATTATGAAAAACGCACATTTTCTTAATTGTTTTAGTGTACAAAAAAAGGGAAGAATTAAATAAACTGAAATATATGTGGAACTTTACCAATATTCAGGAATGTTACTAAATGTGTGTATTTGTAAATCCACTGTTTACACATGTTTAAGTTGTGCTGCACATGTGTAAATGATAAAATTAAGTGTAATATTGCACTTATTTTTCTTCACAATTTCCAGGTTGTTGATATTTTTGTTGTTATGGTCAAGTACTGTTTGTAGATATAAACATTTCCATTGTGGAATATCAGTTTTTGCTCAAAAACACAGATACAATTTTAGATGTGACGTTATTTATACATTTTTGTCCTATTATTTATATTATTTTACTGGTCTGGCCTACTTTATACCATATTAGGCTAAATGTGGCCCCTGAACTAGAATGAGTTTGAAACCCCTGGTCTAAAACACGCAGCCGGGGACTGTGGGATGAAGAGCATAATAATCTGTTAAATGACTCCATATTTTCTTCTTAATTTTTTCTTTCCCTATAAATGATGACAACTTCAAATGTTTGCCATTGTTGTACAATAGTAAAATTAGAAGTACTGAATCAACTCCTTTACTGAAGTAAAAGTAAAAACAAAACAAAAAACAACCTCTTAATTGTAATAAAGAAAAAAGTAAAACTACATGTTTACCATGGATGAAATAATACTTATTTAAGCAAGAAAAATCATAAAAGTTTCAAAAGTATCCAACAATAAAGCCTTTAAAAGTGAGTTCATGTGTAGTGATGTGTTTGATCAGGTCACAGTTACATGGATATGGACAGAAATTTTAAGAAGCCTCACAATTGATAGAGTTGTCATTTTGATCCGATTTTTTTTTAAAAGCAGAAATGTAAGATAAAACATCTAAATTATGAGATAAAAGTCAGTTTTATTTAATAAGTCACAATATTTCTCCTCCACTGATTTTCCCTCTGAAGTGACTTATCTTTCCTACTGTCACATCTGTTTAATTTGAAAAAGTAATGAGTCTATTCTGAGAATGTTAAGAGTATAAAGTACCGATATTTATATAAATGTAAAAAGTATAAACAGATATTTATATAAATTAAAGAGTATAAAGTACAGACATTTATATAAATGTAAAGAGTATAAACAGATATTTATATAAATTAAAGAGTATAAAGTACAGATATTTATATAAATGTAAAGAGTATAAAGTACAGATATTTATGAACAAATGTTGGGCGTAAAACTAAAACGTTTCCAGAAAAATAAATACTAAAGTAAAGTACAGATACCTAAAAGAAACTACTTAAATAGAACAAAGATGTACTTTTCTTAGTTACTTCCGCCTCTGAATATTAGACACAATTTGAACCATTTTCTGCTTCTGTTACTAAGAGTTTAGTGTCTTTGTAGAACTGATCCATAATAAAACACATGGACTAATGACAAACTGAGGCAGAGTACTGTTAAAATTGCCCTTATTTTTCCTGTGAAATTTCACTTTTTTTGCATTTGGATTATTTTCATGATTGAATGGGCGGTGTTTTGCACTAAAACAATGACAAAAAAGTGTAGTTGTCATTATTTATAGGTTATTCTGTTTTCATTTTACTGGTCCGACCCATTGGAGATCAAATCAGGCTGAATATGGAAAATGAAGAACATGAGTTTGAGTACCCTGTCCTACAGTGTCATGACAGATCTATTTGTTTTGCATATTTGCATATCCTTTTTTAATGCAGAACAGATTCATTGCCACATGTTCACTGTGTTTTATATATAGCTGGTGTTGACTTACAGTGCTTTTTCCATTTTGCATTGCACCCTTATCTTTAACAGAGATTTAGTCATTTTAAAGCCCGCTCTCACCTCTATAAATGTAAATATTCCACCAAAACAAGTTTCTCGCAGCACTCTGCAAAGATACTGTCGCTGTATCATTGGCGTACAACTGCTCAATATGTTTAAAGAAATACATACAAGAATAATAATACTTTCAGCCAGACCGTTTTCCAATGTGAGCATATCACAAGGCCTGGAAATGAAAAACTACACATTTATATGTACGTATGTATATAGGTATAAATATGTATATGCATACATGTGTTTCCAGGGTTTCATGTGTGTACATATGGATGAATATTTAATTTCCATCTGTTTGTGTCACTAGGTGAATAAAAGACACGAGAAATAGGAATAATAATTGCAAAACCATGAAAATATACATAGAAAATCTACATAAAATGGTGAAGCTCTAACTGCAGGATAAATAAGATGAGCATGGAACCAGGAACAATTTTCTTGTGCGCTAAAGTAATTATTTCTACACAGTAAATTTCGCTGTGCTAAATCAACACTTAGAGAGCTGACTTTAATACTTTAATACCTCCAAATTAACACTATCATATTTTCAGTGTAATACTTCACATTAATATAATAATAAAATTCATATTATTTAACAGTCAAACAATTTAAAAAAAGCTGTTACACTAAAGAATATTGACTAAGACCTGTTCTACATGAAGTTGGAATAAATTATTTGTATTTATTGTCATGAGAAAATTGGGACAATGTGATTTATTCTTCATAGAATTTGTTAAATTTTAGGCTCCAGTGATAACATCCAAATATACAACATAAAATAACTCCAAAAAATCAAGAAAGAGAATAATTTCCAGCCCAGCAAATTTAAACACTTCATCCAGAGAGTGAAGGAAAAGTGAGAAAAAGCAGGAAATGACACATTCTCCTTCAAACTAATCCAGCGAAAAATGTGTATTAATCAGACTCAAACACCTCACTTTAGTTTGATTAAACTAAACATGTTTAGTGAAGGGTTAAAACTTATTATACGTTTTCATTCCTAAGAACTTTGAGTTCACTATCACATTTTATGACTAAACAGCAAAACTTATTTTTTTAATTAAACATTACTTAGAAAATTTGCTTATTAATAACTCCTGGGTGAACAGTGTATATCCAATAGTAATTTTTTTAGTAGTTGTGTAACTGAAAAAGGAATAGGGAGAGGCCAAGGCTTATTTAGCCTAAACTATAATAGGGTCTGTGGGGACTCTAAGCAAGAAATAGCCTCCAAACACACTCTCACATGCACTCACACACACACACACGCTAGCGCAAGCGGCACAAAGATTTACAAACATGCTCTGAAATCACTAATTATTAAGGGAGTTTGATTTAATATTTTATGATCAAATATATTCTTTTTTCACACAACAATTAATGTTGCTTGCTGGCTTGGTTAGCTAGAGCTAGCACAGCAAGCTAGTGTAATAAAACAAGTATAGAACAAGTATTCAGAGAATGCCTAATCTCGCCCTTATTTTGTGCCAATCTCAAGTTTCTATGACAACTCATTCTTGAATTAGAGCCAACAATGTGATTCTGAGCTTTCTACCAAATATAACATTGACCTTTGACCTTTACTCAAATAGATCATTGCATCTGATGCGTATTACCTATTAGCTATTCATATATGCTCATGTAATTTCATGGCGATATCTCAAGTATTCATTGAGTTATAGCGTGAAATGTGTCTGCGGACACACACAGACACACACACACACACTGATTACAATAATCTCCCCCAACCAATGCTGGGAGAGATTACCAACATAAGTATACAATAACAACACAATCACACAAGAATCATTGATGTTGAAAATAAGGTAACGTTTTAGGACAGCGCATATTGTATGATGAATAAAAGTGATGATAATGTCTACATGAGTGTTACTGAGTAAACATGTCCTTTAGGGTGGTGAGGATGTAAGCATTAGATCTGTTGATTGCCAACAAATATATTCCTGACAGCCAAAGTTGATCAAAAAAAGTTCCAAGGAATAACAACTGAGAATCCATAGAAAATGCTTGGGGTCAGTTTTGACCCCACTTATGGAAGAGTTGGGTATTGATACAAAATATGAAATAACTTAAAAGAAAAAAAAACCAATACATACAAATCCAAATGAGACCATATTTAAGATGTAGGTGACTTTTGACCCCGCTGTGCATTGAATACAGTTTTATTCTTTAGTCCATACAGTATTTGTAACGTTTTTAAGCATTAATAACAATATCTGAACATTTCAAGGAGAAGAAGAACGTCTTCAAACCACACCATTACACCCAAATTATAAACAGTGGCATGTGCTTTTTTGTCAGAAGATAAGGGGCTCTAGTTTCCGGGCGCAGCTCAGCATGCGCAAGCTGGTGCAGCCTGCGCAATGCTAGTTTCTAGCCGGCGCAGAGCAGTTTGGGAGTGCCAGCGTGCCAAGATGGGCATGGTGGTGCACTCGTGGGAGGTGACCACTGATCCAGCTATGGTGCAGTGACAGTTTTGCTGGCTCTAGACAGTGCGGCAAGCTTGCCAGCTGAAGGCACGTCTCAGTGTGGCGCAGCTGGTGTAGTGGTAGTTTCAATACCCGTAGTTTCAATACTATATTTAAGTTTAATTTCATTAGGTATAGATTTACTACAATATCTACAATATCAATATCATTCTCAGCAGAACTGTTGTGTGGGACTGTTATGTAGGACTGTTGTGTAGGGCTGTTGTGTAGGGCTGTTGTGTAGGATTGTTGTGTAGGACTGTTGTGTAGGGCTGTTGTGTGGGACTGTTGTGTAGGGCTGTTGTGTGGGACTGTTGTGTAGGGCTGTTGTGTGGGACTGTTGTGTAGGACTGTTGTGTGGGACTGTTTGTAGGGCTGTTGTGTGGGACTGTTGTGCAGGGCTGTTGTGTAGGGCTGTTGTGTAGGACTGTTGTGTAGGGCTGTTGTGTGGGACTGTTGTGTATGGCTGTTGTGTAGGACTGTTGTGTAGGGCTGTTGTGTAGGATTGTTGTGTGGGACTGTTGTGTAGGGCTGTTGTGTGGGACTGTTGTGTAGGACTGTTGTGTGGGACTGTTTGTAGGGCTGTTGTGTGGGACTGTTGTGTAGGGCTGTTGTGTAGGGCTGTTGTGTAGGACTGTTGTGTAGGGCTGTTGTGTAGGACTGTTGTGTGGGACTGTTGTGTAGGGCTGTTGTGTGGGACTGTTGTGTATGGCTGTTGTGTAGGACTGTTGTGTGGGACTGTTGTGTGGGACTGTTGTGTAGGGCTGTTGTGTAGGACTGTTGTGTAGGACTGTTGTGTGGGACTGTTGTGTGGGACTCTTGTGTAGGGCTGTTGTGTAGGACTGTTGAGTAGAGCTGTTGTGTAGAACTGTTGTGCACACCTGCAGTGCTCTGCTTAAAAAAACAACTCTCCTCTGTTTTCTACTGTTTCAAGGATCAAACACAAGCTTCTCTGCTGCATTATTTATCAAGCACAAGCTCCTGAAAAGTGTGTACAGCTTTGTGTTAATGAGTACACAGCCACATTTATTACTGCTGTGGTGAAGCAGCAGCAGCAGCAGCTCCTCTGGCTCCTGCTTTACAGGTGTTTGTTTTCTGTCCGACTACACTGTCTGTCTGCCATGATCAGTAAAAAATGGAAAAAATCTGCCTCATATTACAACTGACCTCGCAGGAAATCCTGCTTTAGTTTACACAACCCAACAGCTAGAGGATGTGCATCTATAGCAGGGGTATCAAACATGTGGCCCGGGGGCTAAATGTGACCTGCCAAAGGTTCCAATATGGCCTCTGAGATGAATTTTCAAAGGTCAATAATTCCACAGTCAAGGCTGTGGGAATGATTTTAGTTCAGGTTCCACATACAGACCAATATTATCTGGAGACAAATAACAGAAAAAGCTAAAAAAAAAAAAATTTATCCATATTTTGTTCTTAGTTGGGTGTGAAAAACATTTGACATTATGCCGATAATGACCACTTCAAATTTATATCTTTGTTTTAGTTTTTAAAAAACTAATAATAATGTAAGAATAAAATGTGAAAACCCTGAACAAGTATGAACAACATGAAATATATAAAGAAAATTTACTACAATTTTAACCATTTTTGTTTCTTCATGTAAAAATGATATGTTGAAGCAAAACATTGTTAAAATGCATTTATTTTTCCGAGGAAATTTGAGGGGGGTTTCTGATTATACACATATTTTTTGTTTGTAAACTTTGAAAAGAAAATCTTTTCATATTTTAACCTTCATCCTAGTGAGTGGGGTTCAATCAGACCCCCTTCACATGCCTTCATGCACAAAACATGCATATGATCAACCACAGCAGTTATGTTTTATGATTTTGTTTGTCATCATGAGTGCATCACAAAAAAATGTATTTGATATGAAATACAATTGTCTTCTGCACTGTAAGTTCAGACCCCAGTTGAAAATATGATATAATATAAACCCATGAATATTATGTTGTTTTTCAGGCAATGATGTTTCTAAAAGGTAGAACTGGAAGTTCTATGGCCTCTTGTTTGTTAATATCAAGGTTGATATTGGTCTTTGTTCTTCAAAACACTACTAATGATCGTACAAGTGACAGATTTGTCTTTTTTTTTTTGTTCTTGTCTATATGTAAGATAACTTTACAAATTTGGCATAATTGTATTCTGTAATAATCAAATAAAAGATTACAGCTAGAAAATTACTTTGTTACTGTTTAACAATCCCATAAACATTTAAATATCATGCACATAATGGAGGTGATTTGCACTAAATCAAAGACAAAAGTTTGCAGTTATTATTTACATGCTATTCTATTATTTAACTAGAAATCAAATCAGGCTGAATGTTGCCCCTAAAAGAAAAGAACCCTGATATATAGTGTAGAGCAGGGGTTTTCAAATAGTGAGACGGGCCTCCCCTGAGGGGCGCGAGAGGGCTACAGGGGAGGCGCCACATGACAAAAAAAATAAACCCCAAAATAAAACATGTGGTTAACTAACTACAGAACATGTGAGAAACAAAATCACACCTGAAGTGAAAATGTTAAGACATAAAAAACAAACACACACACACACACAGAGGTAGAAATGTATTTAAAAATACTTTTAAAAAAATGCCAAAAAAATTTAAGCTGTCTTAAGAGAAAATTGTCCCCAGACCCATGTTAAAATTTGCCTTTAAAAAAAAGGTAAAAACACACAAAGCTGTTAAAATATGGGTAAAAATGTTCAAAACATACACATTTGAAAAAATATATTTAAAACGATACTGAAAACTGACAAAAATGTTAAGATGTGTAAAGATAAGAGTGATTTTTGGGATAAATTAAGCGTATTCACAGGAAAGTAATGCCTGCATATTTGGGATATGCATGTGTCTTTGGTTGTAGTTGAGCATAAAATAAATATTGTCCGTCTCTAAAATGAGTCCATTTGTGTGTTTTTAAATATATTGTGTGGTGTGTTTGATATTTGTCAGAATACGAATCGAAAAGTTACAAGTACACTGCCTTCAGTACAAATAGGAATTTCTCAGATTTTCAGAAAGTGGTCAAAATTACATCATCAGCTGCTGTTGCCGCTTGTGTCATTTTCCATCTAATTTCAATCCTAAACTAAATCCAGTTTTTCCGATGGATAGAAAAGTCACATATTTTTGAGAAAAGTCACATATTTTCTCAAACTTCTAGAAGTGAAGTTAATGGTTTGAATTCCATCTGTTTCCTGAGTTCAATGGATAATGTCTGTGACATCATGATGTCAGCCATGACGTCTTTTTGACCACTTTCTACTCATACATTTTCATTTCGTAAATGTAATTTTTGATGTGGTAACTTTTGTATTTTGACAAATATCAAACACACAACACATGGACTCATTTTAGAGTTGGACAATATTTATTTCATGCTCAACTACAACCAAAGACACATACACATCCCAAATATGCACACATTACTTTACTGTGAATACACTTAATTTTGTCCCAAAAATTGCTCCATATGTCAAAAGAAAGAAATAGTGAAATATGTTAAAATGTGTTTAAAAATAGATATTGAAGCACATATAGAGATAAAGATGAATATGTTTAAGAAATAATAAATAAAATGTTAAAAATAAAGATAAAGATATGGGGTTTTTTTTGTTTTTTTTAATGTGTTCCATTAAATAAAGGTCATGTTGTTCACTGTATCATTTATCAGAAGCAATAATCTATCTGTTGGACGTAACATTAGTAGCTACCTCTACTATGAAGGAATATTCACAGCCTGTCAAGAATATGTTCAAAGCAGCAAATCTTTACATCATGGCAGTTGTGAAGATTTAACTGCTGATTTATTTAAGGCATTGCAAATAAGCTCCATCACAGTTCATCTGATTTGAATAAAATGCCGCTTAAGAAGAGCAGATGTTCTGACACATTGCACAGATCAGTAAAATATATGAAACTGGCGATGTTTTCTGTGTTTATCCATGTATATATTTATCTTCCATGAGGAAAACTGTAGGTGAAGAAATACTAAATGTACAGATAGATAATACAACTGTAACTGTCAGTGTCATCTTCTGTAACTCAGCGGTTCTTTTAAACATGTCATCTGTCCAACAGGCAGAGGTGGAGGTAAATAAGTAGAAGTACTTCCTTTACTGTACTTGAGTAGATTTTTTTTAGGTATCTACACTGTAGTAATTATTTTTCTGAAAATTTTTTAACGTTACTCCCTACATTTTTTCATACATACCTGTACTTTATACTCCTTACATTTATATAAATATCTGTACTTTATACTCCTTACATTTATATAAATATCTGTACTTTATACTCTTTACATTTATATAAATATCTGTACTTTATACTCCTTACATTTATATAAATATCTGTATTTTATACTCTTTACATTTATATAAATATCTGTACTTTATACTCCTTACATTTATATAAATATGTGTACTTTATACTCCTTATATTTATATAAATATCTGTACTTTATACTCTTTACATTCTCAGAATACACTCATTAATTTTTCAAACTAAACAAATGTGACAAAATAATTTGTTTCAGAGGGAAAATCAGTGGAAGAGAGAAATTATGACTTACTATGTCATAATTATGACTTTTTATCTAATAATTGTGACTTTTTCTCATAATAATGCAATTTTTAAAATCTCATAATTAAGACTTAAAAAAAAACAAAAAAAACTCATAATGATGATTTTCCAAAGTTTCCTGTCCGTACCCATAAAACTGAGACCGGATGACCTGACCAAACACATCAACTACACACTAACTCACTTTTAAATGATTTATTTTTAAATACTTTTATGATTTTTCCTGGTTTAATAAGTGTTATTTCATCCATGGCAAAGAAATGTCGTTTTACTGTTTACTTTATTATAACAGAGAAGTTGTACTTTTTTACTTTTACCAGAGTATTTTTCACTCCTGTACCTGTTCACACAAGTACACAATGTGAGTACTGTACTTTGACCACCTCTGGTAGTGAGTGTGTATGTTTTGAAGGCTTCAGATGGCGGCCTGCAGCAGCTAGAGTAGATACCACTTTATCTGCACTTGGCAGCAGCGCAGCAGGTACAAACCTAATGGACATCATAGCCTCGAAAAGTGAACTAGTGTTTGCTGCTGTTTGAGCTGGAAGAGCAGAGATAGCACTGTGGTTGGAGCAGGAGAGAGAGTGTGTCTAGATGCTTATCAGGGGCCTTTAAGATGTCTGGGGCCTCCCAGGGCTCCCCGCAGGCCGCCGAGCGCCCATCCAAGAGCCCAGCCGGGCCAGTAATCTATCCCCCTGCCACGCTGCTGTGCTCTCCACGCCGTTAATCCAATCACTCCCCTGCCACGGTGGGACAGGCAGAGCACTAATCCAGTTTACACAGCAACACAAAAAAAAGCCCAGACTCATTCCTCACTCCCCGCAGAGCCTCGCCAGCTCCCCGACGTGACATTGAGTGAGAAAGATGAGGATAATTACAGGGGCAATTATTTTATTTTTATTATGTGTTCAGCCTCTCAACCCCCCCCCCCTTTTTTTTTCCCCCATGTTCCAAGATAATTGCTATGGCCTTGTCACAAAAACCCAAGGTGATGGCATGCAGTCGTTAGGGAAGCAGAGCGTCAGGCCGTTTGTGCATCCCTGGCCACAGCTGTGCGGCAGTCATTAGCATGCAGCTGATGAGGGTTAGCCTAGCGTGCAATGGCCAGGGTGGACTCAGATAAGTCATTTAGACTAACAGGAACTTAATTAATTTTGTTTAATCTTTGTAAAGCACCACGGGGGGACAGTCCCTGGCTAACTCCACCACCTCACTTTCAGCCCACCTAGCACGGCTCAGCCCACAACATTTGCACCAGTGCCACTGGGCTCCATATCAATATTGGCTTAATGTTGTGTACAATAGCACAGCATCTCATGTCGAATGAGACCCAGTGTTCATTCGGTCATTAGCCTGTAGTGCAACCCTGGAAAACTATAGGTCGAAGGTGAATGTGTCAGTAAAGACTCACACCACTTCCACGCCCGGAAAAGTTAATGACATTTTAATGACTTATGAATTGCATTTGACTCATTTTTGTTTGAATAATATCAGCTGAAAATCACTTAGGAGAAATTCATTATATTTTATCAGTAAAGTCAACAATGTATTAATCAGTATCAACCAGATATTTAGGAATATTAATTAATTCCATCTCAGTAAGTCTAAATTAGATTTTTTGCATATATTCCGTATATTTGAATTAGTGTTTTCTAGATAACTAGTAGCCTAAATATTGGAGAGTTTTCCCCCTATAATTGATTTGGATTTACTCAACATGTGCAAACCTGAAGTAAATTAAAAATAATTAAACTTAGAATTTCATTATTTTGGATTTCATTATTATGTTTAAATGTACTTGATGAAATCGATAGTTTTTAATCAAAGTTGAAATACTTAAAATGTATTCAAGTATTTAAATTGTCACTTTCTTGCCATAATTTATATAAGTAGACAATGGTTAGACTTTTCTGAGTGTATGTCACAGTATTTAAAGACCCCCATCCAAATAGTAGAATGTCACCTTCAGAATAATAAAATGATCCACTAGTTTAGTTGGATCACAATGTTAGAATGCTTATCAGACACCTGATAAATATAAGTTTCACTTGTGTCAGTGTGTTTTAATGTCTCCCATCCAAATGGTTGAAGTAAATCCTTCAAAATAACACGTGTCTACCAGCCTAATCAGCTCAGGCTGGTAGAAGACTTGGTAGATACCAAACCTGAAAAGTGGGTTCAAGTCTCATGTATGTCAGTGTTTTTAAAGTCCACCATCAAAACCTTACTTCAAAGGCAACAGAAAACCTCCTGTGTTGGATCAGTGATGCCGACACTGGTTTGATTCCCACCACCAGCAGGTGTCCTGGAGCTAAAAAGGTTTCCCCATGGCAGGGGTCAGAGGGGACATGTAGCTGCCCCTCTGAAACTTGAGGTGAAAGCAGAAGATTATGGGAAAGAAAACAACAACTAAATGAAATTTTACATCATGATCTTTACTTTCATTATCATGAAAGTGAGTTCTGACAAAATGACAGTAAGGTCTTTTTGCGTTTTTCCTAAATTGTTGCTTTTGACACCTGTACCATGAACAAAACTTGGTAAAAAAAAAAAAAAAAAAGTTGAATTCCTCTGAAAATGTAAACTAACCATCCATTCAGAATGTGTCAGCACTAACACTTAACAGTTAATAACCAGCTCATCATCAGTTCTGCAGAAGCCTGTGTATTGGTAAAAATTCTACAAATACTTTATATCATTAAGTAGCCTAAGCATATTTAACTCTACTCAATTATATTCATGGCCTAATAATGGTTGGTTAAGATAAACCTCTTTGAGTCTTCTCATTTTCTTTTCATTATTTTAATATCACAATCATAGTTTACAATCAGTTACAGTATTACAAACTAATTTAGAAAGATTAATTTCATGGTTACAGAAGTCGTGAGTCGTTGAGTGTAGCTGCTTTAGGAGCAGACAAGACACTGGAGTCTACTCTTTCAGACATTTCAGCATTAAGTAGCTCCTCTGATCCTCCTCCTTGCTTCGGGGATTTGGGTGTTGTCTCTGTCTCTTCCATTGTTAGGGTTTGTCGACCTCTGTATGCAAATTACTCTTACCTATGTCTCCTAAGTAGAGACATCTCTTTCCAAGGCAATTTAACACAATAAAATAATAAGACATTACTTTAACATTTATATTTCTGGTCCCATTGTAATTTTCCCAACACACCTGATGATGATGATGTAATGGCTTGCAGGTGTGATGGACGAAGGAAACATCTAAAACATGCAGGACATCGGCCCTCCAGGACCGCAGTTTGATACCCCTGGTCTAAATCATGCCAGGTTAACGGCCAATATCAGTCTTTTGATCTGATTGGGACAACCCTAGTGGTTTCATAGATTCCCACAGGTGTAACTGTAATGTACTGATCATATTGAATGCAAATAATCCATGTGTAATAAAGGCAGGTGACACGAGGCCAAAACACAAAGATACCCAAATGCAGTACTCTGAGACAGTGATAGATTTGCAATATTTATTAACAGATATAATAAATAAGCTTTTCTCCCCCACTTTGTGGCTCGCCTTGGTTTCAGTTTCTCTGCTGAGACCAACAACTACAGGACAGGATGCATAAACAGACAGTCCAAATAAAGATACACGGAGAATCCAGAAGACGCTACCATAAAACAGAAGAGGGTCGCACCAGGAATCCCAGATCCAATGAAGTATAGTCAAGTGTCAGGCAGAATTTAGGTCAAAATTAAGCTGAAGGACAGACAACAGGGGATATGCATACCAGATAGAAGGACTAGACAAAAACCAAAAAGCCAAAACATGTCTAAAACTAAGAATTCAGAACAAGGTAAAGAACGCTCATAAGTAACAGCCAGGGCAGGACAAACACAGACAGACACACAGGGGTTCACTACGAAGGGAAACAGGTGGACTACATTGGGATGAATTAACAGGGCGGGAAGACACTAGTGACAGGAAGTAAAGACAAGTGAACTTGAACCAACATAACAAAATAAAAGCCCAAAACATGAACAAAGAGAAAAAAAAACAGGAAGACTCACAAAAATAAGACAACCACAAGTCACCAGAGATTAGATTCTTAACAGCAGGTGTTCAAAGCTTTGCTTCAGTGACACTTTTTCGCTCATCCTTGTGTTGATTGTGTCTTCTCTGTCTTTTTTTGTTGTTACTTGTAGCTCAATTTTTGTTTTAATGTATTGTTTTCTTTTGCTATTAATTGACCGAAATAAATCAAATCAAAACTGTTATAAGTGGAATTCAACCAGAAAATGAGCTTGCAGGAAAGAGTTGCATAAAATGAAGTGGAAAAGGATTGTTTTTGTCTTTGAAATGCAGCTAATACTTTGAAACCCCTTGGGCAGGTAAGAGAAGCAGACTTGTAACTGGAGGACACAAAAGTCTTCTTTTCTGACTTTACAAGTTGTTACTTCTACTTGAAAATGTAGTTAAGTGGAGCTCTTAGCCCCCGGTGGAATTAGGAGTCTGCGGCTGCACTGGGCGCCTCTGAGGTGTAAATGTGTGTAAATGTATTAATGTGAAGCAGGATGGAAGTGAAAAATGATTCTCTGCTCACAAATCTCTTTGGACTTTGGTTAAAGGGAGATAAAAATGATTTGTGTAAATATAGTGTAATAAAATGTGTATTTGTACATATCAGTATTTGCATCTAGTCTCAGACTAATGTACAGTCAAGTTAATGTATTTACAGATGATCCATAAACTCACGTGCTGTTTCACAGGCAGCCATACTCGAGTCAGCAGTTTGTGTGTATTAGAATGAATTCATACTGGGTTTTAGATTAACAATTGACTAATATGGAAGCATTTATTGTTTTAGCCTTCATGTAACATTTTAACGGTATCATTCCATGGTTATTTCATTAATATTGTTGTGTTCACCATTGTTATTGAATGCATTGTGCGTTGATTCTCTTTAAAAAAACATGCGGATTGCTTTGTTCCCAGCTGTTTTTAGAGGGTAGGAAAATGACTTGAGGTGGAACAACAGCGTTTTCCGGTCCTTCCTCATACACATCCATAACGCGTCTCTGATTGACTCACAGAATTAATGTGTGACGGAACACTCCCTCCTCCCCTCTCATTCTGTGTGTGTTTACCATTCCAGAGTAGCATCCAGCTAGGTTTCATGCGGTCACTTGTTTTGAAAACTTGCAGAAACAAAACAAGACTTTATTTCCACAGAGAGCACATGAGCCACTCTGCTCCACCATTTTTTCTAGTTTGTGCAGCTACCATCTTTTCTCGTAGATGCTAATGCTACTTCAGATTCACTGCAATGGGGGACGGACTGGGGACAGTATCACCTGAATTCCGTGGGCGGGTATAACCCCACGTGGGTGACGCCCATGTCCACATGACGTGTAGTGGACAGGCTGTTTCTGAGTCATTTGTTTCTCTGTGTTGTTTTCTATGAATGGGAAATACAGCCAGTGGAGGTGACACACCACGCAGCAAATGCAGCCTGTGTTGGTAACTCAGGGTGATCTGTGGAAAAGTGGTTTTCACCAGAATCAGATCTTTAAGCTTCCACTCAATGTCCCCTACATTTCTTAAGAAAGTAAATTGAATGCTGTTCTTGAACCATTTTGATAACATGCAATCATTGTTTTCTCATATTACTAATGAAAAATAGGAAGATGAAAACTGGGATATTGGAGGTGAGTCCTGTTAAATGACAGACAAACTTCTATTTATTGATGTTTTGACATGATACGGATTACATATTTTTTGGTTTGGATGTTGTTGTTTTGACTATGATCACATTTGACAGAATATGGTTCCTCTGTGGATAATTGTGAGACATAAAAAGAAAGATACACAGCTTGCTGTTTCTGTTTGAACAAATGAGTGATTGTACACACTGTGGTTATTTTATCTGAATGTGTCTTATATCAGCCCACGCCTGAGAACCTGCATTGTCAAACAACACTGAATGTGGGTTGTATAATGTAGAGTTGGCAGGTTCAGATGGTTTGCTTACATTTGTGAGTGAATACTTCCGGCCCATATGTGGACCACTGGAAGCATAAACTGTTAACTAAGGTGGTTTTTCATAAATACATAAAACAGCATCATAAATACAGCTCTGGAAAAACAGACCCCTAGAAAAATGACTGATTTTACCATTTAGAATAATAGATTGGGTTTATATAGTGCTTTTTTGGCCACTCAAAGCACTTTGCATTAGTGACCCATTATTCATTCACTCTCACATGCTCCTTCTGGTGGTGGTAAACTACATTTGTAGCCACAGCTGCCCTGGGGCAGATTGACAGAAACATGGCTGCCATTTTGTGCCTACGGCCCCTTTGAGCACCACCAAACTTTCATATACCAGTGTGAGCAGCACTGGAGGCAAGGACAATGGACTGACTAGGACAGAGCGGGATTCAAACCACCAACCCTTCGGTTACTGACCCGCTCTACCAACTGAGCCATAGCCGCCCCATCTGTCCCTGCTCCATTTATAGGTCTGTGTTTGAGTAAAATCAACATATTTGTGGTATAGTCTGAAAGTCCAAATACAATTAAGGTTGTATAGAGCATGTATTTGCAGAACACCGCGTAATATCAAAATAATGCAGATGTGTTCAGAGCCAAATAATGCAAAGAAAAGCAGTTGATATTAATTTCTAAACAAGACAATACTAAGGCTGTAAGTTGGTAAATGTTCAGTGGTCAATATTTGGTGGAATGTACAAAGTGGCACTCAGTGACACTTTGACATGTCCTCCGTTACTGTTGTAGGACTTTATGCAGCTCCTGGCACAAAAACCCTAGAAGTTCAGTGATATTCCATGGTTTTGAAACATTCATCTTCCTGCAGAACTTTTCGAAGTGGGTTCAGGTCTGACCCTGACCTATGACCCCTGGCAAGATCTGCGTCTGCTGCTCCATCACTTTTACACTGAAATACTCTACATCTGACCAAGTTTGTTCTTCTCATTCTTAATCCAAATATGTTATCACACTTAAAATAATAATTGACAGGGAGTCATGTAACAGACCTAAGTGCAGAACTCAAGAGACTCAAATGAGTTCTCACACAATTAAGAGGAGGGGGGGTCCATCCACCAGACAGACGAGGGAACTGGGGAAAGGGGACACCAGATGACTAGCCATGAACAGACTTGATATGTAAGATAGGTTATAAAAATGACAAATACAGACGCGAGAGAGAGAGAGAGAGAGAGAGAGAGACAAATAACTGTGACTTCAGTTTAGACCATAGGCTTTCTCAAACAGGAATGTATGTCTTTATGGCTTGGACACATGTCCTTAGTTATCTATTTGCCTGGTCTTATCATGTTTAATCGATAAATAAAGCTGTGTGTCATCTGCGTAACAATGAAAGTTAATGCCATGATTTCAAAATGATCTTACATAAAGGGAGCATATACAACATAAACATGATAGTCCCAAGGACTGACCCTTGAGGCACGCCATAACTAACACTGGAGAACAGCAATGATTGGTACCGATTAGATAAATATGGTATAAGCCACTTCATAATATGCACACAAAATTCACTTTATATTAACCACTTATTACCTCCGCCAAGGAGGTTATGTTTTTGTTGGCGTTTATCTGTTTGTGTTCAAGATAACTCAAAAACTTATGGACGGATTTTGATGAAATTTTCAGGATACATTGGAAATGTGAACAGGAAGAATTGATTTCATTTTGGTGGTGATCCGGGGGGTGGGGGGTGTCTACCTTGGCGGAGGTCTGCACTCTCAGAGTGCTTTTCTTGTTACCAATGTGTTAATGTTCATACACATGAAGCATTTGGTCTTTTTTTCCATGAACAGATCATCTGTTGCCATGTGAACAAATTGTTTATGATCAATTTTATATGAATAATACATTAACAAATTGGTAATGAATTGTTGATAAATTGTTAAACTAAGCTCCGCCTACCTGTTTTCCACTTGAACATTAAATCTAACATGGTTAACTAAATTAACTGCACTCATATAGTGCTTTTCCACCTTCATGGTGCTCAAAGCGCTTTAAATTAGCCTCACATTCACACACACTCATACACTAGTAGGTTTCTAAGTTTCTGTCAGTCCTACTGGGAGCCTAAGTCAGGGTTCAGACACTTCGACATGTGAACAGCGACAGCCGGGATGCGAACTGCCAACTCTTCAGTCATTGGACAACCCGCTCTACCAATTGAGCCACAGTCGGTCCACCCACCTGTTTTCCACTTGAACACTAAATCTAACATGGTAAACTAAGCTCTGCTCACCTGTTTTCCTGTTCAACATGCCTTTGCTTATTAACTGTTAATGATTAATTGAGTGAAAAAAGGTCCTCCTTGCCCCTGACATGGATAAACCTAACTTAAGAATAGAATAGAAAATTATATAATAGAATAGAAGGTGGCACGGGGGTGCAGTGGTTAGCACTTGTGGCTCACAGCAATAAGGACCCTGGTTCAAATCCCACACCAGACCTTTTTGTGTGGAGTTTACATGTTCTCCAGGTACTCCGGTTTCCTCCCACCATCCAAACACATGCACTGATAGGTTAATTGGTTAATCTAAATTGCCCATAGGTGTGAATGTGAGAGTGATTGTTTATCTATATATGTTCAGCCCTGAGATGAACTGGAGACTCATACAGGGTGTACCCCGCCTTCACGCACTGTAGCTGGATTAGGCCCCCAGTGACCCCCACAATTCTCGTGATGATAAAGCGGATTCAGATGACAAGACAAGAATAGAATAGAAAATGATAAAATAGAAAATGATAGAATATACTAGAATACAATGGTAAATGGAATATCTTTTATTGTTCGAAGACATCCCACCCTTCAAGCAATACAATATAAAACACAATAAATATTATAAATAAAAGTACAAAAATGGGAAAAAAAAATGTTTTTAAATGCCCTGGGTCTTTTCACATCCACCCAGAGGTGAAACTGAAATGTAAGTGCAGCTACAAAATAGAACAAAATAGTAGTGATGCAAATAAAGTCCATTTCTATGAGTTGATGCATCGTCTTCACAATCTGAAACATGAGCAGTTGTAAATGGGTTCTTCAAATGTGACTAATATTACCGATCTGAACGTCTAGTATTTTGTCTGTGTGCAGATAAATACACACTTTCCTAGATGTGTATCATTTTGTTGACTCATATGAAATGATTCCAAGTGCGTCCGTTTGTTTTGCTGAAACACTGCAAAGGCCAAAAGTCTGGAGAGTTCTGTGATTCTGTTTCCCAGTCAGTGTCTACTGTAGGTGTTTTTGCAGAAAACTATCTTTAATGGTCTTGTTGACCTCCAGGCCATGTGTGCAAATATTGATTGGTGTTAAAAGTGAAAAAGCCATAGGGTTTCCTTGTATCAATGCTCAGTAGCAGTGGATACTACGCTAGTTATTGACTTCTTCCAGAGGCTGGAGCCAATCGCTACCTTCAGCAGCTCAGAGGTCCAAAATGGCACAAAATTCCAATCTGAAATGAATATAATAATAACAGAGTGAAGAATCAGTGCACTGATCCAATACAAAGCAAAGTGTATGATACCTTTTCCACTGGCTGAATGGAAGTAAAACCAAACCAACCAGGGGCGTCAAACTCATTGATTTTGGGGGTCACATTCAGTCAAATTCTACCTCCAGTAAAATAATAACATAATAACCTGGAAATAATGATAACTCCAAATGTTTGGAGTCAGTTCTATAAAGACTAAACACTTAGTAACAGAAGCAGAAAATGGTTCAAATTGTGCTTAATTTTCTTTAGACATTTCAGGTTTTTCATATTTGTTCAGGTTTTTCCCATTTTATTGTTACAGTTTGGTTGTAAATTTGTATTTTCATTATATAACCATACTTTTACACTAAAACACAGGTGTCAAACACAAGGCTCGGGGCTAAATCTGGTCCACCAAAGGTTCCAATCCAGCCCTTGGGAAGAATTTATGATGTTAATCATTTTAGTTCAGGTTCCACATTCAGATCAATTCAATCTAAAGTGGGCCAGAACCAGTAAAATACTATCATAATAATTTATAAATACTCACAAATCCAATTTTTTCTCCTCATAAATGTAAGTATTTTCACATATTTACACCAAAACAAAGTATAACTTTGCAACATATTTGAATAATTTTGAACAAATAGCCTATATGAATAAGTGTTTTTTAAGAGCAGTCAGTGCAATTTTAAGAATAATCTGCCTGATTAAATATTTTGTGTATTTGTATTTGTTCCACGATGATCTGTAAATTATAATGAACATGTGGAATAGAGAAATAAAAGCATAATATTCTTAAAATTAAGCTCATTATCTCATTCATTGTATGTTATTCAAACTGTTTGAAAGGATAGTTTGTCAATGTAAAGATTTTCATTATTTAATTTTACTTTTCTCACTCTGAAATATAGAGAAATATTTGGAGTCATTTCACTGGTTCACCCGACGTCATATCAAATTTAGCTAAATGTGGCCCCTGAAATAAAATGAGTTTAACACACCCACACTAAAAGAAAGACATACATTTGAATTTGTCAGTATTTATGGGCATATTGTAAGATTTCTGCTCATCAAACCAAGAAGAAACTATGGAGTGGCTAATTCTTTTTAGGTTAATCTCACCCACCATGAAATTACATATTGCTAATGTGCATCTGATGCAATGATCCATTTGTGTAAGGGTGAAAGGTCAAGGTCACAATTAACTAAATGGTCAAAATCACATTATCGGTTATAACTCAAGAATGGATGTTCACAGAACTTTCAAATTGGTAACAAGCGATGCGGATTAAGAATTTCTACAATTCTTATACTTGGTGTTATCACCTACAACAAATCATTTTTTTAGATCTCTGGAGGTCAAAATTCATCCTATGGGCCACATTGGGACATTTGGTCCCCGGCCGCATGTTTCTGATTCCATTTATTAAGCTTTTCTTCAAAGACTCATCACTGGTCCATTGAACCATCTGGAGCACACATTCTGTTTGTTGAATCTTCAACCCCTAAGTACACCAGAGAATTTTATAAAGGAAGGACAGGAAATGCAAACAAGTACAGCACATACTGACTGAGTACATTTGATGTAATGCAGGTTGTGAATAAATGCCCCAGAAGAAGCAGCCTTTTGGCAGACTGACAAATCTCATGTTTCTTTAAAACATCCAGAGGAGTCATCAGCTGCATCAAGCTGACACACAGAGATTGTGTTTGACTTTCAAAGGATACGTGCAATGAGCACACTACAGGACCAAGAGGTAATTAGGAAGACTTTAGTTTTTAGGTTTTGGGTTTTTTTGTGATATTTCAAATGCCACCCAGCATTCACAGCTGAAGGCACACGCATGTGGAAGAGGCTAAATGGAATTGGGAGAGGAGCTTTTTATGATTAAATGGTTCTGATTGTATTATTGTCGAGAGCAAGGATCTCAAACATGTGGCCCGGGGGCCAAATGTGGCCCACAAAAGGTTCCAATGCGGTCTGTATTTGCAAAATACAATAATTCTACAGTCAAGGCTGTGAAACTGATTTTAGTTCAGGTTCCACATACAGACCAATATTATCTAGAGTGAATTTATAGCAGAATAATCTACAAAATTTAAGCACTCCATATGAAGAGTTCATTTGCAAAAACAATTTAAATTTTTTTCACAAAATGGCATTTTTTATTCTACATTCCAGGTAATACTCATTGATTTGATATATTATTTATTCAATTTAGTGGACCTTACCAAATGAAATAAATAATATATCAAATCAAGTATGAGTATTACCTGGAATGTAGAGTAAAAAAATACCATTTCGTGAAAAAAAAATTAAAAATGCATTTATCTGTTTTTGCAAATGAACTCTTCATATTTTCTTCTTGGTTTGATCTGAAAATAATTTACATTATGCCCATAAACAATGAAAACTTAAAATTTCTGTCTTTTTTATAGTGCAAAAAATTAAATTAAATTAAATTAGGAAAATATTTATACTTACGAATTATCCTATAATAATAAAATTTGATAAACCTGAACAGATATGAACAAAGTAACATTTCTAAACTAAATTAAGCACAATTTTAACAATTTAGTGTCTTTGTAGTAGATCTGATGCATAATGCACGTGATAAATTGATATATGGCATAATATTGTTAGAATATCACATATTTTTCTTGAGATATTAAATTTTTTCAGGTTTTTCACACCTTTCTTGTTGGATAGTTTGTTTTTTAAAGTAAGCATTTTCATAAGGTAATGGGGTTTGTTTGCACTAAAACAAAGACAAACATTTGGAATTATCTTTTTTTTTTCTAGGTTATTAATCTATTATATTACTGTTCCAGCCCACTGGAAATCAAATCAGGCTGAATGTGGCCCCTGAAAGAAAATTAGTTTGAGAGCCCTGGTTTACAGTCAAACAATAGCAGAATAATACACAAAAATTAACCACTCCATATTTTCTTATTGGTTTGATTTGAAAAACATACTACATTATGCCTATAAATAGTGACAAATTCAAATTTGAATAATAATATCATTATTTTATGAAAATATTTACATGTAAAAACTATCCTGTAATGATAAAATATGAAAAACCTGAAATAATGAAAGAAAATTATTCACAATTTGAACCATTTTCTGCTTGCATTACGAAGAGTTTATTGTCTTTGTAGAACTGATCCATGATGCACAAACATAAATAAGTTGAGGTATAATATTATTAAAATTGCACTTATTTTTCTTCATAAATTTCATTTTTTTTGGTTATTCACATCTTTTTTTTTGTTTGAATAGTTTGTAAAAGTAAGTAATTTCATAGTTTAATGGCAAAAACTTGCAGTTGTCATTATTTCCAGGGTATTATGTTGTTATTTTACTGGAGATAAAATTGGACTGAGAGTAAATCAGGTTAAAAGCCCTGACCTCGATGTACAGTCAACAGTACAAACCATAATGAAGTGTTTCCAGTTAATTCTGTGTGTGTGACTTTAGTTGTTGTTGCAGTAGAACAGCTAGGGTGGATGGGCAGATGGATGGATCAGTGGAGGTAATGGATGGAAGGTAGATACGTGTCTAATATACTACAAGAGGATTTCCAGTGACTTTGAGATAAAAACCTCAGAGGAGCTTATAAATCCATTGTATAATTATCTTGACAAAAATGTCAAGATAACAGCAAAGGCCAAAAAAGAACCAGATAACTAGACGGGAATGGCAGCAATGAAAGACAGTTACGGCAAAACAATGTTCTGACAATTTATATAGTAAGATACAGAAATAAATTTTAGATAAAACAGATTAAGAACGTACACATTTTTTATAAAGTAGTTTTCAGTGTTATTTCATTAATTCCAGCCAAAATAGTGTCTCAAAATGTATTATAATGAAAAGTAAAATTGGGGGTTAGTTCAGTGTTTTTCAACCATGCGGTCACCTGGAATTAATATGGGGTCAGCTAAAATTTCTAGTAATTGATAAAAAAAAACTAAACTTACTAATAACAAATACATAGTGAATCTCAATCTATAAAAGACATGTTAAACTGTGAGTGTGAAAGTAAAGCACTGTGGTTCTGTTTCAGATGCTGCAGCTCTTTCATAATTCATAGTTTGAGTATTAATTGTAAATATATTCATATAATGACCAAAGAAAATAAAATGGGCCCTTTGTGCAGGAATAATCAACACCTGGTTTTTCTGCCTCTGTCCATAATAATATACATTAGAACAGTGGTCTCCAACCTTTCTATTACTGCCAACCGGTCAATGTTTAAGTATTTTACCACGGTATTTTACATAGATTGTTTATATTGGTCGCCGCAAATTATACAGAGCGGCCTTGGTCTGTGGGAATCACCTGTCATGATAAATCCATATTTCATGGACAACTCCTGGTATTGTCTGTTAAAAGCTTTCCTTTTCTTGGAAGTTGGAGGCTCTTCTTCTGTCTCTTCAGTCGCCTTTTCCTCTTCTTTACTTAATTTGCTAACATGTGGGTTACATTTTTGGCATTCAAGTGACACAGAGAGAATCTGGTCATTTTTCAAAATTGTTCAGACTCGGATAATAAATACAAGAGAAATAATGAATTAATTAATTATTCGGCGGCCAGCAGCCCGGTACCAATTGATCCAGGGACCGGTACCGGTCCACGGCCTGGGGGTTGGGGATCTATACATTAGACTAAATACTGTCTAAAATTTGCATTTATTTGCAACAGAGAGAACACTCTTACATAATCAACAACAAATCGAATAGCCTAGCTACGCTATCCCTATTCATTCCATGGATGGGTCTAGTGGTGCTTCATAGTCAGGGGAGGCGGGGCTCAAAGGTTGTCTTTCAAATCCCTCTGTATGCAATTAACAGGACAATACTACAACCAATCAGTGTAATCTTTAGGATGACGTAGTTAGAGTGCCAGAAAGTTCACGGAGGAGTCTGGAGAAAGTTAGGAATGACTAAACAAAATGGTGGATTATGGAGTTTATTGAATGTTGTCACTTCTGTAAAAACACTTTAAAGAATGCTGACATTTTCTCACATTCTTCACTCATCTTTGATAAAAGGAAATCTCTACCCAGACATCTATCATCGCTGTTGTTCTTCTTCTATGGTTGTTTCCAGTTGTTTCTCTCTGAATCATCGCAGCGTTACTTCGTTCCGCCCGCCTTCTAACTCTATACTTCACTGTGATCCGTCGCCTAGTTTCAGGGAAATCTAGCCAAACGTTACATTGAGGGTAACTAGACCAACCCAGGTAGCAAATCAGAATTGCTGCCACTTGGGGTGTCTAGCATGGCTAGGCTACAAATCATTTTTGCCAAAATAAAAAAAAAAAGGCTGAGTTTTGAATATCCGGGTTCCTGGAAATGTGTGAAATGTGTTAATTGATCAACCTTCATCCTACTAACATATTGAACATACAGATAATACCAACTGCATGATATTTAACCCTTTATTGGATTGTTAAACAGTAACAAATTATTTTTCTACTTGAAATCTTTTACTTGGTGATTCCAGAATACATTTATGTCAAATTTGTGAAGTCATCTCACATATAGACTAGAAATAATCTGAAATAAAAAGAACGAATTTGTCACTTGCATTATCATTAGCAGTGTTTTGAAGAACAAAAACCAATATCAACCTTTAAATATTAACAAACTAGAGGCTATAGAACTTGGAAGTGGACCTTTTAGAGCCACCATTGTCTGTAAAACAACATATTTATGTGTTTATTTTGTTAAGGTCATATTTTCAAGCGGGGTCCAATCAGAACCCGATCAAAAAAATTTAACTTACAGTGCAGAAGACAATTGTATTTTATATCAAATCCATTTTTAGTGACGCACTCATGATGGCAAACAAAGTCATAAAACAAAACTGCTGTGGTTTTGTGTATGAACACATATGCAGTGGGTAGGGTGAAGGTTAAGACAAGGCTATATTATGTATTAATTATAACCACAGAATATAGTTTTTATACAATTTGTAGTTGATGTTTTTCTTAAAAATAAATATTTTGAATTAAAAGAAAAAGCTCCAAATCTAAGGAGCTTAGATTTGGATGTTCTTGCTAAATCTCATACTGGCAGGAAAAAGCCCAGGATGGACTTATTTGTGCCATTTCCATTTTGCGTGAATAGAAGACTTGTCTTCCACCTCCAAGCCCCACAATAATTTTAATAATAATACTTCTCAAGGCTTCTGAAGCCTTTAATACATCACAGTTCTTTGTGACATCAGTCTTGTCCAGTTCATCACCGCCATAATTAAAGCACAGCTACTGACATGAATGGGAAATAGATTTTAAAACAATGCCTGCTAATGGAAGCTGAGAGCAAGGATGATTAATGGATGATTGTTTAATCGATTAATATGCAGCCTCAGAGGATTTATAGCAAGAGGGACTTCATTTGCTGCTGCTGCTTTAAAGACATTAAAGAGCTTTCAGTTGATTCCTTTGCTTCTCTAACATTAGCCATCTTCACACAAGCCTTTGTATGAATGCCAATGTTTACATGTGATATGTGTCTACTGTGAGCAGATGGAAATACAATTTAAATATTTACTATATCAGGGTTGTCAAACTCATTTTAGTTCAGTTCCACATTCATACCAATATGATCTGAAAAGGACCAAACCAGTCAAATAATAACAGTGAAAAGAGTCAATAATTCAGTATGATAATTTTTAAATCTATAATGTTTCCCTCAAAATGTGAAGAACATCAACAACATGTTGAACAACAACATGTTCAGAAAAACAAGTGACATTTGAAGCCTTTTCTGCCTCAGTATATCAGTTTGTCATTTGCACATGTGCAGAACAACTGACATTTCAATTGCAAATACAATAAACATTTAGTAGCAGGCAGAATATTTATAAAATGACATGAAAATGACTTCTCTTCACATATTTCAGCTGCTTCATATTTGTTCAAGTATTTATTAAGGTTTTTGTAAAAGGGTGGTTTGTTAATATAAAGATTTTCATGTAATTTTACTTTTTTACATTAAAATCTGCAGTTTTCTTTATTTATAGGAAATTATGATCATATTTTACTGCTCTGACCCAATGTAGATTGAATTATTCTGTATGTAGAATGAATGACACTGTTAATATTTTCATTGTTATTCATCCTACGGGCCACGTTTGGAGCCTTTGGTGGGCCAGTGTTTGGCTCCCGGGCCTTATTTTTGACACCTGCGAATAGAAGAATGTATAAAATAAGATATTCTTGCAATAAATGTACACAGACTATCAGGATTAGGAGATATTATCATATCTATTAAATACTGTATGTGTAGTACATTTAAGTGAGTATAAGTAAACTTATAATTAATTATATAAATCAAATTGTGTGAGGTGGCTTATAAAAATGTATACTTTAAAATCTGCAATTTTCATTATTTCTAGGTAATTGTGATCATATTTTACTCCTCTAACCCAATGTAGATCTAATTATTCTGTATATAGAACCTGAATTCTAATCATTTTTACACCGTTAATATCTTCACTGTTATTCATCCGACGGGCCAGATTGGACCCTTTGGCGGGCTGCATTTGGCCCCCGGGCCTTATGTTTGACACCTGTGCTCTATATCAAAAACAGCATTTACATCACTAGCCGTCTTTTCTGTAAGGCTCCGTGCCGACGCTTTCCTGGCCTTTTCTTAACCTCTCAGTTGAAAAACATTTATTTCAAACCTGACTAGAACACATTCAGTTTGAAGCTACGACACTCTGATCCTCTGCTTAATGCCACTACTTCCGCAGATTGCAATTTTTCATAGAGAACACATAAAGAGGAGGTAAAGAATGGCACACCCTGCAGCCCTAAATGTATATACAGAACAGGTGTCAGATAAGTCAGCGTTTTCCTGCAAACATGCAACAGCACAGCAGACATTCATGTGGTGTAAAGCCCGTCCTATCAGTTACATGCAAGGACGCTTTAATCCCCAGACGCCTGGGACTAGGCTTGTTTTCTAATCTCTGTTTTAAGCGACAACATTTCCATTTGCAATAATATTTGTCCTCTCTTCTTTTCTTCTTTTTTCTCCCTGCTGGATGACAGGTTGGAGGGCATACCATGCTGCCTATTCGCTGGATGCCCCCAGAGAGCATCATGTACAGGAAGTTCTCCACGGAAAGTGATGTCTGGAGCTTCGGTGTAATCTTGTGGGAGATTTTTACCTATGGGAAGCAGCCCTGGTTTCAGCTGGGTAACAACGAGGTACAAAGAGCCTGAAGCTAATCTTTTTTCCTTAAATAGCATATATAGTAGATGTTCTGTAGAAGCGTATTACAGTGGCGGCTGCACATACATCACAAACTGCAGCTCCAGGCTCTTCACTGCTCTGAGAGTTTGTGTAGTACACATGCACACATAACATAAATGGGACAGGGGTAGGTAAATATATGTATTATTGAACACAGCGTACTTATTTGATCCTGAGTTGAGAGAAGAAAAACACAAGCAGTAACTGTGTTTAAAGTCAGCACGCTCTCAGAAGTCAAGGTACAGAGGGGTACAAAGCTGTACCCTGAGGTATAATCAGAATCGGAATCAGATAAAAGGTAGGTTCCCCTACAAGGAATTTGTTTTGGCATCTGGTGCAGCAGGTGTACATACAATAATGGTACGTAATAAGAATTGGAAGGAGACAGTAGAAGGAGAAGTAGAATTGTGTCCCTTGTTTTCTTAGTGTGCAGCTTTTTCACTGATGGAACCAAACGCTCTGCTTATTTGAAGTGAAAGAATGAGCTAAATATCAGGATATTTAAATGAACATTGCCATTTTGGATCTTAATCTACTGCTTTGTGTTCTTTCTTTTTTCCTTCTGAGACGCATGCTGGCCCAACGAGGTGATAAATTAATGTTGCTTCGCCACCAGACAAGATGGCGCATTACATAACACCCATGATTGGTTTGTTTTTTCATTGGAGGCTCTGCTTTGAATCAATAAAATTCAATTAGGATTACTCTTGTAAAGCCAGCACATTGAGAAAATTAAATTGACCTAAAAGAATAACCTGGCATGTGGCATGCATTACACTTATAACTATTTCAATTGAAACATCAATATGTTCTTGGGTTTGACACAAATTGAAATTTCCACATTTCTATGTAACTGGAGTTTGAACCACTCTAAATGAAACACTCAGCTGATTAAACAACGCTGCCAAAAGTTTTTGACAGTGTAATGAGATGATGGCACAGGCACAATCAGTTTCTCTAATCTGCTTTTGTTTTTAATAGGTGTTAGACTTGAATGTTGAACTTGTTATCCAGTTACACACATTTCCTGAAGACTAGAGCTGAACAATCTATTGTTTAGACCAAAAATCATGATTTTAGGTGTCACAATTTTGGGATGATGAAAGCTGTGTTTTTTTTTGCAGCTCTCCTTACATAATCCTTAACTATTTTACTAGTGATCAACCCAAATTGATTTAAAAAATACAAATCAAAAATCCCTATCCTCCCCCGTGGATAATATTTAGAACCAGACTGGAAAAATCTTTTTAATTATCATTAGAAAATATGATAGTCACAGTTAAACTAATAAATATGACCAAACATTATTTACTTTTTTCTCTTCATTCTTTTTTACCTGTTCATTTTTCCCTTTGTTACTCCCTCCTTTTCTCTTCTTTTTGCATTCATTCTAACTTTTTTTCTTTCCTCCTTTCCTTTCTTTTTTTCCTCTTTTCTTTTCCCCTTTTTTGTTACGTTCCCCCTTTTCCTCGTCATTTCCCCGAATTGTTTCGTCCTCCTCCCCTCCTTTTTCCTTTCCTTTTCTTTTTGTTTTCTTTTTCTACCTTTTTTCCTTTTCATTTCTCCTCTCTTTTCACAGTACATCACAGCATTTATTGTTTAAATCGTATTCTGTGAATTTTTGTCATGTTTGCAAATGTTGCTGACGACTGAAACTGGCTTTGAAGAAAATTGGGAATAAAATCGAAATTGCAAAAACTGCCAGAAAAATCGCAATTCAATTATATCTTACAATAGTTCAGGCCTACTGAAGACATTACAGAGTTATTCATTCTAACAGTAGTTATCAGTAAAAAGGCTCAGTCACCATAATAGGTTGTAGCAGTTACACAAAGACATACATGTACTTGGTCAAGCAGTCCCCTACATTCCTTTTGTAATATAAGAGAAATGACTATGACTGTGGCTTGAGAAGCAGTAAAACAACTGCTCTGTATTAGATAAGAAAAGCCCAGTGATCAGAACTTCAATCAGCTTTTTATACATAGACACGCCTTGGATTTACATTTGTTAAAGATGAAGAAAAGCCAGTTGCTCTGCATGACATAAAGCTGTGAAGCTATCTTTGATTTTGATGGCTGAATATGTGATGTCAAAGGGAGTCGTGCTAATAATATTCAGTGTAAGTGTAATGGGATGTGCAGCAAATCGAATTACCAGGATAATATACAACCTTTCACTCAGTAAGAAATAATACTGTGAAAAAGACTTCCTAAGGATGTCATAATGTTGTTAAATAAGTAACATCTAGTTATAGCCCTTCTAAGAATGTAGTGTTGCATCTATTTGGTTAGGAGTGGTCGTCATGACAACTGCAGCCTTTACTTCTGGTTTTTGGTAATATCTGTGCTCAGGGAAAAGATTCAAAGTGGCTTTTGTCTTTAGAAGAAGTAATTCACTGTCATCTATACCTCAGTCTAATTGTCTGTCAGGCCTATTATTATTGGTGGCAATAATAATGACACAATGGACAGCAAAAAAAAAAAACCTACAACCAAATGAGTTTTTTTACCTGAGTGAACAGGTGTATGAGATTAAACAACAGCACCAGCTTTTCCCACAGGTTTGTTTAACATCACAGCATTTTTTACCACAGATTAGTTTTCAGATAGCATTAGATTATCAAATGCTTTGTTCAAATGTTGTTCTGCTGCAGTAGCACACAACTACACAACAGTGTTATGCGTCTGTGGGGACGTTCTACATTGCTTCAGCTGTGTGGGGATGTTCTACGCTGCTTCAGCTGTGTGGGGACGTTCTACGCTGCTTCAGCTGTGTGGGGACGTTCTACGCTGCTTCAGCTGTGTGGGGATGTTCTACGCTGCTTCAGCTGTGTAGGGATGTTCTACGCTGCTTCAGCTGTGTGGGGATGTTCTACGCTGCTTCAGCTGTGTGGGGACGTTCTACGCTGCTTCAGCTGTGTAGGGATGTTCTACGCTGCTTCAGCTGGTTGGCAATAGTCTGTATCCAAACAAAAACACATGCTAGTTTTAAAGCAGGGGCCTCAAACATGTGGCCTGGGGGCCAAATATGGCCCCTGGGATGAATTTTCAAAGGTCAATAAATCCACAGTCAAGGCTGTGGAATTGATTTTAGTCCAGCTTCCACATACAGATCAATATTATAAAATAATAAATCCATATTTTTTTCTGGGTTTGATGTGAAAAACATTTGACATTATGTCAATAATGTCAACTTAAATTTTTTTATCTTAGTTTTAGCTTAAAAAACCCATGAAAATATGGAAATATATACATTACAAACTATATATTTACAAACTATAATGTAAGAATAAAATGTAAAAACCTGAACAAGAATGAACAACATGAAATGTGTAAAGAAAATTCATGACAATTTGAAGCATTTTGTTTGTTTCTTCATGTAAAAATGATATGTTGAAGCCAAACATTGTTAAAATTTAAAAAAAAAAAATCCTCAGAAATGTTAGTTTTTTTCTGGTTATTTCCATGTTTTTTGTTTGTGGAGTTTGTAAAAGAAATTTAATGGGGGTGTTTTGACAGCATTAAAAACTAGAATCATTAGACAAAATAAGAGCCGTTCTAAACTAAGTGACCTGGAATTGACAGAAGCAACAGAACAAATAAGAACTTTAGTCATTGTCACTGTAGTAATTAGAGCAGCAGCCCAGCACTGAGACCCACTGTCCCCTTGTTAGCAGCAGCCTCTCACATGTTTAATAGTATTGTTATGTTGGTTTGGGAAAAGCAGAAAACCGTGTTTACCGTCTAATATCACACGCATTTCAGACTGAATGCGTTTGGTTTATTTCTTTCATCTGGGTTTTATTAGTTCAAACCTCAAAGGACAGCATCCTCAGCGTCAGCGCCTTCTCATTATGAACAAACCAAAGCAATCAGTCAGTGAAACGCTTGTGTGTTAGGATTCTCAAGTTCAGTGATTGGATCCAAAGACCAGTTCGAGATACAGTTGGTCTCAGTTTAATAATTTATTCAGGTCACATGGAAAATATAAAAGCCAATGCTGGTCTGAGTGGACCAGAACCGCACAGGTCTGAGTGGACCAGAACCCTACAGGTCTGTGTGGACCAGAACCACACAGGTCTGAGTGGACCAGAACCACACAGGGCTAAAAGCCAAGAATTCCAGATGTGAAATGACTCCATCTTGAACAAATGGGTTGGACTTTGCTTTCATCTGACTCCGTCTTCTAATTGGACCTTCACCTGTCAACCTCAACACATACACTAGTTACCTAACAGATATGAAATTCAAATGTCTGTGTCTGTTCTCAAAACAATATCTTAGCTATGGCTGCACAATATATCGAAAAAAATATCACTATCATGATAACAGTGTGCAATATTCATATGGCAAAGACGTGTAATAATTTATTCTCTTTTTTTCATTAACTTTGTGCTTCACACACCATGGGCTACAAGAGGGGTTTTCTCTGTCACTATAACATAAATACTGCAGTAATACTACTGCCGCTGCTGAATGACACTTTAGTTATAACATAAATACTGCAGTAAGGTAAATGTAAAAGTAAATACTGAATGACTACAGTTGAAGGTCTACAGTTGATTATAGTAGAACAGTATTTTGTCTTAAATTATAAATACTTGGTTCATTTTAAAGGTCAACATTCAGGTTAGACACTACCATGAGTCATAGTGTATATAAATTATAAAATATCAGGATCTTGATAAAGAAACTGCAATTCACCATCACAATAAATACTTTTTTAACCAAAAATGTGAAGAAATAGCATCTCTGGCAGGTGGGAGTCCCGCAAGATCAAGCTCACTACAGTGCAGAGGTGGGTAAATCCAGGTCCATCAAGTCAAAGTCCAACCATGTATTGGTTCAAACCTGTTCATTGAACCAGATAATTTGATAAGCACAATGTCTCATCCAGGTAAATGGGATAATTAGTGGAATCACCTGTGTTCAGTGAACAGGTTTGAACCAATACATGGTTGGACTTTGACTTGATGAACCTGGAATTACCCACCTCTGCTACAGTGTATACTGACGACATGGAGGAGACAAGAGCAGATAATATTTCTGTAATTATGAACCACAGCGGGGAGAGAGGAGAGAGAGAGAGAGAGAGAGAGAGAGAGAGAGAGAGAGAGAGAGAGAGGCCAGGGCAATAGAGAGAGGGATAGGGCCAGGAATGATGGGCAGAGGAGGGAGACAGAACTTAATAATCAGTGGTGAATTGGCCAAAATACCTGGTGAATACAGTAGTAGCATAGTGGCTAATGCTATGAGTTTAGCTCAGGCATGTTTACCTACTTAATAAATGTACTGTCATGGTTAATACTTTGTTTTGTTTTTTTCAGTAAACACCTATATAGCTGTTCGTTTTTTTTGGGACAACAACATTTTGTCTTTGTGTTGCCATGATGCCCATACAGTTATTGCAGCATGTAGCCAGTTGCTAATGCTACTTCAAGACAGGACTTCGCAGTTTTTAGCTGTCAGATTTAGACAACGAAACATGGTTAATGTCTTCATATGCTCAACAGGAATGACTGGCAAAGGAAGAAGATAGAGCTTAATAATCAGTGGTGAATTGGTGCATGCTTATTATATTTTTTTATTTTTTTTTATACTATATATATATATATATATATATATATATATATATATATATATATATATATATACAATTCTTTTTTTTCTCTTCTTTTATTGATATACTATATGTTGAATGTTGCAGCATTACACCGAGACAAATTCCTAGTTGTATACTACATGTGTGTTGTACGAACAATGGCAATAAAACTCTTTCTGATTCTGATCTGATTCTGATTCTGAAAATACCTGGTGAATGCAGTCGTAGCATAGTGGCTAATGCTATGAGTTCGGGCACATTTACCTACTTAGCGTAATAAATGTACTGTCATGGTTATTTTTTTTCAGTAAACCTGTTCTTTTTTTTTTTAGGGACAACAACATTTTTAAAATTAGTTTATAAAAAATACTCAGTCTAAATTTAAGGATGAAAAAAACCTTCACATTCCTCTTCAACATTGTTGAGCATCATATTTCTTGGTAGATTAAACTAGTTGAAGTGAACAGCAAATAACGCAATATTATCATTATCACAATGCTGTGCACCTATATCACATATCGCAAGTTTTGCCAGTATGGTGCAGCTCTAATCTCAGCCACAGCCTTATCACCTCACACATGCTGCACTGTCTGACCTCAGAACAGCCGTATTTCAATAGATATATAGGTAAAATAATAAAATAACGTGTAAAATAGCAGTAACAATATATAAACCTAACATGTGTGTCACTCCGCTGCAGGTTATCGAGTGCATAACCCAGGGTCGGGTTCTGGAGAGGCCACGGATCTGTCCTAAGGAGGTGTACGACATCATGCTGGGCTGCTGGCAGAGGGAACCTCAACAGCGACTGAACATTAAGGACATTCAGAAGGTCCTGTTCGCCATGGGAAAAGCCACGCCAGTCTACCTGGACATCCTGGGCTAGCGGCGATCCGGGACGGCCTGTTCCTCGCCAGACTGACGCATCGACAGAGACGTACGGACAGACCTACTCACCCGCAGAAATCCAGGAATAACCAAACCAACCTGCTCCACTGTCGAAAAACACCTACAAGTTTGGGAAGGACTTAAGTGCCTGCAACACTTTTTGGATATAGTGGATAAAACATATTCAAAAACACGCACTTTTACATTTTGTTTACTTGCGTATAAGATGTACAGGTTTGAAGAAGACTTCTTTTTTTTTGTTCCTTGAAAACTGCAAAAACATAAAAATGGAGACAAAAGGGAAAGTAATATGGACTGTCAATAGGAAAATGGCCACAGTTTGATTCTATTATGGAGAGAACACATCAGAGTTAAATCTATCCTGGGTTTTGGTTTTATGAATATATATAGAAATATTACATATATTTTATATTTATTTCTTTTGGTCAAGGTGTTGAAGGGTCCGCCATGCGTGTTGATAAGGGCTCGGCCTCGTCCGAACACATCACCGACAAACTATTGGCAGGGACTTGGAGATGGAAGCCTTACTTGCACTCTGATTGGCTGCCACTGAGCTGGAAGAGGAACTCTGTGGAATAACACTGGGTGGTTGAAAAGAGAAGAAGAAGCGCTCTACAGAGGACTACCCAATCAGACAACCAACAAATCTATTTTAATTTAAAGATAATGTACATATTGTAAAATTCTATGTGTCAAAATTATGTTAACTTATTTTTCGGGAGTTCTTTTAGTTCTTTTCCTGACTGTGATCTGGTTGGCTAAAGTATAAAGCTATGGTGTTTGTTTTCATCTTAATCTAGAGGAGATTTCTCTTGGGAAATTACCTGTGTCAGTATCGGTAAGTTGTCAGTGTGGTGATGGTGAATGGCAGTGAAAAACGGCTCAATAGCTCACTGACACCGAATCACAAAGACTGTGGAGAATTGCTGGAGATGACTCAGAGCCATGCTTCAACATGACACTTCCCAAAGAGGTGATGAAACCTCATATTCACTCTCCAGTTCATTTGCTTTTTTATGGCGAGAAAAATGCATTGATAAGTAATCCTTTCCACCACAGCCCTCAAACACACGCTTTGACAAACTCATGTGTCATTTTCAGGCTTTTTGGTGTGAAACTGCTTTTCCACTCCAAAGAAAACATGGTTTTTAGTTGCTGGCGTGCGCCTATAAAGAAATCTGTAACGTGAAGAAGAAGAAGAAGCGTTATAGGTCCAGCACCGCCGCCACTTCCTTCATTTGCCCAGAAAAGAAACATACCGCTTCTTCCTTTGCATTTTATTTTAGAGTAACTAAAAGAGAAAAAAAATACTGCAATTTGATTTCCTTTGAGTTTATCTTAGCTGTATGTGATTCACTGTCAGCGTTTCCTTCCTTGCACCCGTGGCCTTTGCATGTTTAGGGATAATGAGGTTTTTACAGCCACTGCTTTGATCAAAGCTCCACCACAGAGGAGACACTCGAGCAGATAGATACTTGTCTTTATTTATTGTTGGTACATTAAAGATAATCTCAGAAGTGGATCAAGCTAATTGTGTGGTATTATGCCTTTCCATTTTTGTGTTTATGAACTGGAAAAACATGAAGAGTTTCCTTCCAAAATGTGATTGAAAAACACATCTCTCAAATTTCCGAATGACAAAAACTACAAACCAAACTCTATCACTTTTTAAGAAGAGCTGATAATAATTAAGTTGTGATGTAAATTTTACCGAGCAGATCCAGTGAATTTTTCACACGATCAACCTCAGGCAACAGTTTTCTTTTGTGTTGTATGTGGATCTATAGCGTTTTGGAGTCAAACTCTTCCTTATTATCTTGACATGGAATCTCACAGTATCCACAGTGTTGTCTCTGTCCCTCTTGGGACCATGTAAATCATTAATGAGCATCCATTTATTTCAAGTATTTTATATACAAGTCACAATCCAATCCAATGAGTTACCCAAAGCATTGAGTTTTTGTGTATTCTCTTGTGGTAAAGATAAACGCTTAAAAGACATTATGACACAGACCGTGAGCATTTGCAGGGTATTGTAATCCTTTCATGGTGAGTTGAGTATTGTTTCGAAGTTTTGATTTTGTTTTTCTTTTCTTGGATGAACTAACTGAACACTTTTTGAAGCAAAGTTGGCATATTACCATGTACATGTTACAGAATATAAAAATGTGGTATAACAACTGCAGTATATAAAATACTGGTATTCCATGATAGATCTTTGTATTAATGTGACTCTCTTAAGAAAATGTCTTCAAACAATCAGACGATCTCCTTTTCCATTTTGTCTTGTCTTATAAAGATGTGTGAATTTGACAAACTTTGGTCTTCATCTACATCTCTCAGGAAACTGAAGCCAGTGAGTGGAGTGTGTGTTTGTGTCGTTCTCTGAAGCTACAACTTGCTTCGCATCAGCAGCTCAAGAGCTTGAAGGGATTGCGCGTCTTTAAAACATACTTAAGCAGGACGGCTGGACATCTTTTCATTTACGCAGTATAATCAGGTTTACCGTTTATCACTTGCCAGCTTTGGCTTATAATAATAATGTCATCATTTCTCCTGTTCTGCTTAAATGATTCCTTTCCAATGAGCTTTCACTGGGGGAAAAAACTAAAACTCTTGTCCTTTTTTTTGGGCTAAAATACATTCAACTTCTGGCACACGGTGGTTAGCACTTGTGCCTCACAGCAAGAAGATCCCTGGTTTGATTCCCACACCAGATCTAGGGCGGCTGTGGCTCAGTTGGTAGAATAATCGAAGGGTCAGCGGTTCGCTTCCAAGCTCCGGCTGTCCATGTGTCAAAGTGTCCTTGGGCAAAACACTGAACCCTGACTTAGGCTCCCAGTAGGACTGACAGCACCTTAGAAACCTTCTGATGTATGAATGTGTGTGTGAATGGGTGAATGTGAGGCTAATGTAAAGGCGCTTTGAGCACCATGAAGGTGGAAAAGAACTATATAAGTGCAGTCCATTAACCTTTCTGTGTGGAGTTTGCATGTTTTCCCCGTGTCTGCGTGGGTTTTCTCCAGGTACTCTGGTTCCATCCAACCATCCAAACACATGCACCGATAGGTTTCACCAATTGTTAATCTAAATTGCCCATAGGTGTGAATGTGAGAGTGATTGTTTGTCTATATATGTTCAGGCCTGAGATGAACTGGCGACTCATACAGGGTGTACCCCACCTTCGCCCATTGTATTTAGATGGATGTATGGATGAATAGAGGGGCGTAACCACCATAGACATTGGGAAAATACCAATCTGTTCCCCCAATATTTGCACTGATATGTGATATATAATATGTCCTCCTGAACCATTGCTTTAATAAATCAGTCACTTGTGAAAACATGAGAGAAACAAAAAAAAGAAAAGAAAAACATTGCGACCACCCCCGTCATTTCTGTTCACTTGGTTGAGCCCATAATGACGACTCAGAGGTGAAAGTCACACAAACAAAAACTCTGGACTCCACTTCAGACTCGCCCTCAACAGACTCGAAACTTGACTCGGACTTGAGGTTTGGGTATCGTAAATGATCCTCATTTCATGAAATTATTATATCAGTCCTTTAATTTTTTTCCAGTGTGAGACGTAGTAAATTGATGACAGGCTGAATCCTCTTCCTTCATTTCAGGGAGGACGTAGCACATGCATCAGCGCTGGCATGTAAACCAGTCTGACCATGATGTCCACAAGCACACCTGGAACTGTGTTGTTTTTAACATTTGGTTATAAAGTCTTCATGCACACAGCAAACAAATGTACTGTCACTCATCAGGGAATGATGTCAGCTTTATGAGAGTCTTCCAAACGCACAAGGACAGGTCAGTGTGTTAATGATGTGAAGGAAAAGTTAGCACCGATATGAACAGGTGGTCAGAAGGTACACAAAGTTTACAGCTTCATTTTCCCCACGCTACTGTTTTATTTTACATTTCACTGCGTTCAATGAGTTACAACAGTGTGTGCAGATTGTAACAATAATTAGACCTCTGTTACTGTGACTGTAACAATAATTAGACCTCTGTTACTGTGACTGTAACAATAATTAGACCTCTCTTACTGTGACTGTAACAGTAATTAGACATTTGTTACTGTGACTGTAACAGTAATTAGACCTGTGTATAGGGGTTAAAAGTAGTCACATTCTGTACTTAAGGATAAGTACAGCTACTTATGTGAAAAAAATACTCTGGTAAAAGTAGAAGTACTGATTTAACTTCTCAACTTAAATAAAAGCTAAAAATACCAAAAAAAGCACAATTTCTTAAACGCAGGAAATTGCATCTAAGAAATCAAAAATCTGTTCTGTGGCCCACGAGATACTAATTCGTGGGCATAAATTAAATATTTTTTTCTTATGCCATCAGAGGGACTCTGTATATTTCTGTACATGTATGACAAATATTACATTATGTTAATAATATCACTGTACGACCTTATCGCACATCACAAGTTTTGTTAATATTGTGCAGCCCTCCGACAGGCTAATGTTCATGTGTGCTTAAATGTGAAAGTCGCTACATTACAGTGGTGGAAAAACGTTTGTGGGCATGTATCTCTAATCTGTAATAGATTACAGATACTACTTTGGTTTGCCTCTGTTCTACAATCTGGACACTCACCAAACAAGTCTCCTGGTTTGCAGTGCCTACTTTTTTTCTCACCTCTGTCCCCCCTCTAGAGGGAGTGGCAACTCTATCAGTAGTATCCGCATAAGGAGCCATAGACAACAGGATCTGCAGTGCCCTGTGACCTGTGTCCTGTGCTGACCTGTGACCCCAGACATCCTCCCCCACCCTCACCTGTCGGATGGATAGACCTGCTCCCTCCTCCCTTTCATCTACAAATGGACGTTCATCTACAGTCTGTCCGTCCATGGGAGTGGATCGGTCCTTCACTGCGGTTCTCCCTAAGGTTTCTCCTTTCCCATTGGGTTTTGGAGTTTGTCCTTGTCGAGAAGAAGGGTCTAAGGACAAGGGGCAGGTCTAAGGACAAGGGGCGGGTCTAAGGACAGGCGGAGGGTTTAAGGACAGGGGGTTATTGGTATTTCATCTATTTCTGTGATTGTTTGTTTTCTCCAATCAACTCTGTAAAGCCATGTGAGATTACCTTGTTGTGATTTGGGGCACTATAAATAAAATTGAGTTGAATTATAGGATTGCTTCAAAGTTATGTCAAAATAATTACTTAACCATAGTTAACCTTTGACCTTATAGCATTGGCACAGGTGATAATGCAACATTTCTCACAGTATAAACCATTGTTACATTATGAGCTTTCATGACATTATGAGTTTTTCTTATATTATGAGCTGCTACAGTGAGAACTTACCAAAAATTGGAGTATTAGGCATAACTATTTGTAGGAGCTGCAAACCTGGAGGCTTGTTTGGCAAGTATCCAGATTGTAGATGGCAGCCGTCAGACAGTTTTACCTGTCCTCTTACAAACAGTAGCAAAATGGAGACAGTCACCACCAAGGGATTTGAGGTCAGTAAGCAGTATGTTATGACTGTAGTTGTGTAATTGTTTATTGATTTACAATTACACTGTGTTTTTCTCTGAGGGTTTGTGTGCATGCTCATATTTGTGGTTTGGTATTGAACGTTTGGAGTGTCCAGTTTCAGCTTTCCATGTGCTCCCACTACAAAGAATAAATGTGTGAGGAGACAAAAACAGCATCACAATCAAAGAGAAGTAAACACGGTTAAGTGGAACGGCCAATTGCTGGAGCTGCATCTGACACCACGCATGCGCTGGCACTTCTCTAAAACTGAAGGTTCAAAACAAGTCAAGTCAATCACAAAAACCTACCATGGTCAAAAACTCACTGAGTTACAGGTCCATATGGAAAGTTTGTTTTCCAACAGCAAATGCTGTTTTTATGAACAAACTACACTGATACTAACAGGAATAAAATAAACAACCCGGAACAGCACCCACACACACACATAGATCGTAAGATGGATAGATAGACACAGACAGACAGATATAGATAGATAGATAGATAGATAGATAGATAGATAGATAGATAGATAGATAGATAGATAGATAGATAGATAGATAGATAGATAGATAGATAGATAGATAGATAGATAGATAGATATTTCCCTCTGAAATGACTTAGTCTGACTGATCTATTTAGTTTGAAAATGTAACAAGTCTATTCTGAGAATGTAGAGTATAAAATACAGTCTAAAGAGCATAGGCGTGTACAGATAGATGCTAGGTGGTGCTTTGTTTACTTGCCTCTGTCCTTTATCAATGAAACTTTTTTTTGTTTCTTTGTTTTAATGATGATTATTATTATTAACACTTTAGTAGGGCCAATGTTGAAATAATCTTTTAGAAAAGCTGCATGATTAAGAAGTACTGAAAAAATTCCCCAGAAATGGTACACGTCCTCACATACTTCCAACCTCTATCTCTCTTCCTTTGTTACGTGAACTCGCATGCAGTTCATTCAATGAGATGCGCTGGAGCAGCCGCTGAGCAGCTGAAGGCTGTCTTTAGCATACTAGGAACGGCCGTGAACAGGTCTCTTCTCATGTGCCAAAAGCCACGACCCAACACAGCAAGCTGCAACCGTTGTGACCGTATTTTGCGACAGACCACCTAATTTCCAACGGTAGATGGTAGATTGGAATGGCCGGAGGGGCAGGGGGCGGGACTAAGGTCTGGATGTTCTGCGTAGCTCAGATGTAGTGCAGTCAAAAAGCTGAATCGGGTGCATTTCATTGGACATATTTCTTCTTGGTATTCTTTTATTTATTTTTTTCTTTCATATGGAGTGTTTTGGCAAATCTAAGCACCACGAGGATGGAATATAGTTTTATTTATTATATTAGTGTGAACCTGATTAGAGTACTGACTCATTCAAGACTGTGTCTTTTTACTCAAAGTTTCCTGTACACCACCGAAACTAGACAGAGAGGAAGGCCATGGTGATGCAAAGTGACAATAAAATAATAAAACAGTGAAATAAGGCTTCAATGACTTGCAGCAGGTTTATTTTTTTTTAACAAGTCAGATATGTTTGACAATGTTATATTTAAGAATCTCTGTTGAATTATATTTATAAATAGTAAATGCTTTTGATTCCATGAACATTGCACTTTGCAAATCTATCTGTAACATTTTCTTTTGTGTAGGTTTTGTAGATAGGCAACATAAACAAGAAACTATCCTCATATAGGACATGGCACCAAGGAGGATGGTGCTTTAGACCACTGTACTACAGTCTGTTATTAGCAAGGCCTGCAGAGCTTATCAAAACATTTGAGGATTACTGTAGATATAGATAATATAAGATATAGACTTCATCAGACTTTTCCCCATTGAAAGCAAGTTGAAAACTCACTTTTGTAGAATGTTACAAATAAAAGTCAAATTGCATTCGACGTGTGTTTAATGCTTTTTCTTTTAATCTCACACTATAATAACATTTCTGCGTGTGTAAAAAATGCCCACCCTTCCCCCCCTGAGCATTTCACTCCCAAAATGTCTGTGCACGCCACTGGTAAAGAGTGTAACGTACAGATATTTCTATAAGGAGTATAAAGTACAATGAACAAATGTAGAGTAAAGGTAAAAAGTTGCCAGAAAAATAAATATTCCAGTAAACTACAGATACCTAAACACTCTACTTAAGTACAGTAAAGGAGGTACTTGCACTTAAGTTACTTCCACCTCTGACACAACTAATGCATGCATAGTCTATAGGTAATGCATTGTAGCCCATGGCATTTGGTTTAGCTAGATAGAGAAATGAGTTTTCGGACTAATCTCTATTAGATAATAATAGTCACAAATACAAAATGATGATCCATTGACTGCACTTGTGTTGTGCTATAAGAATTATATATGATAAATATATCAGCAAATTAGAGTATATGTGTGGTTCTTACAGTGCATACATACTATTTAATTGGTTATCATCTCACAATACAACACGTATATAATGACAAGAGGGCATATCAAATTATCATTAAAGTAATATGGAACAGGAAATCTCTGTAGCCTATTAAGTGAAGTGTAATTACAAACCTTCCACATGTTACTCTTACATTGTTATCATAAGGAAAAAACATCTCATTTAGACAATCCCAAAGAAATTCACACAACCACATTATTCAATTTAAGACAGGGGTGTCAAGCCCTATGTGGCCCACCAAAGGTTCTAATGTGGCCCATGTGGTGAATTTGCAAAGGTCAATAGTCAAGTCTGTGGAACTCATTTTAGTTCAGGTTCCATATACAGACCAATATTATCCAGAGTCAAATAATATAATCTACAAAACATAATAAATCTAGATGTTTGTTTCTTGTTTTGATGTAAAAAAAATGAATAAATAAATTAAAAAAAAAAAAAAAATATATATATATATATATATATATATATATATATATATATATATATATATATATATATATATACACACATACACATTATGTCTATAAATAATGAAGATTTTTGTCGTTTTAGTGCAATAAATATCATTAAATTGTGAAAATATTGACATTCACAATGATAAAATGCAATAATAAAATGTGAATAACCTGACTTGTCTAAAGAATATTAAGCATGATTTGAACAATTTTCTGCTTTTGTTACTAAGTGTTGTTTTTTCAGGTTATTTACATCTTTTCTATTCAAATAGTTAATAAAAGTAACTATTTTCATAACTTAATGTCTTTATTTTTTACACTAAATCAAAGACAAAAAACTTTTAGTTTTTATTTATAGGTTATCCTATTTGTCCTCGTCATCTTCTGCTTCATCCAGGTCGTGGGGGCAGCAGCCTCAGCAAAGCAACCCAGACTTCCCTCACCCCAGCTACTTTCGCCAGCTCCTCAAAGGGAATCCTGAAGCTTTCCCAGGCCAGCTGAAAGATATAATCCCTCCAGCGTGTCCTTGGTCATCCCCGAGGTCTCCTCCCGGATGGACATGCCCAGAAAACCTCCCCTGGGAGGTGTCCAGGAGCCCACCTCCCTATATGCCTGAGCCACCTCTGGACATGGAGGAGCAGCAGCTCTACTCCGAGTCCCTCCTGGATGTCCAAGCTTCTCCCCCTAATCTCTAAGACTCAGTCCGGCCATCCTGTGAAGGAAACTCATTACGGCTGCTTGTACCCGTGACCTCATTGTTTCAGTCATGACCCAAAGCTCATGACCATAGGTGAGGGTTGGATCGTAGATCAACCGGTAAATCTAGAGCTTCGTCTTCTGGCTTAGTTCCTTCTTTACCACAATAGATCGGTTTAGTACCCACATTACTGTGGATGCCGCCCCAATCTGCCTGTCGACTTCCTGCTCCATCCTCCCAACACTCATGAATAAGATCCCAAGGTCCTTGAACTCCTCCACCTGAGGCAGGACCTTTCTCCTGACCCAGAGAGGTAGGTTATTAATCTATTATTTTACTGGTCTGTCCCATTGGAGATGAAATCAGACTGAATGTGGTCCCTGAAGGAAAGTGATTTTGAGTCCCCTGATTTAAAGGCAAGGTAAATTTATTTGCATAGCACATTTCGTGTACAGGACAATTCAAGGTGTTTTACATAAAACATATAAGAAAAAAAATAATTAAAATGCATTAAAAGACAATTAAGATAAGAGACATAAAAAACATTTAAAAGAATTAAGATTTTAAGAAGAGCTACAGTGAACAGTAATGTTTTCAGGCCTGATTTAAATGAACTATTCAGGTAGTTTGTTCCACAGGTGAGGAGCAGAACAACTGAATGATGCTTCACTTTGTTTGGTTATGATTTTGGGAACACACAGTAAACCTGTCCCTGACGACCTATGACCTCAGCAGGTCTAAGATGTCTTTGGATCCAAGGCCGTTTAGTGCTTTATAGACCAGGAAGACAATGTAAGGATTTTAGGACTGGTGTTATATGGTCCAAGTTCCTAGTACTGGTCAGGACTCTGGCAGTAGCATTTTGGATCAGCTGTAGCTGCCTGATTATTTTTTATTTAGACCAGTGAAGACACCATTAAAATAATCTGTAATAATAATACTGAAAATGAATGAATGACTTTTTCTCTCTCATTCTAGCAATGGTAATAAGCAGACTGGGTAATAGATTTTAAATAGTTATTGAGTTTCAGGTCTGAGTCAATAATTACACCCAGATTTGTAGCTTGGTTTGTAGAGTTCAGTGACATGGAGTCAAGGTGAGCGCTGACCTTTGACCTTTCTTTTTTAGGGCCAGAAACAATTACTTCTGTTTTGTCCGCATTAAGCTAGAAAAAGTTCTGGCACATCCACACATTGATTTGATGGATACATTTACTCAGTGTCAGTAAGGGACTGTAGTTGAGTGATGACACTGAAATATAAAGGTGTGTGTCATCTGCGTATGTGTGGTAAGAAATTTTGAAATCCTCTATGATCTGAGCCAGGGGCAGCATATAGATGTTGAACAGAAGTGGTCTGAGAATGGACCCTTGGGGAACCACACACATCTTTGTACTCACTGACTTGTGGTTACCAACTGAGACAAAGTATTTCCTACCTTGTAAATAAGATTTGAACCAACCAGTTTAACACAGTGCCAGTAAGTCCCACCCACTTTTCCAGTCTGTCAAGCAGTATGTTGTGGTCAACTGTATCACTGAGGTCCAATAGTACCAAGACAGAAGTTCTGGATGCATCATTATTCAAATAAATGTCATTTAACACTTTGATCAGTGTAGTCCCAGTGCTGTGGTGTGCTCGAAATCTAGACTGAAAGTCCCGATAAAGACTGTTATGCACCAAAAAAACATGACTTTGTTGGAAAACAGCTCTTTCAATGATTTTTCCCAAAAATGGAATGTTTGATATGGGCCTGTTACTGTAGCATCCAGATTAGGCTTGTTTGGAAGAGGTTTAATTATTGCAGTTTTCAAGACCTGGGGAAACTGCCTTGACTGAAGAGAACTGTTTACTATCTGCACTACATCTGAAGCTATAGAGTTAAAACATTTATAAAGGATTTGGTAGGCAGATTGTCATGGCAGCATGTTCTTGACTTTAGCTGTTTAAGAGTTTCCACCAGTGCTGTGTAATCTAGAAGGGTAAACTGTGCCAGATTAACTAGTGCACAGGAAGACACAAATGATAGAAGCATGTTTCCTGAGGTGGAGCAACAGACTGTCTGTCTTATATTTAATATTTTATCTGTAAAGAAAGCAGCAAAGTCATTGCATGACTTTTTGGGCACCAGTTCGAATGGGACTGATGCTGCTGGATTTGTCATTCTGTCTACAGCACAAAACAATGTGCATGCATTATTACTGGGTCTGTTGATCATCTCAGAGAAAAAGGAATGTCTTGCATGTTTTGACTTCCTGGTTATAGATATGCAGAGTAAATGGACTAATTATAGTAGAAAATTAACTGGTTTGCAGTATTGTCAGAAAAATACCTGTGGTAGAAGAGGTTGACAGAGTATTAGATTGAAGTTAGATCTAGGACAACTCCATCCTTAAATTAACTGACATATGTTACTAATTAAAACACCAAAGAGAACACAGGAGGAGGTAAACACTCAATATTGCATGATGAATATATGCAAATGTATTGAACACCAGCGTGATGTCAAATATTCATATTACTGAAAACAACTCAATCAATCACTAGAAACTGACATTTAAAGTATCATTTACTTTGTGAATTAGGAGGTAGATTTCAGTTTCTGCAGTGTTCCAAGCTTCCATTAAGAACTGATGTTTAGAAGTTTTGTGTGACCTGTCCCTGAACGCATTTGGTGTACACTGTAAAAAAGTTGGTAAATTTTACAATGAAAAACCTCCAAACCATAACAGTGTAAATGTGTAAACTCAAAAACAGTTTGATACTGTTTATATGAAACTGAATCACCTTGAAAAATGTTTATCATGAAATACTGTATTTTATTTATTTACATATTTTCTCATGAAAAAATAAATTTCAGACATATCACAAGCTCTGCTGCCCTTAAAGAGGACACACATTACATTAAATCAGCCCAGCATAATTTACAGTAGAAAAAGTCACAGTCATGATGGATTTCTTGGCCAGAGCCGCTAACCACTGTTACCTGGACAATTATTATTATTACAGTATTATTGTTACATTAGCATTTTATGTCCATGACTCCCTGTAGGCTTATTATACAAAAATATTTATTTACATATTTCTTCTTTCTATTAAATAGGCATACATACCACACACACACACACACACACAGATATTATATATATATATATATATATATATATATATATATATATATATATATATATATATATATATATATATATATATATATATATATATATATATATATATACTGACAGTCAATGAAAACGTCCAGGCCAATAATTCATTATATAACGCATTAAGGAGTTTGGGAAATGTTGGGTTTTAACAGTTTCTATAGAATAGCGTGCATAGAACTCATTTCTGAGTCTTACACTTTCCAAACATTTTTCACTAGTCTACAGGGAGTGGTCTTTGGAAATCAGGTCAAAGTGCTGTTGGGAACAAAAACAAACATTTGTGCACGGTTTAAAGGATGGGTTGGGAAGCCTCTATAAAGGCAATGAAAAGGATGAATTTTTCATTCCGTACATTCAAGATGCAACGGTACAATCCAGATGAAAGATGGCGTATCCTTGGCATGGTGCAAGCCGGCCTAAGTTATTCCAAAGTTGGGCGTCGATTTAACTGTTCTCATCACACCATCTGATGTCTTGTTCAATGACATGGAGAGACTGGGTCTGTGGCAGACTGACCACGTCCTGGACAACAGGATAATGCACGTCCACATGCCGCCGGTGTCACCAGAAGGTTCCTGGAAGGTCACAATGTCGAAACACTCCCGTGGCCTGCGTTGGGATCACCTCGGTGTACAGATCCAGAACTGTGTTCCTCGTCTCATGAACAGAAGTCAGCTGATCCAGGCTCTTCAAGACGAGTGGCTGGCCCTGCCATAAGACCGGATTCAACATTTGATACGCAGTATGCGTCGGACACTAACGGCTTGTATTGCTGTTGGAGGGGATAACACCCGTTGCTAAGCTGGAACTTTGCAATTGCAGGGTAGACATTTTGTTTGAACTGTACATTATCAAAGCTCAAAAGAATTGTGATTTTTTTTTGTTCACCAATTGTTAAATATCAGTTTATTGATTTGTAAAGCTTCTACATGATTTCATAGCATAAGAATACAATTATTTACATAAATGCATAAATGTTTTCATTGACTGTCACTGTATATATATATATATATATATATATATATATATATATAGAGAGAGAGAGAGAGAGAGAGAGAGAGAGCATATTTTGCAAGTAGGAAAAATACAGTAAATACCGTTTATACCTGTAGCGTTCTGTAAACCACAGTTGCTGCTATGATGCCATAATAATAAAGATAGAATCATATACATTTTCAAGTAAAAAAGGGTAGTTTTTAAGTATTAGAACTTAATTTTTTTATGGTAAAGCATAGAATCAAGCATATTTTTAAACTATAAAATTAACTGTGTTAACTGTTTTTTTTCTGTAAATTAATAAAATGTTTTACCATAAATTTTCGATTGCGTTGTGGCGACCACAGCTGCCCAAATTTTACTGTAAAACTTTTTTTTTTTGGTCATATAGGTTTCTAGCAGGTGAACCACAGTGACTGTGTTGATAACTGCAGTGTTGGCCTCCATTTTATGTAACATCAAATGGGACTCTTTTTTTGTTTTATTTTATTGTTTTTTGTCTTTTCTCTTTGTTTCTGGTTTTACTTATCGTTATTTATTTTATTTATTCATTTAAAAAAATTGGCAAAAGAAACCCACTGTTTTGGCCTAGAGATAAAAACTCTTGATTTGTTCCAATCCAGCACAGAAGATGGGAGACAATAATATTATACTATGCAATAAAAAGATTGAGCGTCTTTACGACATCATCAAAGCAACATGAGGAACAATAACATGTTGAACAATAACCTGGACTCTGCAGCCCACAGCGTTACCCCCCAGCCCCCATTTCCCACACTCCAATCAATTGTGTCTGTGTCAATACATATTATTTCTGCCAATGAAGAAAATGTTTTGCTGTAAATTACGGTCGTGTTTCAATACAACTTTTTCTTTCCTTTGTTCCTAGGGTCAATAATGCACTGAACTAATCAACCATTCACTGATAAAATTTTAAGCTGAACTGGAAGATATTTTGGTGCAGTGCCTGGTGCCGGGCTTGGTCACATTGTTTTCTAACACAGTTGGTTTCATGTTGTGTCATTTTTATAACCACTGATGTAAACCAAAAGTGGGACAATTACATGTCTGAACTGAACCACAGCCGCTGGAATTTTACTGTAAAAGAATAGAATTAAGCGCATTTTTAATCTATAAAATTAACTGTGTCAATACATGTTTTTTTCTGTCAATAGAGACAATATTTTACTGTAAATTTACGGTTGTTTTTCGGCGACCACAGCTGCCGGAATTTTACCATAAAACTAACCTTTTGTTTTTTTAAGACAGAATTTCAGAATCAAATTGGACTCTTTTTTTTTGTCCTATTATTTCATGTATTTATTTATTTTACAAATTTGGCAAAAGTAACCCACTGTCTTGTCCCAGAGATAAAACTCTTGATTTGTCCCAATCCAGCACAGAAGATGGGGGAATAATGATTTTTTTCCCCTTTTTTTACAGTGCATGTTGAGCCACATTTTATAATAACGGTGCATTTTGTAATACGTCCAAAATGTAACAACTTTTTCATTTCATTTTGTAATAAACTGCCACAATGCATTTTGTAATAAATTTTGCAAATACTTTAGTGTTTTCTTATATATTTCAGATTGTCCATGTGTAATATGTCTAATTACCAGTCAAGCCATAAACCACTTGGAATGTTTCCCAAACAGCTCCTTGAGTTTCAATACTACACCACCAAAGCGCCCTGCTGCTGCAAAATGTAATAATTTATTACATAATGTGGCAAAATGTTTTACAAAATGCATTGGGGAAGCTTATTAAAAAATTGCAGCAGTTTATTACAAAATGCTGCTTCATTACAAAGTAAAATGAAAAAGTTATTACATTTTGGACGTTTATTACAAAATGTAGCTCAACAGTGCATGCAGTGTTTTTCTAGCTCACGTCTTTATAGTGATGTGATATTGCTTGTCAAAATCAAGTGGTGCCACACAGCTGGGCCATTCCAGTCCCAATACAAACACACACAGAAAAGGGGTCATTTCCAAATTGCTTTTAGAAGAGAATTCACCTTCTAGCTTTTGCAGCCTGTGAATGTGAGCCAGTCTCATCTACTGTTACACTTAAAACACAAAGTGACTACAAGGAAATGATTGCGTCTGCACACTGGAGATGTTGGGCCTCATTTTGTCCAGATAATTCCAGCCTGTGTTCAACTGTCTCACTTTATTAAATGTCATTGAAAACTGTGATGTGTTTGTAGAAAACATAGGTACAGGAACCAACATGCGGAGGGCTGTCTGCATCCATTCTATACAGGAAGATCTGAATTGATTTTGGATGAGTTACCATTTCTAGATCGACCACAAGGAAGCACTCAAAATGTAAAATCACTAAACACTCTTATGTTCATACCTCTGAAACTATTTGTCTGATTGACTTCAAATCAAGTGCAATTGAAAGGTCATGACAGGAAGCTGAACGTCAGCGCTCTAATATTCATTTTCTTTTCAGGACCACATTCAGCCTGATTTGATCTGCAGTAAAATAATAGAATAACATGTAAATAATAGCTGCAAAATGTTGTGTTTGATTTAGTGCAAAAAGCCCATTAAATTATGAAACTATTTTCTTTTACAAACAATACAAACAAAAAAGATGGGAATAACCAGAAAAAAACTCACATTTCCGAGGAAAAATAACTGTAATTCTAACAATATTTAGCTTCAACATATTATTTTTACACGAAGAAGCAAAAAATGGTTATAACTGTAGTGAATTTCCTTTATACATTTCATGTTAGTCATACTTGTTCATATTGTATTGTTACATTATAGTTCATAAAAATCAATATTTCCATATGTTCATGTTATTTTTTAAAACTAAAACAAAAATACAAAATTGGAAGTTGTCATTATCAGCATAATGTCAAATGTTTATGTTTACATCAAACCCAAAAGAAAATATGGATTTATGATTTTTTTGTAGGTTTTTATGTTATTTGATTCTAGATACTATTGGTACGTATGTGGAATAGAGCATGGCAATCGAAGCCCGACGGGCCCCATCACAACCTGACGGACTTGGTCGGTTTTGGACAAAAATTTTGAATATATGCTGGGACTGGGGTCAGGCTTCGATTGCCATGATCTAATGTGGAAGCTGAACCTGAAAATCAGTTCCACAGCCTTGACTGTGGAATTATTAACCTTTGCAAATTCGTCCCAGGGGCCGCATTGGAACCTTTGGCGAGCTGTATTTGACATGTTTGAGACCCCTGAATAACAGCATAATAACCTACAAAAAATAATGACTCCAGATTCTTTTTTTTCATGTTTTGATGTAAAAGAGAGAAAAAAAATACATTATGCCTATAAATGATGACAAGTTCTTTTTTTCTGTTTTAGTACAATAAATAACATTACATTGTGCAAATATTTACATTTACAAACTATCCTGTAACAATAAAATATGAAAAACCTGAACAAATGTGAACAAGCTGAAATGTCTAAAACTATTTTCTGCTTCTGCTACTAAGAGTTAAGTGTCTTTTAGTGTAGTTGCAGATCTGATCCATAATGCACATATAGAATTGATACGTTGAGGCACAATACTGTTAAAATTATGCTTCCTTTTCCTAAGAATGTTTTAAATTTTTTCTGGTTATTTACATCTTTTTTTTTTTAATAAATATACATAAGTATTTTCATTATTTAGTATTTACACACTAAAACAAAGATGAAATCAGACTCAATGTGGCCCCTGAAAGAAAGTGAGTTTGAGACCACCTGATTTACGTGAAGATGAGCTCATTTGTGAGAAAGAAGCTTGTACAAACAAAGAGAGTGGCTCTACTGATAAAGAGTATTATATAATCCCTACCTCTTTGTTTTTGTCCAAACAGAATCAAAAGCACTGACCTTGAATAGAAAATCGCTCACCGCTGTTTGATCAGACAGGGTTTGTTAGTTGTGATAAGTAGAAAAATGCTCTTCTTTCCAGCTATACATGCCTCAGCGTCGGCACACAGGTTACATATGTACAGTAGGGACGCTTTAGCTCACTTCACACAGAAAACATCTTTGTTTTTCATCAAGTTTTATTCAGAAATAGAAATTTTTCCAGCCTCATTGACCCAGATCTGAAAGTCTGAGAGCGAAGTCTCCGTTGAATCTCATATCTTAAGTCATTACAACCAGCACAAGAAGATGAAACTGTAAAGTCAGTGAAAATCCTTGCAATTTGCTTCTGTATTTATATCCCTGAATGATGTTCCAGGGAGATTATGTTTTTGGTCTGACTACCACCATCCAAATTTGAAAAATACAGTGGTACCTCTCTTCCAGAAGTGGTTTCATACCATGAATGTTTTGTAAACAAATTTGCATTTTACATGTAAAATGCCTGATTTATTCCAAGGTCCCAATTACTACCCCTCAAACCCTTTAAAAAATTATAAAAATGTACCCTCACCCCCACCCTCCATCATCAGATCACCGATAATGGCGGATGCTTTTTCTGAAACAATCATTGTATCTCCTGCAATTTCTTTCTCCTTTATCCAAATGAGTAACAGTTTCTCAATCTGGTCGTTCAGTGATGACCTCTTTTTCCATATTACAGACATGCCTTTCAAAGGGGTCGTTGCTATTTAAGGCATCCTTCTGCTTCAATATTGTACTGATGGTAGACAGGTTTCGATCATATTCCTTTGTCACATATCACTCAACCATGTGCCAATTTCATAATTTTTTTTATCATCTCCTGTTTAACTTCTATTGATAATGCAGCCCACTTCTTTTTTTCATTCACATGTTCTTTGGGCTCATGATGAATAATGAATACGTACTGTAATAAAGTTTCAATGAGCACACTGGGAAAAACTCAGCAAACAACAGTAACTCTGTGATGAATAAGGGTCAAAGGGTCACAAAAAGCATCATGGGTAGCTCCCTTATAGCCAATGGGATGCTATGTACATGATGCATTTACATACATTACATAGTTATGTACCGTACGTACAGTAGTACAGTAAAATACATATTTGTCTCTGTGTTTTGTTTTTCATAATTGTTTTTTTTTTTCATATTCATAGATGAAAATTTGAGGTAAAGGTTTTTCGTTAACAGGGTCTTTCGTAAGTAGAGGTACCACTGTATTTGGTTTTCAAATTCCAGATTTTCCATATCAATGAATATCATGTAGAGCAGGGGCCTCAAACATGTGGCTTGGGGGCCAAATGCGGCCCACCAATGGTTCCAATGCGGCCCGTGGGATGAAGAGCATAATATATAATAATAGTTTCTTCTCAGTTTTTTCTTTGCCTATAAATGATGACAACTCAAATGCTATTTTAACAATGTTTTGCTTCAACATATCATTTTTAGATGAAGAAGCAAAACATTTTTAAAATCGTTATTAATTTTCTTTAGACATTTGTCTGGACATTAGCATAATGACAAATATTTTTCACAACAAACCCAGAAGAAAATATGGATTTATTATTTTTTGTAGGCTTTTCTGTTATTTGACTCTAGATAATATTGGTCTGTATCTGGAACCTGAACTAAAATAAGTTCCACAACCTTGACTGTGGAATTATTGACCTTTGAAAATTCATGCCCAGGGGCCGCATTGGAATCATTGACAGGCCGCATTTGGCCCCCAGGCCGCATGTTTGTGACCTCTGCTTTATGTGAAGATGAGCTCATTTGTGAGAAAGAAGCTTGTACAAAAAAAGAGAGCGGCTCTACTGAAGATTATTATATAATCCATACCTCTTTTTTTTGTCCAAACAGAATCAAAAGCACTGACCTTGAATAGAAAATCGCTCACCACTGTTTGATCAGAAAGCGTTTCTTAGTTGTGATAAGTAGAAAAATGCTCATCTTTTCTCCGCTACTATTGCAATGTTTTTCCTTCTTCTTGTTTTTTAAGTACCTGAACCCAGAGCTGCCTCTTCACCACCTACAGAGAATGTCTTTGACTAATCCCCAAGGCATCCTTATCAAATGTGATTGAATGGAGTCTTCAGTCCCCAGAAGACAGGCTAACCTTTATCTCGCCTATTTTCTATTTCTGCATCTCTTATTTTTCCCTCTACAGGAAGGTGTTTGTGGGAGAAGGAGACCTGTTAGCTGTTTACACCCCTGAATATGCACGTAGATTCCCTAGTGGGCGTACGTTGGAAACATAAAAGGCTGGGAACAAAATGGAAAATTTCCACTCCATTTGCCATGCAGCCAATCAGTGCGCAGTGACCCAGATAAGTAGTGTGATATTGATGATGACAGCAATAAAGACGTATTTTCACCACAAGCCTTCCTTCTAATTAGGTTGATCTGAAGGGGAAAAAATAAATAAATAAATGAATTTTGACAAAATGCAAAAGAGGTAGTGTGTGCGTGGAGGATTAGATAAGAGGAGTGTGACAGCGGCGGAACTGGCTTTCTGGGAGTTAAGTGACTTCACTGTTTGGGGGGAAGGGGGACAATTACCAGTGAAATGAGATTCTGTGGCTTCAGGTGCCGCCGAAATACCATGTTTGGTCAAAGTAATTGTTAAGGGGTCAAGTGGGTGATTCCTCTTGATGACGCTTGCACCGTTTTGCCGTCTCTTGACAGGCCCCTTCATCACAGCGTGTGTAGGATTAAAACACTGTTGCATGCTGTATTTTAATGCCTGAATCATTCTAATAATTATACGTGATGGGCTGATGACTGAAGGGGCTCTAATAGGTCAGAATGTGGTAAATGGACTGCATTTATATAGCGCTTTTCCACCTTCATGGTGCTCAAAGCGCTTTACATTAGCCTCTCATTCACCCATTCACACACACACTCATACACCAGTAGGTTTCTAAGGTCTACGGTAAGTCCTACTGGGGGCCTAAGTCAGGGTTCAGTGTCTTGCCCAAGGACACTTCGACATGTGGACAGCCAGAGCCGGGACGCGAACCGCCAACCTCTCGGTCATTGGGCGATCCACTCTACCAACTGAACCACAGCTGCCCGTGGTACAATAGAATAGAATCCTTTCTTGTCGCTGTAAACATAGTCAACAACATTTAAAGTGACACTCTAGAATTCTTGGACACTCTGGATTTTTTGACATCAGACCTAATTTCTGAGTCTGCCAGTTTAGGAAATCTGTAGAGATTTTTTTTTCATTTCATGGAGCCTTTGTAAAATCAGCGGCGGTTATTGCTAGGCTAGCAAAAGTTAACGCCCTTTATGTTAGCCTGCGACTAAAACAGCCATACAGGTTCAGCGTCTTGCCCAAGGAAATTTCGACATGTGGACATCCAGAGTCAGGACACCAACCGCCAACCCTTCAGTCATTGGATGACCTGCTCTACCAACTGAGCTACTGCCGCCTAAGTCAACAAGTGACATGTTATTATTTCTCTCCCTCGGTGCGTAAACACAGAACAGTCATACCTCAACCAGAATAGGGAGTGGTGGGTCTGACAAAACAAAAGAGAGTGACAGACAAACATGCATGTGTGGAAATAGTTCACATTTGATGAAAAAAAAAATGGCACGGCCATCTGAAGAGGCATCCGCTAGCTGCCCTGAGTGATATGAGTAACATCCGCTAGCTAACCTGACTTATATGAGCAGCATCTGCTAGCTAACCTGAGTGATATGAGCAGCACCACAGACAATGCGCTCCTTTTTTCCAAACATGATGTGGACAGTGTGTTGTGCTTCTTAGCAGTGGCTGCCTTAAACTTTTTGCACTTAATGTAAAAAGTGAGGATACATGACAGACTTCTGGATAGTCTGGTTTTAGAGACGTCGGTCCAGACAAAATGCTGACGTATGTTCACCCTACTGATGTTGTGCAATTAAATTTCAAAGAAAAATCAAGGTGTTAGCCTTTGTTTTGTTGGGGTTAAAATGCTGATGCTTGTATGACATAAAACATCAGTGGACATTCTTAGGTTGCAGTGAAGTTTAATACAAGTTGATCATTGCTGGACAGATTCCGTTTTGTTCCTCCGCTAACAATGTGATGACGTCAGCACGAGCTGTCGACTCGACTTCGACTTTATTGATGGATAAGTCGACTTGAAAGAAACTGAAGTCGTTAATGACCTAGTATTATTATTGGTTATTGGTTGTTAGAATGACAGCAAAACATGCCAGGTAATCAAAGTGACACTGATCATTTGCTCAACATTTATGTTTTTGAGAATAATAACCTTTAAATGTTTCTTCTCACAAGGAAGAAAGTATTTCGTGGGCCTTTAATTGGTAGATATTTTCTTGTATTTGTTTGTTTAATGGGCTGTAGCTGACAGCAGGTGGATAATAAGATATGGAATACTCACCTTATCTACCAAAACATGATGTTTTTTTCATGCGTAAAAGACAAAATATGCAACATTTTCCTCAAACAGCATAAAAACTAATCCAATACTAATCCCTCACTTATCAGTACTGACCCTGTGTCAGTGTGTGCTGGTGTATGGAGCGCATAGACCCCACCTTCTGCTTGGATTTTCTATTTTCCTCCTGTGTTGCTGTGGTTGGACTCTCAGTGGAGACATGGACTTTGGCCAGTGTGTTTGTATTTAAAGCCAGTAGCAGCATCGTGCAGCTTGTGTGGGCAGAACAACAGAAAAACCAAGAATCTCTGCTCTAGTCCAGAACATTCCTGTAGAGTTTTACACAACTATGGGTGTGTTTCTAATAATATAAACCAGAGGTCGAAACAACTAAGTATAAGTACTTCCTTTACTGTACTTAAGTACTTTTTTAGGTATCTGTGCTTTACTTGAGTATTTATTTTTCTGGCAAGTTTTTACTTTTACCCCCTACATTTTTGTATAAATATCTGTACTTTATACTCCTTACATTCATAGAAATATCTGTACTTTATACTCTCTACATTTATGTAAATACCTGTACTTTATACTCTTTACATTTATAGAAATATCTGTACTTTATACTCTTTAAATTTATAGAAATATCTGTACTTTATACTTTACATTACTGTAAATATCTGTACTTTATACTATTTACATTCTCACAATAGACATTACTTTTTCAAATTAGACAAATGTGACAGTATGAAAAATAAGTCGGAAATTAGAAATTGTGACTTACTATATCAACATTTTAACTTTTATCTCATAATTATCCATTTCTTTTCTGACTGTTATGACTTTCTTCTCTTAAGTATGACTTTTGAATTTTTATTAATTTTATCTCATAATTCAGATTTTTTTCTCAGAATTGTACCTTTTTTCTCACAATTTAGATTGTATTATGTCATAATTATGTTTTTTTAATCTCCTATTTATGACTTTTGATATTTTCCCAAATGTCCTGTCCATGACCCAATAAAACACATCATCTACATACCAACTCACTTTTAAAGGCTTTATTCTTGGATATTTTTTATATGTTGCTGTTTTCCCTGTTTAAATAAGTATTACTTCATCCATATGAATAATAATAAAATGCTATTATGTTTTAGTTTACATTACAATTGAGAAGTTGTACTTTTTTACTTTTACTTTGGTAAAGGAGTTGAATCAGTACTTGTACTTTTACCATAGTATTTTTTCACACCAGCTGTTATACTTGTACTGCAGTACAGAATGTCAGTACTTTGACCACCTCTACTATAACTTCTGCAACAGAAACAGAGTAATGTTTGTATTTTTCTTCTCCATATCTTTTTGTCTTCATATTGGCACTCTTCTCTCTTTCTCCTTCACTGAGTTGGGAAGATGAGACATGTTTCTGTCAAGAAATACAAGGCAGACATATGACAAACTCTGTCCTTAAGGAGGACACACATTACACTAAATCAGCCCAGCACATTTTAGAGTAGAAAAAGTCACAGTCATGTTGGTTTTCATGGCCAGAGCCGCTAACCACAGTTACCTGGACAATTATTATTATTACAGTATTATTGTTACATTAGCATTTTATGTCCTTGACTCCCTGTGTGCCTATTATACTAAATAAGCACACACACATATTATATATATATTATTGCAGTTTTGCATAATATACCATTTGTGCCATGAACGAAAAACCACCTCTCCACTGCAAAACCTTTAAAGGTGTCATTCCATCTGTATTTCATTAATAAGCGGGTTGTCCAATGACCAAATGTTGGCGGTTTGGGTACCGGCTCTGGCTGTCCCGTGGTGAAGTGTCTTTGGGCAAGACACTGAACCCTGACTTAGGCTCCCAGTAGGACTGACAGAACCTTAGAAACCTACTGGTGTGTGGGTGAATGTGAGGCTAATGTATTTTTTGAGCACCATGAAGGTGGAAAAGCGTAGTCCATTTACCATATATAATTAAGGTCATGTTACTTAAATACTTGCATTCATGTTGACAATTATTCATTTCCTGCTACTTAGAAATGCGTTTCATTGTGGCCAAAAAGCCACTTGACCAAACTAAAAAATTTGCTTTGAATTGATGTAATTCTGTAGCTGTTGGCTTAACTTAAACATTCTAGTGGCAAATGTTAACTTACTTTATTTGGTTGATGCCAAAGTTTTACTTTTTAGAGTGTACATGACTATTTTTGCATGTATTGCATGTAAAAAAGAAAAAACAGTTTGTACCTGTAGCGTTCTGGCAACCACAGCCACTATATGATACCATAGTAATAAAAAACAGGGTATTTTTTTTAAATTTTAAAGCTTTATTTTTTTATGGTAAAGCATAGAATCAAGTACATTTTTAAACTGTAAAATGAACTGTCAATGTATATTTTTTCTGTAAGTGAAGAAAATATTTTACTGTAAATTTACGGTCGACCACAGCTTCCAGAATTTTACTGTAAAAGCCACAGTATCAGCAGCAGAGCAATCAAAAAGCCAGGAGGAATGATATACCAAGCTCTGCACTTCCTTCAGGACGGTGCTGGAATCAGTTGCTGCTTTAAGTTTCCATGAAGGAGATGTGGGATGTGATCCCATAGCCATCCACTGCATGCTCAGCAGCTGGTGACATCTACATTAACCTTGGACTAGTGGAACTGGAAGACAATGTCTTATTAGAATGCACACACAGAGCCCTTGTCCAATTCCGGGCTTGTGAGGCGGCAGGTTCCACCTTTGCCACCACGTTTGCCTGTCAGTCAAAGGGGCAGCAGAGCGCTGCTTCAGGGACGTGGGAAACTTAGAACTTGGCCTTGTCATGACCTCCGCACCGGTGACCTTTCCCCCAGTCATCTCCACACTCACCTGGTCCCGCACTGCGCAGCTGCAAGCTGTTCCTCATCTGTGGCTATAAAAGCAGTAAGGCTTGCAGTTACCAGTAGAAATGTTCAAGAAAATACAAGAAAAAATTACGGTCATGTTTTGGTGACCACGACTGCTGCAATTTTACCGTAAAATGAACTCTTTTTTTTTTTTTTTTTTTTTTCATGTGTATCAGTTTCTAGCAGGTGAACCAGAATGTGTCTGTGTTGATAACTGCAGTGTTGGTCTCCATTTTATGTACAATCAAATGGGATTCTTTTTGCTCTTTTTCCTGGTTTCACTTATCATTTATTTTAGTCATTTGGCAAAAGTAACCCACTGTTTTGGCCCAGAGATAACAAAATAAAGTATTGATTTGTTCCAATCCAGCACAGAAGATGGGGGACAATGATATTATAATAAGCAATAAAAAGATGAGTGTCTTTACAACAGCATCAATGCGACATGAGTAACAATAACATGTCGAACAATAACCTGGACTCTGCAGCTCACAGCGTTGCCCCCATCCCCCATTCCCCACAGACCCACTCCAGTCAATTCAAGGGCTCATTAATCTGATTACAATTCATTGTGAATCACCAGGCCAAATGTGAAATTATCTTGATATAATTTTTCTTCTCATGTCATTTATTTCCATTTGAATCACTAAAACCACTAAAGGCGGGCACACGTTAGATGAGTATTGAAGTGCTTTTAGGAGAGGATGTAACAAACTCAACCATTTTAGTCTATGACAGTCATAGAGGAGCAAAAATTGAACTATTGACGACGATTGTGGCTAAATACGACAGCATATTTGATCAGAAGTGCGAATACGCACAAATCTGAAGACTCCTTCCAGAGTGGAGTATATTAAAGACGCGCCGAGTCGCATCTGTATCTAAACGACAAGAAACACACATGTTCACTTTGCAGGCGTCTTTTCGTCACATATGTTCATGTCGCATACACGTTCATGTTACATTAATATGCCAAGCAGGTAAAGCAACAAACGTGGGACAACCTGGACACACTTTAGTTATATAGCACCTTTCAAGAGCATAAAAGTCACAATTAGGTGCTTTACAAAAGCAATAGAAGCATAAAACTTAAGCAGCATAAAAGGCATCAAACAAAAGCAGGAAGCGACATAAAAACAAATAGTCATCGACATACAACAGTAAAAACAACAACTCAAACAAAGGCCAGTTTTAACAGATGGTCTTTCGCTGCTTTTTAAAGTTGTCAACAGTGTCTGCAGACAGTGGTGATTGGGATCTTCTACATTTTCTTTTTTTTGTTTTGTTTTGTGGCTCTTCATCATGGACACACCCCCACGACATTGGATAACGCATGTACAGCCGCCGCAGTACTTTGCATAAAGTTTGGGCTGAGCTCAACTTCTTGACGTGCCGCAGGTTGCTGTATCGCCGTGACACAAGGCTTTGTGAGTACAGCAATAACAGTTGGCCGGATTGCATTGAAAATGAATGCAATGCATTTTATATGGCATGACACGTAATGGACAAGTACCCGTATTCACAGTCTTTCAAGTGTTTTCTAACCCTAACCCTTGTTGCTTCGTTTTGTTTCCTCGTTTTGAGTGATTATCAGATGGTAAGTTTTGTCTCCCTTCTTTAATATGTTTTATAGCTTTTTGATTCTTTGTCCTGGTGAGTGATTTCATCTTTGATTTGCCCAAGTGTTATCATTAAGTTTTATACCTGTAGTTTTCCTCTTTGAGAGTTTTTTAATATATATATTTTACTTTCATAGTATTTATAGTTCTTCTCAAAACGTTCTCCCTTTCGGAGTGATTTTCTATTGTTTAGAAGTTTGGATGATTTTTGTTTTCCTCCTTTTCTGGAGTGACATTTGTTGGCCTGTTTAGTAGCTTGTTGGCGATTGTTGAGAATCTGTGAATAAAGTTGATTTATTGTACGTCCTGCATCCGAGTCCTCATTCCTGAGTGCTGGTCTGACAATACTGGGTTGAAAGAAGTCAGGTTTTATTGTAATTTGATGCCTCATGAGATCTCCACACTGAAATAAATAAGTGACAGTCAGTATCACTCCATGGTTTGTATTAGCGTAAACCTACATACAGTACATTTGAGCCCTCGGTGAATCTCACAAGTCATCAACGTGTTGAGCATGGGGAATATGTCCGCTGTTTTTTTTTTTTTTCATTTATCTTCCATATGTTTGTTCATTAACCCACACATCCTCAACCAAATGCAATCTCCCTATAGCACACCCATGTAAAACTGAATTAATATTCCACAGTAGTCACATGTTCCTCTGTGGAAGTTACACAACTTGTTACCATAGCAACCGTAGGAAAATGGCAATTCAGATGAGGATGTCGATCAATTCCGATAAGTACGTACAACAGTCTACATTCAGTCTTCCCACACAGAGAAATGAATAAAACATATAGTAACAATAAAAATGTAGACAAAGAAAGTTACAGTGAGCTGCGGAATAAAGATAAATGACATAAGCTGCTGTGAAACAAGTATATCAACAGAAAAAAAGCTTCCTTTGCCCAGAGGAGGGTAATAACATTTTTGTGCAGGCATATATACCATTTTATGGGATCTTACTGAGAATTCAGCCTTATCCGCAATATCCAGCAGCTTCACAAACTTCTAGAGGAAAACTAAAACAGACAGACATGACATCTTATTACCTGTCTCCAAACACACTCTGAAAAGTGTAACTGAGCTTAATTAATATTAACTAAATAAAAAGTCTTTGTGCTTTTTGGTATATTGTATTTGAAATACCCCTCACTCACCCAGCCTCCGGACTTCAGGACTTGCCATCATCTGGAGATATTCTTCTCAGCGCCTGAAGCCATGCTGCATGTTTTTCACCCTTTTCCGTCAGATAGCTACTCTTGCGTCCAAGCATGGTTATTGCACCCGAAGGTTGCACAAGATTTGGGCATTTTACACCAAGTTTTAAGCATGCAGGATGGTGCAGTGCAGTTCAAGCAGTGGTTGCTCCGCTGTTGTTTTCTCCTTTTACTAGTGGAAGTGATGTCACCGCGAAGCTATGTATTATACAGAATCTGAATGTGTACAGAATGTGTATTATAAAACTATTATATCCTGTGTAGATCAATTTTGATCAATCCAAATGCCACACCAGTTGGGCTCTAGTTGGAGTTCAGTTTCTTCTGGGGTCACATGACAAATGTTGAGTTATTAAGATTTGGATCAATTGATCACCTGCAGCTCTGGTCAATATATAACTATAAAAAACAGTAAATGAAACAATACAAAGATGGAATGAAAATGTGTTCGTCTTGGCGGCCACTGATTTAAACTATTTGCACTTAATATAATTGATGACAAAATGTGAACTGGTGTTTAAATTTAACAGAACACTCAAGGCTAACATTAGCCTTTGTTTTGTTGGGGTTAAAATGCTGATGCTTGTCAGAGGACGTTTCAGTGAACTTTAATACAAGTTGCTGGACAGATGTGTGTCTGTGTGTTTATTGGGGTTTTTTTTCAGTTTTTTTTAGCCGCGTGTCTGTGTTGTTCCTCAGCTGACAATGTGATGTCACCATGACATGTCGACTCAACTTTATTGATGGATGAGTCGAATTGAAACAAAGTCATTCATATATATATATATATATGAACATGTACCGCCGTTACGTATTTAGAATACTAATTATGAGTAACTGTATTCCGTTACAGTTACTGCTGTTAAACCTAGTATTTAGAATACAGTTACTTTAGTAATATTATTGGATTACTCGTGTTTCCAACACTACGTTTCCAACACTACATTGCCAAGCAGTGCTCCTGTGGAACGACTGTTCAGCCAGGGAGGACTGATCTTCACTCCAGAGTCCTGCATGGTTCTGATTTTGACATACCGCAACCGCCCGTACCCATCATGTTCAAACCCGTATCCGAACCGTTTTCCGACGAAAAAAAATAAAAAATCCGCACCCGAATTGACCCGCTATATATGAACCCGATATCCGACCCGAACCCGGAAGAAAATGTCAGATAGCCAAATGTAAATACAAACATTTATTGCCACGAATATACTGAACAGTAACATAGCCAAGGCAGAGCCAAATAAAAATGTTGTTAAACAGTAGTAGACAAATAATAAACTCAAAAAATAGTTTTATCCGTGAGCTCAAACACACACACACGCTTGAAAAACGCAACAAGAAGGAAGCCGACAGGAGGCAGCTACAAGTCCAAACTAAAGGATAGTTTTTAGCCTATGAACCGCAAATTAGACCCGCGATCACCCACGTCCGACCCGAACCGAACCCGTATCCGACACAGCACAACATTTTTCACCCGTTTCGTGAAAATCTGCGGGTCACCCACGGGTACCCGAATCCGTGCAGGACTCTGCTTCACACCTCATCGCAACAGGATGACAGATAAACACTTTGAAATGTCACTTTTGCTGCACTACAACAACCTTTACTGGACCATTTGATTCAGAAAACCTAGCTCACTACAAAAATGACTGAGTGAAAGTGTTACCTCGCTCATTTTTGTTTACCAGATAATTTTGTAGAAGTTTCTAGGGGTGACAGGTTGTTTTTTTGCCATAGTTGCATAGCTGTTCTTATTGAAAAGTTTACAGACTCAAAATGAAGGTGATGGACAAAGCCTTCATTGTATTGCACATTTTATATTTGCACTGTTGTGTGGCTCATACGATTGACTTGACCACCATTTTACCAAACTTTTGTTGTAGTTTTTTTGCATTATTTGCAATGCTATTCTTTTTGAGAAGTTTACAGACTCAAAATGAAGGTGATGGATAAAACCTTCATTATATTGCACATTTTCTATTTGCACTTTTGACGTGCTCATTTTTGTTTACCAAACTTTTGTAGCAGACAATTTTTTTTACTTAGTTCCAATGTCGTTCTTATTGAGATGTTTACAGAATCACCAGGAAGATGATGGATAAAACCTTGATCACATTTTTATTGTTCTTGCTTGTGCAGTACTGCTTAAAGTTGATCAGTTTTTTTTATCAAGGGAGGGGATTCTCCTGAGTTAGTCCTCTGCAGGATAGTTAGTTGGTTGGACTGTCACCTCATAGCGCACACACTTGGTAGTCTTGATTGTCTGTTGATTTTCCCGGAGACCTTCCCACCATTGGTGACCAAGCAGTATTTAAATGTTAAGAATAGTTGGTGTTAGTTGGTTCAGGCATATTGAAATTTTAATAAATGAACAAATAATAATTGAACTTTAATGTTTTATTTATTATTTTACCAGTATGTTGTGATGTTAAACATTATAATAAATATTATTTAGTGTGTAAAGTTATTTATATTTAATTTAAATTAAGTTTTAATAAGAAGTATTCCAAGTATTTAGAATACAGTACCATGTTAAACCAATGTAATCGAATACTTTACAAATTACTTTTTAATTCAGGTATTCTGTATTCTGTAACGAAATACATTTACAAAGTAATCTCCCCAACACTGTATATATATATATATATATATATATATATATATATATATATATATATATATATATATATATGCGTGTGTTTTTACACTGACTACCCAATGGCTACTTGATCACAAACTTGGTCGTCATGAGACATGGAAACAAGTGTGTGTGTGTGTGTTTGTATGTGTGTGTTGCTGCTCCAGTATCAGTGCACTGGTATTGTAATTGTGAGTTGGTATGTTACACCAGGGTGGTGAATGTAGTCAGCTGTAGAGTTGCTGACTGGCTGCTCACGGCCTGTGAATGACATGAAGCGGAAATTTAACACAAAATCCCCGTAGCAACCAATACTGAGCCCATTTTAGGTTAAAAATAGAATCCTCAAAGTTTAATGGAGGACGTGTTTATCTGGAAGGTCATGCCGGAGAAGGATATCTAACAAGACTGATGGGACTGACGGGACTGAAAGGATGGAAAGGACTGAAGAGACTAAAGGGGGTGACAGGACTGAAGGGAGGTTTGTGTTTTGTACATTTTGTAATGAATGCCCAAAATGAAACAGCTGATACTTTTCGATTTCATTTTGTAATAAATTGTCCCAATGCCGTAAAAATTTCAAACATCACAAAAGTCACAAATTTCCAGTTTATTCTGTGTTAATCCAACCTTTGAATTGTGTAGTGATAGTAAATGCTAAGTACAGCTACTAAGCTAATGCTACGCTAATACACTATTACTAATAATAGGACTAGCTTTGTACAAATACTGGAACGTATAATAAAATACAATTAAACAAATAAACAATGGTTTAAAATTGTTAATACATCATACACCATGTTACTGCTCCATTTTCAAAAAAATAAAAAAGAAGTAAATGGACTGTACTTATATCACATATTTTATACACCAGTGGGTGCCTTTACAATTCTTCACATTCACACACAAACTCAGACACCAGTAGACAGCTGCTGCTGATTCACTGGAGCTGCCTGACCCAACACTTGCCCAAGGACACTTCGACACATGGACAGCCAGAGGTGGGATGCGAACCACTAACCCCTCGATCATTGTACAACCCGCTCTACCAACTTAGCCACAGCTGCCTTTTAAAAAAAGTGCACATTAAAAAGAAAATGCTTACAATGTTGAATGTTATAATAATCTTCTCAAAATATAATAACATTGTGTAATTTATTACAAAATGTGATTTGGACAGTTTATTACAAAATGCAGGCGTTTACTGCAAAATGAAATGAAAGAGTTTTTACATTTTGGACATTTATTACAAAACACACCAATATTACAAAAAGCTTTAGGAGGAATGTTAGAACACAGAGAAGATTTAATATCACTCCTTTACTGACAGACTGTAGTTATGACTTGCAGGGTCATGTCAAGACACTGCTCACTTTATTTCTGGTACTTTAATATACGTACCTGGGCTAGACCTTCAAGTTTAGAGGCCTACGACACTGGTCTGACCTGCACAACTAACTTTATTACAGTGAACGAGTCCAGCCCTTCAACCTATAAAGGCATTTTGATCTGAGGATTATGGGTGTGATGGAAGGATTAAGAGCCAATTAACTGTAGAGCTGTGAATGATGATGATGGTTGAAGCCTTTTCTTCTCTTTCTTTGGCCTCCTGTTACCCCAGGGGCCCTGTTTACAGGAGAGTTTTTATTCATGTTTCATCCAGAATAAAAGTTCATTCCTCTTTCAGATAAACCATGTAAACACCTAATTCCAGTTGAAAATTATAATTCCCAATTAAACTGAATTCAGAATAAAGTTACTGGTTTATTCTGATCTTATTTCTGATTTCATTAATCCCTCTGACATGGACACACTTAATTCCATTTAACATTATTCCTGTCATTCTGCACATGCTCCTGGTCTTGTCGCCATGACACACATATTTCTCTGTGGACATAAATTTTGTCCTATGGTAGATTGGGTCGAGTTGCTGCTTCGTAATTATCCCAAAAATAAAGATAAAAACATCACATGTAGTATCTGGTCTAACATGTTGATGCAAAACAGGAAGTGGACGCCATCCTTTTCTTAATGTCCATGTAAAGCTTTATTCACAATTAACATGTCCATGTAAACACAAAGGTTAATTCTGAAATATTTTATTCAGAATAAATCATTCTGTATTTAAAAACAACATGTAAATGTAGTTATTGCCTCAGTACAAATACTTTGAGGCTCTATAGTCCATTTCTCAAGGAGCTCAAAGGCATTTGTTATTCATGCATGTCTTCTTCTACATGTGCATGGGTGTGTGTGTGCGTGCGTGTGTGTGTGTGTTGTTGCACTGCAGAACTGCCCGCTCTGAAAGGCTGTGGAGGAGCTGCTTCATATTTTGGGTGATACACAGATTAGACATGCTCTAAATTCAAATAGGCCTCAAAGCACAGTCACTCCAACATCTCACTTGTGTGCGCATGTCTGTGTGTGCGTGTGTGTGTGCACATATGTTTATGTCAGTATCATAATAAGATTCTGCAATAACCATAAATTTCTCTTTTTTTCCGTGGAGTTTGAGACTTGGCTGAGGCATTATTGTAAATCCTTCAGTAGCAGTAGATCACACTAAGAGAGCAGGCTGTCCTCCACACAGACACCCCCCCCCCCCCCCCCCCCCACACACACACACACCTGTTTCCATGTGTTATTAGGACCAAGTTTTTAACCCTCACTAGCCATTAGGTAGTGAGTGTAAATGTATCTTCTGTTTTTCCCCATAAATAAATAAATGAATAAATAAATATTGAAGAAAAAGTTTAATTCAATTAAAACATTTTTAAAACAAATTTAACAATAAATGAATGAATGAATGAATAAATTAATTTTTAAAAATGCAACACATTTTCAAACCTTTGAAAAATACATATTTGGCTTGGCACCCATTTCCCTCATGCTTTATGGGGACTTCAAGAAAAATGGTAAATGTAAATGGACTGCACTTAAGTTGTTCTTTTCCACCTTCATGTGTTTATAGGGCCACATCATTTGCATAATTGTATCTACTTCACACATATTTATATTATACTAGTAGGGACATATGTATATTTAACCCTTGTGGGGACCTGAATTTTGGTCCTCATGTTGTGACTGTGTAAACAGATCAATGTCCCCATAAAGATAGGAATACAAGAACACACACACACATACACACACACAGAGAACCTTTATCTTTTATCCCCCAGTGCTTTTCTCTTCTTTTAGAGATTGAAATTTACAATCCAACTTTGCCTTTGTTAGGAAATAGATGTCTCCTTTCTGCCATCGCTGAAGTTTGCTGAAGAGAAAAATATTCAACAACCTGACAGCACCTTCTACAGGAAAAAAAAGAGCCTCTTTTCCCTTTTTTGGGCTGAATTATGTATGGAAGCTTCTACCCTCCCAGGCCACAGTGGTGTTACTTTCCCTCTATGACTTATTCAGCAGCACTAACCTTAGCCCCATTAGCCCTGGACCAGAACAGATATGAACTGGCTCTTCATGTTCAAACAGAGGCAGGAGGCACAAACACAGCCTTTGCAGGAGGCGCAAAAATAACCTGTGCAGGAGGCACAAATGTAACCTGTGCAGGAGGCGCAAAGACAGCATGTGCAGGAGGTACAAACATAACCTGTGCAGGAGGTGCAAAGACAGCCTGTGCAGGAGGTGCAAACACAACCTGTGCGCATGTCTGTCCTCTCTGCTCCTGCATCTCCTTTTTTCCTCCACCTCCTGGTCTGTTCTTGCAATCTCCTGCTTTGTGCCTCCTGCTCCATTCCTGCACCTCCTGCTTTGCACCTTCTGCTCTGTTCCTGCGCCTCCTGGCTTGCTTTGACCTCCTTTGGAAAAAAAAAAAGAAGGCGCGGCTGCATAGCTGGAGGCCACAGCTAGTTTGCGTTGCCATGAGCGCTGCAGTCCCAGGTTGTCCATATTTGTCTCCAGGATGTGACAGTGTTTGTGCATGTGTCTTTGATCTGCCGTGTTTTTATCATGTCGGCTCGTCTCAGTGAATCAACTATAGAGAAGAGCACGGCTCTGAAATGCGCAGCGCTCCAGACGTCACCCGGATGCGGTGATTTGTATGAACTGGCGCCGCACATATAAAGTATCATGCCTTGAGTGCTCATTTTAAATCACAATCCCAAGTGTTGTACAGCAGTTGAATTTGGGCATTTTTTTTCTTCCTTTGTGTACGTGTCTGCCTTTGACATGTCGTCAGCGTGGAAATTCACAGCACCCTGCCACTCTTCCTCCAGCACAACCTCTTGATGCGCCACAGTCAGAGTCACGTCATGAATAAACATGCACCTGTACAAAGGGATGAGTGTTGGTTAGAGATGAGATAGACAGTTCACATGTGTTTGAAAGAGGGGGTCTGCAGATGGGGTCTTAGAGTCCAAACAAAACACTAATCTGTATCAACCACCATCTTGCTCTGTTTTTTTTTTTTGTTCGTTTGTTTCTTGTGTTTTGTGAATGTGTAGCAGTGGTTTAAGTTAAGATGTGCCTGTGGGAGACTCTGGATGTGGATCCTGCTGTTACTCTACGATTACTTAAATCCTGTTTGAAGCCATCCTTTTCCAAAAGTTCAATATTTTCTTTCGCTGGCAGAATTTGGATCTCCATGCTGTGCTGTCAGCAGAGCCCAGACCAAGAAAGAGTTAAACAAGTGTTTCAGACAGCATTTGGAACCATGTAATATAATAATAATACTAACTAAAAAAGCACTGTGAGAGCACAAACCTCCGCCAAGGCAGAGCAACCCCCCCCCCCTGAATGAAGAGAGGTCCGCCAAGGAGGTTATGGTTTTGCCAGAGTTTGTTTGTCTATTAGCAAGGTCACGCAAAAACTTATGGACAGATTTTGATTAAATGTTCAGTAAAGGTGTGAGGTAGTCCAGATTATGTCCCATTATATTTAAGTGAATGTAGGTCAAAGGTCACAGTCACAATCACCAAAAATGTGTTTTCACAATTATAAGAGATAGAGATAGGACAAATCAGGTCAAATATGTGTGAGGGGGTGAGGTTTGTTGTGCCTGAGGGGGCAGGGGTTGTTGTGCTGGGTACCACATGTTTCCTTTAAGAATCTTTGGTACCTGTGAACATTGACCATTTTTGTCTTTCAGTGGAATAGGTCATAACGTATACATTTCTGTATTCAGTTTGTACATTTGTACGCTATTGTATTTGTATGTTTTTATTGAACTTTCTTATTATTTTCTTATCGGAAACAGCTGACTCCATTTCTAATCTCATTAAAGTCTTAGTTACTGTCAGGTGCCAGACAGAATTTGGACCACAAAAGCTTCACGATTTAACACAGTTTATTGAAGGTTTTGGTTGTGGCAGTCAAACAAGGTTTGGTGATCAAAGTGTGGAGTGGTCTCCCCTCCAGATACTGACCGGGCCTGACCCTGCTTAGCTTTGGTGAGAAGCCAAGGTCAGGGGTGTTGGTGTCACGGGGTTGGGTGTGTGTGTGTTCCCCGGTGGCCGAGTGGCGTCTGGTCAAGCTGGTGTCTGGGGTTGATGGATGAAGCTCACTCGCCACGATTCTGGAAGTCCTGGGGGACACACACACACACACAACAGCAGGAGGGGTGAAAGCCAGGCAGAAGTACCATTAAGGAATAGGCAAAAATCTTGGTCAGAGAACAGAAAGGCAGGTTGAGTTTACCGGGACTGGAGATCAGAGGCGTAGTCAAACAGGTTCAGGATCTTCGGGTTGGAGTCAGAGACGTGAAGGTTCAGACAGGTAACAGGCATTGGTTTGCTGACGTTCTGACAAGGGTGGACTGGAAGACTGGGGTTTATATACAGAGGTTGATGGGAGAGAATGCATTGCAGCTGGCAGGTTAATGAGGGAGCACAGGTGTGGAAAATTAGACAGGATAGAGAGCAGGGAACAGAGAGAGAGTCCATGACAGAACCCCCCCTCTAAGGGACGGCCCCAGAAGTCCCCAAAAACAAAAACAAAAACAAAAACAAAAAAAACCAAACCGGGCGGGTGGAGGGGGAGCAGGAGGATGGCTAAAACTCCTCCGAATGATCCGAGTCCATAGCAACGTCTTCAGAGAGGACTGGAGAGCAACCCCCAGCGGATGCGGCTGCGCCTTTGTCAGAAGAAGGGCAGACGGAGAGACGAGGTCGCCTTGGCCGGCCCCGACGGGCAGACGGCTGGTCTGGATGCTGCCGATGGAAGTCAGCAATGAGTGTCCGGTCCACTATCTGACGGGTTGGAATCCAGGTCCTCTCCTCCGGTCCATATCCCTCCCAGTCAACGAGGTACTGGATGCCTCTACCTCTCCGTCTGGACCGAAGCAGGCGTCGAACGGTGTAAACCGGCCCACCATCAATGAGGCGAGGGAGAGGAGGAGGTGGAGTTGGAGGAACCAATGGGCTTTCATGTACTGGTTTGATCTTTGAAACATGGAAGGTGGGATGCACCTTCATGGACCTCGGCAACTGGAGCCGTACTGCAGTGGGACTGATGACCCTCTGGACTGGGAAAGGACCAAGGAAACGTGGAGCTAGCTTGCGAGAGTCTACTCGCAGTGGCAGGTCTTTGGTGGACAACCACACCTTTTGGCCAATCTGGTAAGTGGGTGCCGGTATCCTCCGACGGTTCGCCCCGGTGGCATAGCTGGTGACTGACCTGAGAAGGGTCGCACGGGCTTGTGCCCAGGTTCGGCGGCACCGTCGAGCACAGGCAAGTGCAGATGGACAGGAAATCTCTGCTTCCTGGCTGGGAAACAGTGGAGGCTGGTAGCCATACACACACTGGAACGGCGACATTCCAGTAGCTGAGCAGGTGAGGGAGTTATGGGCATATTCCACCCACGTCAATTGCTGTGCCCAAGACTGAGGTTTACCAGAAGCCATGCACCGAAGGGCCTTTTCTAGCTCCTGGTTAGCGCGCTCAGACTGGCCATTGGACTGGGGATGGAAACCAGAGGAGAGACTGACAGTGGCCCCCAAGAGGTTGGAGAATTCTCTCCAAAAAGTGGAAGTGAACTGTGGCCCTCTGTCAGAGACAATGTCCTTAGGTAGCCCGTGTAAACGGAACACATTATCCAGGACAACCTGGGCAGTCTCCCTTGCAGATGGTAGTTTCGGGAGAGGGATAAAATGTGCCATTTTACTAAAACGGTCAACTACCGTAAGAACGACCGTCATACCCTCAGAGGGCGGCAGGCCTGTGACAAAGTCTAAGGCAATATGGGACCAGGGTCGAGTGGGCACGGGCAGAGGCTGGAGCAATCCAGCAGGGGGCTGGTTGGAGGATTTGTTCTGGTTGCAGGTGGGACAGGCTCTGATAAACTCCTTGACATCTTTTCCCAGTGACGACCACCAGAAGCGCTGGGCAATGAGATGGCAAGTGCGACGGACGCCAGGGTGGCAGGCAAGGTGGGAGTTGTGTGCCCACTGTATGACCTGAGATCTCAAGTTGTCTGGGACAAAGAGACAGCCGTCCGGGCATGAACTGGGACCGGGTTGGTCACGGAGGGCCTCTTGCACCTGACTCTCAATATCCCAGGTCAGGGCAGCCACAATAAGGGGATTTGGGAGGATGGGCACAGGTTCCAGGGTGGGATCATCGCTCTTCTGGAACTGGCGGGACAGAGCATCTGGCTTGATGTTTCGGGAACCTGGGCGGTATGATAGAGTGAAGTTGAATCTGGTAAAAAACAAGGCCCAACGTGATTGTCTGGGGTTCAGACGCTTGGCAGTTCGGATATATTCCAGGTTTTTATGATCAGTCCAGACCAGGAAAGGTACGGTGGACCCCTCCAGCCAGTGACGCCACTCCTCCAGGGCTAGCTTGACAGCCAACAGCTCCCGGTTTCCAACGTCATAGTTGCACTCTGCGGGTGAAAGTCGGCGGGAGAAAAATGCGCAGGGATGCAACTTGTTATTCTCTGCCATGCGTTGCGAGAGAACGGCTCCAACCCCAACATCTGAAGCATCCACCTCAACTACAAACTGCCGATTTACATCTGGCATTTGGAGGATGGGGGCTGAAGAGAACCGGGCTTTGAGGAAATTAAAAGCTTTCTCAGCTTCCGGGGTCCATGCGAAGGGGTGTTTGGTACTGGTCAGGGCTGTGAGTGGAGCAGCAACAGTGCTGTAGTTTCGAATGAATCTCCGATAGAAATTGGCGAAGCCAAGGAACTGCTGCAATTTCTTTCTGTTCACTGGAACTGGCCAGGAGGTGACTGCAGAAACTTTTGCTGGGTCCATTTGGATATTCCCTTCGGCCACAATATAGCCCAAGAAAGACACGGATGACGCATGGAACTCACACTTCTCAGCTTTCACATAAAGGGAGTTTTCTAGGAGACGACTGAGGACCAGCTGAACATGACGAGTGTGTTCTGACAGGGTTCTGGAGAATATTAGTATGTCATCCAGGTAGACGAAGACGAATTGGTTCAGCATATCTCGGAGTACGTCGTTCACCAGAGCCTGGAAAACTGCCGGGGCGTTAGTAAGACCAAATGGCATTACCAGGTACTCATAGTGCCCGGTGTGAGTGTTGAAGGCCGTCTTCCACTCATCGCCCTCCCGGATGCGTACTAGATGGTAGGCGTTTCTCAAGTCCAACTTGGTAAAGATCGTGGCTCCTTGGAGTAACTCAAAAGCAGAGTTGATTAGAGGCAGAGGGTACCGGTTCTTCACGGTGATATTGTTCAGACCACGATAATCAATACAGGGACGGAGGGAGCCGTCTTTCTTTCCCACGAAGAAGAAGCCGGCACCAGCAGGAGAGGAAGATGGGCGGATGATTCCAGCTGCCAGAGAGTCTCTGATATAATCCTCCATGGCTTTTCTCTCAGGCGGCGACAGTGAGTAAAGATGACCCTTGGGTGGCGTAGTTCCCGCAAGGAGGTCAATGGCACAATCGTAGGGACGGTGTGGCGGCAGAGAGGTGGCTCTAGTCTTGTTGAACACTCGACGGAGGCTATGGTAGCATTCTGGGACATTAATAAGGTCAGGGGCAGCGCTGGGTGGCATAGAGCTAGGAGGCAATGAGGCAGCATGCAGACATGACAGGTGGCAGTTATCTCCCCACTCTTTGATGGTTCCGGAGGCCCAGTCGAGATGAGGGTTATGGAGGCGGAGCCAGGGATAACCCAGTATCAATCGCTGACCTGGAGAGCGGAGAAGGTGGAAACGAATTTCCTCTTGGTGGTTACCAGACACTTTCATGGAGACGGGGGCTGTGGTATGTGTGACTGTACCAAGAATGTGACCATCTAGGGCCCGGGCTGGAACAGGAGAGGATAAACAGTGGCTCTCTAAACCTAGCTGATGAGCTAATTCCGTGTCCATGATGTTCGCGTCGGCACCAGAATCTACCAGGGCTGCCAGAGTGTGGGTTGTGTCAGACAGGTGAAGACAGATCTTGATCAGGGGTTTGTGGTTAGTGGAGGGCCGAACGTTCATTGAGCTCACCCAGATCCCTCCTACATCTGGTGAGCCTCGGCTTTTACCGGACAGGTGGCGACTCGATGACCTTCCCCGCCACAGTACAGGCACAAGTTTAACGAGATGCGTCGTTGACGCTCTGCGGGATAGGTGGAGGCACGGCCGATCTCCATAGGTTCAGACAGGTCCAACTGGCTTGATGGAGTGACAGAGGTGGGCAAGATGGGAGCTGGATTGTGCTTGGGGCTTGTGGTTGGCAGGTTCAGGCGTCCTCTTTCCCTACGGCGAGTCTGAATTCTCCGATCGATGCGGATAGCTAGGGCGATCGCTTCGTCGAGGGTGGTGGGTGTGTCATGGGACACCAGCTCGTCTTTGATGTAGTCTGCCAGGCTGTGGTAGAAGACACTCACCAATGCCTCCATATTCCAGGAGGTCCTCATTGCTCGGGTCCTGAAGTGGATTGAATAATCCGCGACTGTTCTTCTGCCTTGGCGAATGTTCAAGAGACCCTGTGACTTCTCTGCTGGGGTGGACTCCAAGTCAAAAACCTTTAAAATCTCCTTGGCAAACAGGTCAAAGGATGAACATGCCAGAGTTTGGCGTTCGAATTCTGCCGTTCCCCACAGCCGAGCTCGGCCCGTCAGGTGAGTGATAGCGTAGGCAACCTTTGCTCCCTCCGTAGAAAAGGTTCGGGGCTGTAGGGAAAACTGGAGGCGACAACTGGTCACAAATGCCTGGGCCTGGGTCGGGTCGCCATCAAAGCGCTCAGGGTTGCCGATCCTTGGCTCTGGGGTATTGGTATCTGGCCCGGAAACTGGAGCTGGGGTTGGAGCTGGAGCTGGGGCTGGAGCTGGAGCTGGGCCAGACGGGGGAATCAGAGAAGTGAGCAGCTGCAAGGTCTGGTCAAGACGTCGTCGTTGCTCTTGAACCTCTTGTTGCTGCTGCTGAAACAGCTCTTGTTGTTGGTGAAAGAGTTGGATCATGGACGAGATGTCCCCAGCCATCTTATGCATTTCTCCCTCTGCATTTTGCAGGCGCTGCATTGCGGTTGGTGGTTCTGGGTTGGTGGTGTCCATGATGGATGTGTCGTGCGCTGGGTCCATACTGGTCAGAACGTACTGTCAGGTGCCAGACAGAATTTGGACCACAAAAGCTTCACGATTTAACACAGTTTATTGAAGGTTTTGGTTGTGGCAGTCAAACAAGGTTTGGTGATCAAAGTGTGGAGTGGTCTCCCCTCCAGATACTGACCGGGCCTGACCCTGCTTAGCTTTGGTGAGAAGCCAAGGTCAGGGGTGTTGGTGTCACGGGGTTGGGTGTGTGTGTGTTCCCCGGTGGCCGAGTGGCGTCTGGTCAAGCTGGTGTCTGGGGTTGATGGATGAAGCTCACTCGCCACGATTCTGGAAGTCCTGGGGGACACACACACACACACAACAGCAGGAGGGGTGAAAGCCAGGCAGAAGTACCATTAAGGAATAGGCAAAAATCTTGGTCAGAGAACAGAAAGGCAGGTTGAGTTTACCGGGACTGGAGATCAGAGGCGTAGTCAAACAGGTTCAGGATCTTCGGGTTGGAGTCAGAGACGTGAAGGTTCAGACAGGTAACAGGCATTGGTTTGCTGACGTTCTGACAAGGGTGGACTGGAAGACTGGGGTTTATATACAGAGGTTGATGGGAGAGAATGCATTGCAGCTGGCAGGTTAATGAGGGAGCACAGGTGTGGAAAATTAGACAGGATAGAGAGCAGGGAACAGAGAGAGAGTCCATGACAGTTACCTACGTCCAAGTAATTGTCTTTTCATTTGTTTTTACATTGCACTTATAGTTTTCCAGTTTTATACTGTGTTTTGGCTGTGGCTCAGTTGGGAGAGCGGGTTGTCCAATGACTGAAAGGTTGGAGGTTCACGTCCTGTCTCTGACAGTCCACGTGTCGAAGTGTCCTTGGGCAAGACACTGAACCCTGACTTAGGCCCCCAGTGGGACTGACACAACCTTCGAAACCTACTGGTGTGTTTGAATGGGTGAATGTGGAGCAAATGTGAAACACTTTGAGCACCATGAAAGTGGAAAAGCACTATGTAAGTGCAGTCCATTTACTGCTTGCATATTTGACTTTGATTGTATCTTTTAACATTTACACTTGCATTTTGAGACCTCTGCATAACATCTATCTATCTATCTATCTATCTATCTATCTATCTATCTATCTATCTATCTATCTATCTATCTATCTATCTATCTATCTATCTATCTATCTATCTATCTATCTATCTATCTATCTATCTATCTATCTATCTATCTATCTATCTATCTATCTAATGTTATTTCCTGTCTTAATGCAGTGCATGCTCAGCAACAACTTAACAACGTATTCAACAGATAATCAAATGTCTCATATTAAGCTGCATTCACATGCACATGTCGCTCACACAGTCTGTCTGTTATCCTCTCGGTGGTTTGTCAATGAATAGGATGGAGTGTTGAATAGTGTCTGCTGAATGTGGTGGCTAGCAAAGCAGCATGGAGATGTTATCACAGAGGGAAAAAAATGGTCTTTCCTGGTTGATTTGCTAGTCATGTAGTCTGCTTGTCTGACTGCAGCATAGCAGATAGTGTCAAAGGGACATCAAAGGAGGCCAGAGGGATTGGCTATGAACACATCAACCAGAAAAACATCTTCTCAATAACTTACTGTCTGAGCATGGGCAAATGCTGTGTCTTTACTGTGCTCTCAAAACCAATTGCAGAATCAATTTTTTTAAGTATTTGTAGCATTTAATACAGATCAAGAAGGAATTTGTATGCATGAAATGCACATTTTATTTAATCACAAGTTTGGGGAGTAACCGAGAAAAGAATTCCAATACCCCCGACTGAGATAGCATTGATTTAGCCTGTTTACGCAGGTTAAATTCAAGTGTAGACTCTGATACAGCAGGAAATCGTCTCCCCACAGGAAGTGACATTCAATAATTAAGAATGAATTGCAAACGGTATCCTAATCAGCAGTGACTGATGAGATACTGCTTTACTCACCAATTTGCAGGGCTCTCATTAGTGTTTCTTAGCATTTGGTATGAACATCACAGATGGGAAAGGTTAGTAAATGTTTACCGGGAGTAGCTTTAACATTTGTGTAGAAACGTTCCTGTTAGGGGTGGATCTAATCCATTTTTTCCACTGATGGTATCAGCTCAACTCACCACAATTTAATTAATTTTGGCATGGTGTGGTCACCAATACACTGCCTCTCTGCTGCAGTTCTAGTAACTAAACCACTAATCCATTAAAATAATAGAGCAACATGTAAATAATAACTGCTAACTTTTGTCTTTGGTTTCGTGCAAAACACCATTAAATTATGAAACTATTTCATTTTACAAACTACAAATAAATAAGATAGGAATAACCACAAAAAACTCTACGAAAAATAAATATATTTTAACAATGGTTTGCTTGAAGAAGCAAAAAATGGTTAAAATTGTAGCACATTTTCCTTTGACATTTCATGGTGTTACATTAGTTTGTCATGTAAATATTTCCATATTTTCATGTTATTTTTTTTTATTTTTTTACTAAAACAAAGATAAAAATTTCAAGTTGTCATTATAGGCATAATGTCAAATGTTTTTCACATCAAACCCAGAAGAAATTATGGATTTATTATTTTATTGTAGGTTTTTCTGTTATTTGACTGGAGATAATATTGGTCTGTACATGGAACCTGAACTAAAATTATTGACCTTTGAAATGTCATCCCGGGGGCTGAATTGGAATCTTTGGCAGGCCGCATTTGGCCCCCGGGCTGCATGTTTTAGACCCCTGATCTAAGTGGAACTAGAAACACCATAACACACAGCGATGGCCTCTGGAGTAGCAATTTGTAATTTCCAGACATGTTTTCTAGCCTTGAAGCATAATTTTCAGATTTTGCAGGTGGGAATATAATTGTTTAGAGTTCAAATCTGCTGGATGTGATGGCTACTAAAATGGAATAGAGATGTTATCATCAGGGGAAAAGCTCCTTCTTGATTTGCTAGTCATGTAGTGTGTTTGTTTGACTGTGGCATCGCAGATAGTGTCAGAAGGACATCAGACGAGGCCAGCGGGCTTGGCTGTGAACACATCAACCACAAAAACATCTTCTCAATACCATGGTGTCTGGGCAAAGAGAAAATACTATTTCTTTATTGTGGTTCCAAAAGCAACTGTAGAGGTGATTTTTAGTAATTGTAGTATTACTAAAATACTACAATACAATACTACTAGTATTACTAAAATACTACAATTATTACTAAATTACTAAAATAAAATCTTCTCCAGCTTCAGAAGGAGTTCCATGTAATTAATCATTTTAATTACATGGAATTAAAATGTAATTTTAATTCCATTAAAATTAAATTTTATTTATTTTATTTATTTTTTCGACTTCAAAATAACTTCAGTTATTTTCAAGTCGACTTATCCGTCAATAAAGTCAGAGTCGAGTTGACGTGTCGTGATGACATCATCACAGTGTCAGCGGAGAAACAACACAGGCACACGGCTTAAGAAAAACAAAAACATGGACAGACGTCTCTCCAGCAATGAGCACCTGGTATTAAAATTCATGGCAACATAACAATGTCCACTGACAAGACACAAACAGCATTTTAACCCCAACAAAAAAGGCAACAAAAACGTTAGCAAAGAGTTTTCTGTTAAATTTAACTGACCCAGTTAAAGTGAACAACATATATTCACTGGGTGAACATATGTCCACATTTGGTCTGGACCCACGGCTCTAAAACTGGACTGTCTACAACGTCTGTCACACGTCCTCAGTTTTCATATTAAGTGCAAAAAGTTTAAGGCAGCAGCCGCCAATACGAACAACACAGTGTCCAAATCATGTTTGGAGAAAAAATAGCATATTGTGTTAATGCATGTTGATTGTGCTGCTTATCACTCACGTTAGCTGATATCTCTACAGATGGCCGTGCAGTTTTTTTTTCATCTAAAGTGAAGTATTTCCACACATACGATGTGTGTTTCACTCTCTTTTGTTTTGTCAGCCCATCACAACTGTCTTCCTGCAGCAGCTGTGTCTTGTTTATGTCTGGTCTATGTTTACGTGCCAAGAGAGAGAGAGAGAGAAAGAAAGAGAGAGAGAGAGAATAACATGCGACTTGTCAACTCCTCCAAATGACTTGTCAAAATGTCAACTAGTCGACATTTTAGTTAATTCCCTTGCACACACGCACATGGACACACACGCACACACAGACCCCTAAAAAAGCCTTTTACTGTGGGCAGTATAAGGTACACCTGTGCACTAATCATGATGTCAGATCAACATGTTGATGTGGCACACCTGTGAGGTGGAATAGATTATCTCAAGAAATGCAGAAGTGTTCATCACACATTTAGACATATTTGTGAACAATGTTTGAGAGAAATGGTAATATTTTGTATCTGGAATGAATTCTTAGATCTTTAAGTCCATCTCATAAAAAATGGGAGCAAAAACAAATGTGTTGCATTCATATTTTTGTTGAGTATATTTTTTTAAAAACTATTAAAAATATATAAGACAATTATGTAATGTCAAATGGCAAAAATGTTCCATTACTTGGTGTCAGGAGGATATAGAATTGCCTAATGTGATGCAATAAGGCATAAATTCATTGACAAAGTGATGAATCTGGACCCAGCAGTCAGTCATCTACATGGTTTCATGTCACATGTTAGCGTCGCATCACTTCATTGGGAACTTCACCCAAGCTAACTGGTTATCATATAAGGGAAATGCAAAAATCTCTGCAGAATAAATCTGAGTGGAGCTGACACTGTCAGTGGAAAAGCTGCAAAAAGTGACTCACTGAATTTTAATACTGGTGGCTGGAAACCATTTGGCAAATCCTTCATCACTGGAAACTTAATATACTATAAGGAGCAAATATTTGCGAGCAGGATGAGTATTTCTACAATGTCGCATTCATAACAGTGGTTTACTGCTTTTTATACCATTTAACTCTCTTTTTATTTAGCCCAGTGGTTCATAGGATTATTGTTTTTAGTCTTTTTAATTATTTTTATTACTCTTTCATGTCCTCTTTATGAAACTAATGGTATTTTATTTATCTATGTATATACAGCTAGTTTTGGATTCTACCTGTATGTGAAATGGATTTTTGGGGGTTTTTTTTGTTTCATCTCAACTGTAAAATGAATCTACCTAGAGATATTAACCCTTTGATGCATCCTGGTCAGTCCAGTGGTCAGTTGTTGTCAGTTGTTCTCTTGTATATTAATGGATTTAGTTGTTTTAGTTCATATGAGTCAGTTCATATCATTACTGTAACTGGTCTGTTAATACCTGATCTGCACTAACATGTTTACCTGGAAATTATTACTGTTGTTATTAGACTGTAATTAACAGGCATTAATGGTAAATACCAGTCTCTTCTTAAACAAAAACTGCATTAAAAGTATTCTATTTCATAGTGTTGTGATATTGTGTTTTAAATAAATGTTTCTTTCGTTCAAAGCTTGCAGATGTATTATATATATATATATATATATATATATATATATATATATATATATATATATATATATATATATATATATATATATATATATATATATATATATATATATATATATATATATATATATATATTTATTTATTTTTAGGGCGGCATGGTGGTGCAGTGGTTAGCACTCATGCTTCACAGCAAGAAAGACCCTGGTTTATTTTCATTTAATTTATTTATAAAGCCCTAAATCACAACAAAGTCATCTCACAGGGCTTTACAAAAACACAATCAACCACAGAGATACATGAAAAGTCCCAAGCATCCCCTGTCCTTAGACCCTCCTTCTCGGCAAGAAAAAACTTCAAAACCCAGCGGGAAAAAGAAGTCCCACACCAGGCCTTTCTGCGTGGACTTTGCATGTTCTCCCCGTCTCTGCATGGGTTTCCTTCCACCATCCAAACACATGCACTGACAGGTTCATTGGTTAATCTAAATTGCCCAGAGGTGTGAATGTGAGAGTGATTGTCTATACCCATTGTAGCTGGATGTGACCCCCGCGACGCTAGTGAGGATAAAGCGGGTTCAGATGACGAGACAATGTTTAATTATTTTTTGTAAATTCACAATGTGTATTGTTATAATGTATGAGCCAAAAATAATAATCAACTCTCTCAGTAGTATTCACATGAGGAGCCATAGACAACAGGATCTGCAGTAACTCACCTGTCCTGTGCTGACCTGTGACCCCTGACCCCCCCCACCACCACCACCCTCACCTGTGTGATAGATGGACCTGCCCCCCCCCCCCCCCCCTGTTCCTTTCATCTACAAATGGACGTTCATCTATAGCCTGTCTATCCATGGCAGTGGATCTGTCCTTCAGTGTGTTTCTCCCCAAGGTTTCTTTTTTCCCACTGGGTTTTGGAGTTTTTTCTTTTTTTTGCCACCTTGAACGAGGGTCTAAGGACAGGGCATGTTTGGGACTTCATCTATTTCTGTGATTGATTGTTCTCTTCAATCAACCTTGTGAGATGACGTTGTTGTGATTTGGGCTCTATAAATAAAATTGAATTGAATTGAATTGAATTGAATTGAATTGAATTGAATTGAATTGAATTTACAGAGATATTGCCTTTATTTTTATTCAAGCCAAATCTCCCACACAATCTAATGAGTAATGAAACATTAACTGTGAGGGTTGATGTCACACTTCATTTCACTAACAGTTTGTTTTAGCAGCATCAAAATCTGAGGAACTTTTGACATGACAGGATTTACTTGCTTTGAGTTAGTTACTGTGGATCTTAGACAATAAACAACGCCACCTGCTACTGAACCTAGTGATTCTACAGCCCTGAGCCCTTCACTTTTCTCACTGCTCTACAAACTGTCACATTTGCATTTCCTGCCTTTGCATCCACTTCACTGCTGAAACAACTCATAATGTAACAATGGTTTATACTGTGAGAAAAGTTGCATTGTCACTATTTTTGTTACCTTTTCTCACAGTATAAGCCATTGTTACATTATGAACTTTTATTACATTTTGAGTTGCTACAATTGCTAATCTGCCCTGTAACACAACCAGATCAAGATCAAGTCCGTCAGCAGTCCATTGTTAACATTTAATGAAATCATAAAGTGTTGTCTAGCACAATCAAGTAAACAGCTAAAAGTCAATGTTGGCCTGAAGCATCCCGGATATACAGGACTCATTAATATAAGACCTCCTTTCTTGTAAAGGAAACTAAAGAGCCAGTGGGTAAGACACCAGTCCACTGGGGAGGGGCTTTTCTGTGTCTCTCAGGGTCAGTTGTGATTGTTGTACTCACAATTAGATCACTCAATCATTGTGTAGTGGGATTTGTTTGAGGTTAATAGGATTGTAATCTAAAAATAGGTTGACATCAGAGCATTTCAACTAAATATTTATTAAAGACAAGAAGGAACACACAGTGTACTCTGACCCAGTGGTGGAGGTGGTGGTGTGTGTGTGTGTGTGTGTGTGTGTGTATGTGTGTGTGTGTGTGTGTGTGGGGGGGGGGGGGTCTGCTGATACAATACAGAGCAGTTCACTTCAGTTCAATTCAAATATGCAACAAACAAAACAATCCCACTCTGTCCCCACTAGTGAAACAAACAAGACAAAAAAAAGAACATGTACATGAAAAACTAAACATGACTTCATTTGCATATTTTTGTAATCCCACTCCTTCTGCACAGAACAGTTTATTGTTTAACTTCCTATCAACACAATATATGAAAGATCAATTAATAATTATAATAATAAGTGGTGCCCAGCACAACAAAACCCAGCCCTTTTGCACACATTTCACCTGGCCCTATCCCTTATCATTGCGTAAACACAGTTCTGGCGACTGTGATCTTTGACCTACATTCACCAAAATTCAATGGGATCTATTCTGGAACACCTCGCACCTTTACTGAAAATTTACTGGAAATTGCTCCAGTAATTTTTGTGTGAAGCTGCTGAAAGACAAACAAACAAAAACAGACAGACAGACAAACCAACAGACAAACAATCCCCTTTTCTTCTCTTTTGGGGGGCAGAGTAATAAAATTATATTTTACAGATATTGCATATCCTGCTCTGTAAATAAAAGAGCTTAATAAACAAAATGTAAAAAAAAAAAAAAAACAACTGAACAAAAGGTGAACTTCCATCATGTCTGCATTTGAATGAAGACCTAAAAATATTGATACAGTCCTTTTTAGTATCAATACAGTATTGTGAAACAAAATATCACACTATATTGCACAATCAATGTTTTCTTCCAGCCTTATTCTAAACCAAGTGCTATAGTGGCGGTGAGTATCTGAGTGTGACATGTCAGACTTTAAGTAATGACTGTGAGGAAAGTGGTGCATTTACTAAGAATATTCAGAATTACTGTTGTTTCCACACTATAAGGTGCACTGTCAATTACTGCATTTCCATTACCCTTGGAAATTCACAAAATGTCAATAGCGCTATAAAAACTGGTAATGGAAACACCTGAATTTCGAAAAAACACTCAAATATTGATAAAAAGTTTTTATGCTTTCATGAGGTAGTTTTTTAGACTATTTTTTCGATATTCTCATTCTTAGTCGCATGATCACTTCTCTCGGAGTGAAAATGGCGCAATACACATGAATAGAGGAGGAGACGGAGACTTTTCTCAAAATAATTCAGGAGAAAAACATAACTGCCATTTTAGTCACAACCGGCTCCAAGACTGTGACAACAACGGAGAGAGAGCAGGTAGAGCATCATAAAAAAGGATTTACTGTTACATATTATAAACCATAAACTGTGTCAAACAAAGAGAACCTCTGGCTGACAGGAGCAGAACAAACCGAACAGGGCAGGACAGAGCCAAGCAGACCTGGACAGAGACCAGATCACCCAGGAACCAGAGTCCAGCAAGCCCCAAAAACAGCTCCTGGTTGCTGAGGTGGAGCCACTTAAATAGTGGTGTGAACTCCCACCACTGGTGTCCTTTTTCAGCTGATCTCAACCTGTAGCACGTCCAAACGTGAATATTGGTTATGAATGACCTTTGCAGTGACACTACATGATTGAACTTTGAGGAATTTGAAAAGCAATGCCCAATTTGTTACAAATTGGTTTAAAAATTATTGTAATATTATGTTTGACAGCATTTTCAACTGTATTTTTAATAAGGTCAAACTGTGAAAATCCCAGTTCATAGCAAAATAACAGGACATGTATAAGTTCATGCTATAATACAATCTACATAATAATAATATAATACATGTATTAGCATGGTGGTGGTGGGGGGTCCGTCTGTGGAGTGATTTTTGGGACTTACTTACACATCGTAGACATTTTCCATTGAACCAGGAAAACAGATGGAATTCAAAGCATCAACTTCACCCCTAGAAGTTCTAAAAAAATATGTGACTTTTCTCCCAATGGGAAAAATTGACCCCTGACCCTAACTCTATCCACGGGAAACACTGGATTCACTTTAGGATTGAAGGCAGATGGAAAATGAAACAAGAGGCTACAGCAGCTGATGATGTATTTTTGACCACATCTGAGAAATTCATATTTGTACTGAAGACAGTGAATTTTGTAAATGGAATTTTGATGTGGTAACTTTGCGATTCGTATTCTGACAAATATCAAACACACAACACATTACACAACACAGTACAAATGAACTAATTTTAGAGTTTGACAATATTTATTTTATGCTCAACTACAACCAGACACAGACTCCAAAATATGCACGCATTACTTTCCTGTCAATATGACTCATTTTGTCCTAAAAATGGCCCCATAGTCATCCACCACAGGCCTTTCCAATGACATTAATAAAGAAGGAAGCAGAACTTTGGGGATTTTGAAAAGGAATGTCCCGTTAGACATGTTTTTGTTACGCTGCCCCCTGAAGGGAAGATGGGTAATGTTTTGGGGTAATTTGTTTGTCTGTGTGTGTGTGTGTGTCTGTGTGTGTGTGTGTGTGTTTGTTTGTCAGCAGATTTACACCAAAACATTTTCACTAAAGGTGTGAGGTGATCCAGAATGGATCCCATTGAATTTTGAAATGTAGGTCAAAGGTCACAGTCGCCAAAAATATCTTTTCACAACGATAACAGATAGGGCCAATCAGGTCAAATGTTTGCAAGGGGGCAGGGTTTGTTGTGCCGGGCACCACTTTTTATACTATGTTTTTGTTTGTTCAAACACAATAATATTAGAGCATTTAGACCCAATGTATCAAATATGATCCAAAATAGAAACTCATACATGGAAATGATATGTGAAAGAAAGTACAAATACTACATACAGCCCCTTTAAACATGTGTTCATCACTTCACATAAACAGAGACACAAGCATTGGCTTCATGTTTGTTTAGAGTAAATTAGAATTTTCCTTCTGCCTCAAAAAAAGGTTGACAAGATGTCGCCTGTGCTTACTAATTTGACTTAATTAGTTGCTAATCATGGACCTCTAGTATTTACTGAACAGACCTGTTAACTTGACAGTAAATGTGCTGATCTACCTAGATTATTCCACTTTTAACACAAATCAAGTAGAATATTTAAAATATTTAACCCTTTGATGCATGAATTATCAGAACCTTCGACAAGATTTCTTCCCCTCAGTGTTGTTATTCCCTTTTAGCCTGAAAAATCCCCCAATGTGATATCATTCTTGTCCACTCAGCTGGAAAACATGTGCTAGCTTTGAACCAAAGAAATGTGTTTTTAAAACACAATATCTGAACACTATAAAGTAAAACATTTTTATGCCATTTTTGTTTAAGAAGAAACTGTTAATTATTGTTAATTATAGTTTATATAATTCTAATTATATTTTACAACAGTAATATATTTGCAGGTAAACATGTTAGTGCAGATCCAGTATTAAGAACAGACCAGTTACAGTGATGACATGAACTAAAACAACTAAACCCATGAATATACAAGAGAACAACTGGACAACAACTGACCACTGGACTGACCAGGATCAAACTACTTTATTTGTCATTATACAACTGTACAACGAAATGCGTCGTCTGCATTTAACCCATCCTTTTTTTTGACGCCATTGGGGCACCTGTAAGGAGCAGATGGCAGCCATGGGTAGCACCTCAGGACCCATCTCCTACTGTAGAGGCAGGCTAATGCTCAATTCAATTAAAAAAATTTTATAAAGCCGCAAGTCACAATAATGTCATCTCACAGGTCTTTGCAAAAAAAAAAAAAAACACAATCGAAGAAATAGATAAAAGTCCCAAGCATCCCCTGTCATTAGACTGTCCTTCTCTTCAAGAAAAAAAACTCCAAAACCCAGTGGGAAAAAAGAAGAACTCTTTGGGAGTACCAAACTGAAGGAGAGATCCACTCCCATGGATGGACAGGCTATAGATGAACGTCCATTTTCAGCCAGAATCACCTGGCTGGAGGATTTGTACCTGAACAAACCTGTTTTTGGGTGATGAGGGAAACTGAAGCACCTGGAGGAAACCCATCCAGATACGGGGAGAGAAACATGCAAACTCCACACAGAAAGGCCCACACGGTCTGGGACGCATCAAAGGGTTAAAATCATGTTAAATTCAGATACTGCATGGAGAACTGTCACCAGGAGATGACTTTTTTTTTTTATAATTATTATTCATTGTAGAATTATTTATTAGTATCACAGTGAATCAGAAACAATATGTTGGTCTGGACTCTTACAAGTGAAACATGATATGTAAAGAAAAGTGCAGATGTGGGAGTAAATGATGTCTCACTCTGGCAGCACATCCTTGATCCTGGGATCTTTGGTATCAGTAGATGTTAGGGTTTGCTTTTCCTTACACCCACATTTGTCCAGCTCATCTGTGGATTTTAATTGGTAGCGTTCTCAGATGTCCAGCTCTTTAATCTACCAATGGAAATACCAGTGAAATGAATCTAAACTAGTGCCCTCACTTGAATAAGGCATCGTATGTCTGCAGTTTAGTCCCAATCACAGTGGTTATCTCACTCAGAAAATGAAAAAACATGAAGGGACGACTGGAAACCCCCTAAATTAAAGGAGAACCACAGTAAAAAATAAATAAATAAAAACTAGCCCAGATATTTGCTTTCTTCTCCAGCATTAAAGCAGTGTATGTTTTCTTCAACATAAAAGTACTGTGTGGTGTGTTGGCAGATAGGGGGAAAAAAAGATGTTTCCATTTTTCAACATTTTAGTAAATTCACTTCTTAATCTACAGACACAGAGTTTGCAAAATGGTAAACAAAGTCAACAAAAGTAACTTGGCCAATATTTTATTACGCTTTCCTTGTTATAAGTTGCCTTTTTGTTCTACTTTAGTGGTGTTAAACCTTATTAAAATAAATAAATAAAACACTCTGGGTGCAGCAGAGGATAATTGAAGCTCACCAAATCCTCTAAAAAATGTCAGCAGTAAAAAGAAGGAGGCTTCCACAGAAGTGTTACATTAACATGAGCAGCATTATCAGAAAATAACTGCTGTCATTCAAAAATCAACACAATGGAAGAGCTGTGATTATGTGTAAACACTGCTGCTGTGAGGCAAGCATCAAAGCAGCTGAACTACGTACTCGCATCCAGTACTGCAGTAGAAATACAGTTACTGGTTTGAAAAAATACTCTGGTAAAAGTACAAGTACTGATTTAAGTGCTTTACTGATCTAGGTGTAATAAAGTAAAAATTATTTCTTATTTAAACAGGAAAATTTCAAAAAAATAAACCCTGTAAAAGTGAGTGAGTATTTAGGGTGGGCGATGGCACGGCTCGTGTCCATTTTTTCAGCGGGTTTGTGGGTTTCGCCAGCGTGTCTTTTGTTTATGTTGGTGGAGTGATGGCTGCTTCTTCCTTTTTTGTCGTCTTCTGTTTCACTTCTGTTGGTGTCCGGGAGTCACTTTCTTTGGGCTCGTGGTGGGTGGCGGGTGCGTGCTGTGGTGGCGTTTCGGTGGACGCGCTTTGGGGGACTCACAGGGCAGTGGTGGCTCTGTCCTTTACGGGTGTATGGCTACAGTACATACATGACGTATTTACATACATTACATAGTTACATACAATATGCACAGTAGTGTATATAGTATTTAACCTATGTCTCAGGGGTTTCGGTTTCCTTTCGTAAATAGAATTTTCTTTTGTATTCAGAGACAAAAAAATGTAGGTTTTTCATTACTTGGATTATTCATTAGCTGGGTCTTTATAGAAATTAAGATGTATAAAGTACATATATTTATATAAATGTAAGAAGTATAAAGTACAAGTATTGGTAACACTTTATAATACCTACACACAATTGACTATGTATTAACTATTTATTACCCATTTATAAATGGGTTGTTCATTTTATATTAAGCATTTGTTACCTATGTTTTAATGTCTTGTAAAGGTTCATACTAGTGTAAATGTAAAATTATATTATTTTTAACCAACAGGTGCAGTGTTTACAACTCTTTCTTTGTTTACCTGTAAAGCAGATATACAAACACTGCACATGTTGGTTAAAAATAATCTAATTTTACATTTATCTTTGAAAGACACTAGTATGAGTCTTTATAAGACATTAACAAATACGTAACAAATGTTTAATACATAATGAACAACCCATTTATAAATGGGTACTAAATGGTTAATACATAGTCAATTGTGTGTAGGTATTATAAAGTGTTACCCAATTATTTATATAAATGTAAGAACTATAAAGTACAGATATTTATGAACAAATGTAGGGAGTAAAAGCAAAAAATAAATACTCGAGTAAAGTACAGATATCTAAATAAATCTACTTAAGTACAGTAATGAAGTACTTTAACATTTACTTCCTGAAGACAAGCAGTTTGACGGTGGAAGAAACATACAGTATAAGCAGGAAACAAACACAAGATCATATTAGGATGCTTTCAGTAAACAGCAGAGCTATTTGAATCATATAGGGTTTTATTCTCCGTCACCCTGAGCCACCACTCTGGGGGGATTTGTAAAGTAATCATCAACACATTGATTTTAAACATGTTAAGATGTAATTTGGACTTTTTATTTCATTTATTGCCAATGCATGTGTATTGCTCACCTCTAAAATGGACATTGACACAAATTGAAAGGCAAGATTTTGATAAAGTATGCACACTTCCAGGAAATGCAATTTTACCAAGAGGGTAAAAATGTGGCTCAGTCAGAAAATCAAATAATACAGAAGCCATTCCCTTTTCAATATCCTCCTGGATAAACATCAGTGGAAGACTCTGCTCTTTCCAGACTCTATCTTATTCAATCAAGTGCTACCTCAGACCAGAAGCTGGGCACACATTTACTAGGGTTTACTCTTTATTTGGTCCTCATGTGTGTAAAACAACATAAACAAAGCAAAATAGCTCCATTAATCATGATTCATCTCTGCAAGATTTTTTAAAAAAGGACTGTATTAACTTGTTGCCGGTGCATCGAACCATGTGCAGATCAATAATATACTTTACCCACAAGAATTCTGAAGCTTTTTTCAATGCATTGTCTGCAAGATAATAATGATGTCTACACCAAGAATGGTATTATTAATAACAGGGCTAACAGGAATAATGCAGGTGGATTTACAGGTATTTCTGTGGTTCCCGTCCATCAACTCTGATCCCTGATGAGCTTCTGGCTAACCTGCCTTCACATGCCGCCACATCCATGTCTCGCTTGATGGAGAACTTGTTGGCACCTCAGTACATTTCACTGAAGCACTTGACCTTTATCGATATGACGTTCTTCAATATTCTGTGAGCAGCAAAGGGCTCCATCAATTTAATGCATGAGTTGTAATAGTTGAGGTTTGGTGAAAGGCCTGCACCGCACATGAATACAGAGCTCTGTTTAGACGAAATAATAATACGTGATCAAAGATTAACATGTTTTGAAATGAATTATTATTGCATGAGTACTTAAAATACAAAGATATAGGAACTGATTAGTGATAAAGTGTTT